>OY743225.1:113744600-113779600 GCA_963555765.1 Orthonevra nobilis
ATATCGAGCAATTTTTTGCAAAATTTTGCTTACTATAGCCCATGATTCCAAAATGCACTTTTTTCATGAAATCACTAAAAACGTATTCCAAGCAGCTGAATACCAAGAATTCCTGGAACTGAACACATATTCCAAAAATTGTATCCAGAAACCGTCTAATGACAAAAATATGGAAGTTTGAATATCGAGCAATTTTTTGCAAAATTTTGCTTACTATAGCCCATGATTCCAAAATGCACTTTTTCATGAAATCACTTAAAACGTATTCCAAGCAGCTGAATACCAAGAATTCCTGGAACTGAACACATATTCCAAAAATTGTATCCAGAAACCGTCTAATGACAAAAATATGGAGGTTTGAATATCGAGCAATTTTTTGCAAAATTTTGCTTACTATAGCCCATGATTCCAAAATGCGCTTTTTTCATGAAATCACTAAAAACGTAATCCGAGCAGCTGAATACCAAGAATTCCTGGAACTCAACACATATTCCAAAAATTGTATCCAGAAACCGTCTAATGACAAAAATATGGAAGTTTGAATATCGAGCAATTTTTTGCAAAATTTTGCTTACTATAGCCCATGATTCCAAAATGCACTTTTTTCATGAAATCACTTAAAACGTATTCCAAGCAGCTGAATACCAAGAATTCCTGGAACTGAACACATATTCCAAAAATTGTATCCAGAAACCGTCTAATGACAAAAATATGGAGGTTTGAATATCGAGCAATTTTTGCAAAATTTTGCTTACTATATGATTCCAAAATGCACTTTTTTCATGAAATCACTAAAAACGTATTCCAAGCAGCTGAATACCAAGAATTCCTGGAACTGAACACATATTCCAAAAATTGTATCCAGAAACCGTCTAGTGACAAAAATATGGAGATTTGAATATCGAGCAATTTTTTGCAAAATTTTGCTTACTATAGCCCATGATTCCAAAATGCACTTTTTTCATGAAATCACTAAAAACGTATTTGAGCAGCTGAATACCCAGAATTCCCGCAACTGAACACATATTCCAAAAATTGTATCCAGAAACCGTCTAGTGACAAAAATATGGAGATTTGAATATCGAGCAATTTTTTGCAAAATTTTGCTTACTATAGCCCATGATTCCAAAATGCACTTTTTTCATGAAATCACTAAAAACGTATTTTGAGCAGCTGAATACCAAGAATTCCTGGAACTGAACACATATTCCAAAAATTGTATCCAGAAACTGTCTAATGACAAAAATATGGAGATTTGAATATCGACCAATTTTTTGCAAAATTTTGCTTACTATAGCCCATGATTCCAAAATGCACTTTTTTCATGAAATCACTAAAAACGTAATTCAAGCAGCTGAATACCAAGAATTCCTGGAACTGAACACATATTCCAAAAATTGTATCCAGAAACCGTCTAGTGACAAATATATGGAGATTTGAATATCGAGCAATTTTTTGCAAAATTTTGCTTACTATAGCCCATGATTCCAAAATGCACTTTTTTCATGAAATCACTAAAAACGTATTTTGAGCAGCTGAATACCCAGAATTCCCGCAACTGAACACATATTCCAAAAATTGTATCCAGAAACCGTCTAGTGACAAAAATATGGAGATTTGAATATCGAGCAATTTTTTGCAAAATTTTGTTTACTATAGCCCATGATTCCAAAATGCACTTTTTTCATGAAATCACTAAAAACGTATTCCAAGCAGCTGAATGCCAAGAATGCCTGGAACTGAACACATATTCCAAAAATTGTATCCAGAAACCGTCTAATGACAAAAATCTGGAGGTTTGAATATCGAGCAATTTTTTGCAAAATTTTGCTTACTACAGCCCATGATTCCAATATGCACTTTTTTCATGAAATCACTAAAAACGTAATCCGAGCAGCTGAATACCAAGAATTCCTGGAACTGAACACATATTCCAAAAATTGTATCCAGAAACCGTCTAATGACAAAAATACGGAAGTTTGAATACCGAGCAATTTTTTGCAAAATTTTGCTTACTACAGCCCATGATTCCAATATGCACTTTTTTCATGAAATCACTAAAAACGTATTTTGAGCAGCTGAATACCCAGAATTCCCGCAACTGAACACATATTCCAAAAATTGTATCCAGAAACCGTCTAGTGACAAAAATATGGAGATTTGAATATCGAGCAATTTTTTGCAAAATTTTGCTTACTATAGCCCATGATTCCAAAATGCACTTTTTTCATGAAATCACTAAAAACGTATTTTGAGCAGCTGAATACCAAGAATTCCTGGAACTGAACACATATTCCAAAAATTGTATCCAGAAACTGTCTAATGACAAAAATATGGAGATTTGAATATCGACCAATTTTTTGCAAAATTTTGCTTACTATAGCCCATGATTCCAAAATGCACTTTTTTCATGAAATCACTAAAAACGTATTTTGAGCAGCTGAATACCCAGAATTCCCGCAACTGAACACATATTCCAAAAATTGTATCCAGAAACCGTCTAGTGACAAAAATATGGAGATTTGAATATCGAGCAATTTTTTGCAAAATTTTGCTTACTATAGCCCATGATTCCAAAATGCACTTTTTTCATGAAATCACTAAAAACGTATTTTGAGCAGCTGAATACCAAGAATTCCTGGAACTGAACACATATTCCAAAAATTGTATCCAGAAACTGTCTAATGACAAAAATATGGAGATTTGAATATCGACCAATTTTTTGCAAAATTTTGCTTACTATAGCCCATGATTCCAAAATGCACTTTTTTCATGAAATCACTAAAAACGTAATTCAAGCAGCTGAATACCAAGAATTCCTGGAACTGAACACATATTCCAAAAATTGTATCCAGAAACCGTCTAGTGACAAATATATGGAGATTTGAATATCGAGCAATTTTTTGCAAAATTTTGCTTACTATAGCCCATGATTCCAAAATGCACTTTTTTCATGAAATCACTAAAAACGTATTTTGAGCAGCTGAATACCCAGAATTCCCGCAACTGAACACATATTCCAAAAATTGTATCCAGAAACCGTCTAGTGACAAAAATATGGAGATTTGAATATCGAGCAATTTTTTGCAAAATTTTGTTTACTATAGCCCATGATTCCAAAATGCACTTTTTTCATGAAATCACTAAAAACGTATTTTGAGCAGCTGAATACCAAGAATTCCTGGAACTGAACACATATTCCAAAAATTGTATCCAGAAACTGTCTAATGACAAAAATATGGAGATTTGAATATCGACCAATTTTTTGCAAAATTTTGCTTACTATAGCCCATGATTCCAAAATGCACTTTTTTCATGAAATCACTAAAAACGTAATTCAAGCAGCTGAATACCAAGAATTCCTGGAACTGAACACATATTCCAAAAATTGTATCCAGAAACCGTCTAGTGACAAATATATGGAGATTTGAATATCGAGCAATTTTTTGCAAAATTTTGCTTACTATAGCCCATGATTCCAAAATGCACTTTTTTCATGAAATCACTAAAAACGTATTTTGAGCAGCTGAATACCCAGAATTCCCGCAACTGAACACATATTCCAAAAATTGTATCCAGAAACCGTCTAGTGACAAAAATATGGAGATTTGAATATCGAGCAATTTTTTGCAAAATTTTGTTTACTATAGCCCATGATTCCAAAATGCACTTTTTTCATGAAATCACTAAAAACGTATTCCAAGCAGCTGAATGCCAAGAATGCCTGGAACTGAACACATATTCCAAAAATTGTATCCAGAAACCGTCTAATGACAAAAATCTGGAGGTTTGAATATCGAGCAATTTTTTGCAAAATTTTGCTTACTACAGCCCATGATTCCAATATGCACTTTTTTCATGAAATCACTAAAAACGTAATCCGAGCAGCTGAATACCAAGAATTCCCGCAACTGAACACATATTCCAAAAATTGTATCCAGAAACCGTCTAGTGACAAAAATATGGAGATTTGAATATCGAGCAATTTTTTGCAAAATTTTGTTTACTATAGCCCATGATTCCAAAATGCACTTTTTTCATGAAATCACTAAAAACGTATTCCAAGCAGCTGAATGCCAAGAATGCCTGGAACTGAACACATATTCCAAAAATTGTATCCAGAAACCGTCTAATGACAAAAATACGGAAGTTTGAATACCGAGCAATTTTTTGCAAAATTTTGCTTACTACAGCCCATGATTCCAATATGCACTTTTTTCATGAAATCACTAAAAACGTAATCCGAGCAGCTGAATACCAAGAATTCCTGGAACTGAACACATATTCCAAAAATTGTATCCAGAAACCGTCTAATGACAAAAATACGGAAGTTTGAATACCGAGCAATTTTTTGCAAAATTTTGCTTACTACAGCCCATGATTCCAATATGCACTTTTTTCATGAAATCACTAAAAACGTAATCCGAGCAGCTGAATACCAAGAATTCCTGGAACTGAACACATATTCCAAAAATTGTATCCAGAAACCGTCTAATGACAAAAATCTGGAGGTTTGAATATCGAGCAATTTTTTGCAAAATTTGGCTTACTATAGACCATGATTCCAAAATGCACTTTTTGAATGAAATCACTAAAAACCTATTTGAGCAGCTGAATACCAAGAATTCCTGGAACTGAACACATGTTCCAAAAATTGTATCCAGAAACCGTCTAATGACAAAAATATGGAGGTTTGAATATCGAGCAATTTTTTGCAAAATTTTGTTTAAAACCTATTTTGAGCAGCTGAATACCAAGAATTCCTGGAACTGAACACATATTCCAAAAATTGTATCCAGAAACCGTCTAATGACAAAAATATGGAGGTTTGAATATCGAGCAATTTTTTGCAAAATTTTGCTTACTATAGCCCATGATTCCAAAATGCACTTTTTTCATGAAATCACTAAAAACGTATTCCAAGCAGCTGAATACCAAGAATTCCTGGAACTGAACACATATTCCAAAAACTGTATCCAGAAACCGTCTAATGACAAAAATATGGAAGTTTGAATATCGAGCAATTTTTTGCAAAATTTTGCTTACTATAGCCCATGATTCCAAAATGCACTTTTTTCATGAAATCATTAAAAACGTATTCCAAGCAGCTGAATACCAAGAATTCCTGGAACTGAACACATATTCCAAAAATTGTATCCAGAAACCGTCTAATGACAAAAATACGGAAGTTTGAATACCGAGCAATTTTTTGCAAAATTTTGCTTACTACAGCCCATGATTCCAATATGCACTTTTTTCATGAAATCACTAAAAACGTAATCCGAGCAGCTGAATACCAAGAATTCCTGGAACTGAACACATATTCCAAAAATTGTATCCAGAAACCGTCTAATGACAAAAATCTGGAGGTTTGAATATCGAGCAATTTTTTGCAAAATTTGGCTTACTATAGACCATGATTCCAAAATGCACTTTTTGAATGAAATCACTAAAAACCTATTTGAGCAGCTGAATACCAAGAATTCCTGGAACTGAACACATGTTCCAAAAATTGTATCCAGAAACCGTCTAATGACAAAAATATGGAGGTTTGAATATCGAGCAATTTTTTGCAAAATTTTGTTTAAAACCTATTTTGAGCAGCTGAATACCAAGAATTCCTGGAACTGAACACATATTCCAAAAATTGTATCCAGAAACCGTCTAATGACAAAAATATGGAGGTTTGAATATCGAGCAATTTTTTGCAAAATTTTGCTTACTATAGCCCATGATTCCAAAATGCACTTTTTTCATGAAATCACTAAAAACGTATTCCAAGCAGCTGAATACCAAGAATTCCTGGAACTGAACACATATTCCAAAAACTGTATCCAGAAACCGTCTAATGACAAAAATATGGAAGTTTGAATATCGAGCAATTTTTTGCAAAATTTTGCTTACTATAGCCCATGATTCCAAAATGCACTTTTTTCATGAAATCATTAAAAACGTATTCCAAGCAGCTGAATACCAAGAATTCCTGGAACTGAACACATATTCCAAAAATTGTATCCAGAAACCGTCTAATGACAAAAATATGGAAGTTTGAATATCGAGCAATTTTTTGCAAAATTTTGCTTACTATAGCCCATGATTCCAAAATGCACTTTTTTCATGAAATCACTAAAAACGTATTCCAAGCAGCTGAATACCAAGAATTCCTGGAACTGAACACATATTCCAAAAATTGTATCCAGAAACCGTCTAATGACAAAAATATGGAAGTTTGAATATCGAGCAATTTTTTGCAAAATTTTGCTTACTATAGCCCATGATTCCAAAATGCACTTTTTTCATGAAATCACTTAAAACGTATTCCAAGCAGCTGAATACCAAGAATTCCTGGAACTGAACACATATTCCAAAAATTGTATCCAGAAACCGTCTAATGACAAAAATATGGAGGTTTGAATATCGAGCAATTTTTTGCAAAATTTTGCTTACTATAGCCCATGATTCCAAAATGCGCTTTTTTCATGAAATCACTATAAACGTAATCCGAGCAGCTGAATACCAAGAATTCCTGGAACTCAACACATATTCCAAAAATTGTATCCAGAAACCGTCTAATGACAAAAATATGGAAGTTTGAATATCGAGCAATTTTTTGCAAAATTTTGCTTACTATAGCCCATGATTCCAAAATGCACTTTTTTCATGAAATCACTTAAAATCTATTTTGAGCAGCTGAATACCAAGAATTCCTGGAACTGAACACATATTCCAAAAATTGTATCCAGAAACCGTCTAATGACAAAAATATGGAGGTTTGAATATCGAGCAATTTTTTGCAAAATTTTGCTTACTATAGCCCATGATTCCAAAATGCACTTTTTTCATGAAATCACTAAAAACGTATTCCAAGCAGCTGAATACCAAGAATTCCTGGAACTGAACACATATTCCAAAAATTGTATCCAGAAACCGTCTAATGACAAAAATATGGAAGTTTGAATATCGAGCAATTTTTTGCAAAATTTTGCTTACTATAGCCCATGATTCCAAAATGCACTTTTTTCATGAAATCATTAAAAACGTATTCCAAGCAGCTGAATACCAAGAATTCCTGGAACTGAACACATATTCCAAAAATTGTATCCAGAAACCGTCTAATGACAAAAATATGGAAGTTTGAATATCGAGCAATTTTTTGCAAAATTTTGCTTACTATAGCCCATGATTCCAAAATGCACTTTTTTCATGAAATCACTTAAAATCTATTTTGAGCAGCTGAATACCAAGAATTCCTGGAACTGAACACATATTCCAAAAATTGTATCCAGAAACCGTCTAATGACAAAAATATGGAGGTTTGAATATCGAGCAATTTTTTGCAAAATTTTGCTTACTATAGCCCATGATTCCAAAATGCACTTTTTTCATGAAATCACTAAAAACGTATTCCAAGCAGCTGAATACCAAGAATTCCTGGAACTGAACACATATTCCAAAAATTGTATCCAGAAACCGTCTAATGACAAAAATATGGAGGTTTGAATATCCAGCAATTTTTTGCAAAATTTTGCTTACTATAGCCCATGATTCCAAAATGCACTTTTTTCATGAAATCACTTAAAACGTATTCCAAGCAGCTGAATACCAAGAATTCCTGGAACTGAACACATATTCCAAAAATTTTATCCAGAAACCGTCTAATGACAAAAATATGGAGGTTTGAATATCGAGCAATTTTTTGCAAAATTTTGCTTACTATAGCCCATGATTCCAAAATGCACTTTTTTCATGAAATCACTAAAAACGTATTCCAAGCAGCTGAATACCAAGAATTCCTGGAACTGAACACATATTCCAAAAATTGTATCCAGAAACCGTCTAATGACAAAAATATGGAAGTTTGAATATCGAGCAATTTTTTGCAAAATTTTGCTTACTATAGCCCATGATTCCAAAATGCACTTTTTTCATGAAATCACTTAAAACGTATTCCAAGCAGCTGAATACCAAGAATTCCTGGAACTGAACACATATTCCAAAAATTGTATCCAGAAACCGTCTAATGACAAAAATATGGAGGTTTGAATATCGAGCAATTTTTTGCAAAATTTTGCTTACTATAGCCCATGATTCCAAAATGCACTTTTTTCATGAAATCACTAAAAACGTATTCCAAGCAGCTGAATACCAAGAATTCCTGGAACTGAGCACATATTCCAAAAATTGTATCCAGAAACCGTCTAATGACAAAAATATGGAAGTTTGAATATCGAGCAATTTTTTGCAAAATTTTGCTTACTATAGCCCATGATTCCAAAATGCACTTTTTGCTTGAAATCACTAAAAACCTATTTTGAGCAGCTGAATACCAAGAATTCCTGGAACTGAACACATGTTCCAAAAATTGTATCCAGAAACCGTCTAATGACAAAAATATGGAGATTTGAATATCGAGCAATTTTTTGCAAAATTTTGCTTACTATAGCCCATGATTCCAAAATGCACTTTTTTTCATGAAATCACTAAAAACGTAATCCAAGCAGCTGAATACCAAGAATTCCTGGAACTGCACACATATTCCAAAAATTGTATCCAGAAACCGTCTAGTGACAAAAATATGGAGATTTGAATATCGAGCAAAATTTTGCTTACTATAGCCCATGATTCCAAAATGCACTTTTTTCATGAAATCACTAAAATCGTAATCTAAGCAGCTGAATACCAAGAATTCCTGGAACTGAACACATATTCCAAAAATTGTATCCAGAAACCGTCTAGTGACAAAAATATGGAGATTTGAATATCGAGCAATTTTTTGCAAAATTTTGCTTACTATAGCCCATGATTCCAAAATGCACTTTTTTCATGAAATCACTAAAAACGTATTTTGAGCAGCTGAATACCCAGAATTCCCGCAACTGAACACATATTCCAAAAATTGTATCCAGAAACCGTCTAGTGACAAAAATATGGAGATTTGAATATCGAGCAATTTTTTGCAAAATTTTGCTTACTATAGCCCATGATTCCAAAATGCACTTTTTTCATGAAATCACTAAAAACGTATTTTGAGCAGCTGAATACCAAGAATTCCTGGAACTGAACACATATTCCAAAAATTGTATCCAGAAACTGTCTAATGACAAAAATATGGAGATTTGAATATCGACCAATTTTTTGCAAAATTTTGCTTACTATAGCCCATGATTCCAAAATGCATTTTTTTCATGAAATCACTAAAAACGTATTCCAAGCAGCTGAATACCAAGAATGCCTGGAACTGAACACATATTCCAAAATTTGTATCCAGAAACCGTCTAATGACAAAAATATGGAAGTTTGAATATCGAGCAATTTTTTGCAAAATTTTGCTTACTATAGACCATGATTCCAAAATGCGCTTTTTTCATGAAATCACTAAAAACGTAATCCGAGCAGCTGAATACCAAGAATTCCTGGAACTCAACACATATTCCAAAAATTGTATCCAGAAACCGTCTAATGACAAAAATATGGAAGTTTGAATATCGAGCAATTTTTTGCAAAATTTTGCTTACTATAGCCCATGATTCCAAAATGCACTTTTTTCATGAAATCACTTAAAATCTATTTTGAGCAGCTGAATACCAAGAATTCCTGGAACTGAACACATATTCCAAAAATTGTATCCAGAAACCGTCTAATGACAAAAATATGGAAGTTTGAATATCGAGCAATTTTTTGCACTTTTTTCATGAAATCACTAAAAACGTATTCCAAGCAGCTGAATACCAAGAATTCCTGGAACTGAACACATATTCCAAAAATTGTATCCAGAAACCGTCTAATGACAAAAATATGGAAGTTTGAATATCGAGCAATTTTTTGCACTTTTTTCATGAAATCACTAAAAACGTATTCCAAGCAGCTGAATACCAAGAATTCCTGGAACTGAACACATATTCCAAAAATTGTATCCAGAAACCGTCTAATGACAAAAATATGGAAGTTTGAATATCGAGCAATTTTTTGCACTTTTTTCATGAAATCACTAAAAACGTATTCCAAGCAGCTGAATACCAAGAATTCCTGGAACTGAACACATATTCCAAAAATTGTATCCAGAAACCGTCTAATGACAAAAATATGGAGATTTGAATATCGACCAATTTTTTGCAAAATTTTGCTTACTATAGCCCATGATTCCAAAATGCATTTTTTTCATGAAATCACTAAAAACGTATTCCAAGCAGCTGAATACCAAGAATGCCTGGAACTGAACACATATTCCAAAATTTGTATCCAGAAACCGTCTAATGACAAAAATATGGAAGTTTGAATATCGAGCAATTTTTTGCAAAATTTTGCTTACTATAGCCCATGATTCCAAAATGCACTTTTTTCATGAAATCACTAAAAACGTATTTTGAGCAGCTGAATACCAAGAATTCCTGGAACTGAACACATATTCCAAAAATTGTATCCAGAAACTGTCTAATGACAAAAATATGGAGATTTGAATATCGACCAATTTTTTGCAAAATTTTGCTTACTATAGCCCATGATTCCAAAATGCATTTTTTTCATGAAATCACTAAAAACGTATTCCAAGCAGCTGAATACCAAGAATGCCTGGAACTGAACACATATTCCAAAATTTGTATCCAGAAACCGTCTAATGACAAAAATATGGAAGTTTGAATATCGAGCAATTTTTTGCAAAATTTTGCTTACTATAGACCATGATTCCAAAATGCGCTTTTTTCATGAAATCACTAAAAACGTAATCCGAGCAGCTGAATACCAAGAATTCCTGGAACTCAACACATATTCCAAAAATTGTATCCAGAAACCGTCTAATGACAAAAATATGGAAGTTTGAATATCGAGCAATTTTTTGCACTTTTTTCATGAAATCACTAAAAACGTATTCCAAGCAGCTGAATACCAAGAATTCCTGGAACTGAACACATATTCCAAAAATTGTATCCAGAAACCGTCTAATGACAAAAATATGGAAGTTTGAATATCGAGCAATTTTTTGCACTTTTTTCATGAAATCACTAAAAACGTATTCCAAGCAGCTGAATACCAAGAATTCCTGGAACTGAACACATATTCCAAAAATTGTATCCAGAAACCGTCTAATGACAAAAATATGGAAGTTTGAATATCGAGCAATTTTTTGCACTTTTTTCATGAAATCACTAAAAACGTATTCCAAGCAGCTGAATACCAAGAATTCCTGGAACTGAACACATATTCCAAAAATTGTATCCAGAAACCGTCTAATGACAAAAATATGGAAGTTTGAATATCGAGCAATTTTTTGCAAAATTTTGCTTACTATAGCCCATGATTCCAAAATGCACTTTTTTCATGAAATCACTAAAAACGTATTCCAAGCAGCTGAATATCAAGAATTCCTGGAACTGAACACATATTCCAAAAATTGTATCCAGAAACCATGATTCCAACATGCACTTTTTTCATGAAATCACTAAAAACGTATTCCAAGCAGCTGAATACCAAGAATGCCTGGAACTGAACACATATTCCAAAATTTGTATCCAGAAACCGTCTAATGACAAAAGTATGGAAGTTTGAATATCGAGCAATTTTTTGCAAAATTTTGCTTACTATAGACCATGATTCCAAAATGCGCTTTTTTCATGAAATCACTAAAAACGTAATCCGAGCAGCTGAATACCAAGAATGCCTGGAACTCAACACATATTCCAAAAATTGTATCCAGAAACCGTCTAATGACAAAAATATGGAAGTTTGAATATCGAGCAATTTTTTGCAAAATTTTGCTGACTATAGCCCATGATTCCAAAATGCACTTTTTTCATGAAATCACTTAAAACGTATTCAAAGCAGCTGAATACCAAGAATTCCTGGAACTGAACACATATTCCAAAAATTGTATCCAGAAACCGTCTAATGACAAAAATATGGAGGTTTGAATATCGAGCAATTTTTTGCAAAATTTTGCTTACTATAGCCCATGATTCCAAAATGCACTTTTTTCATGAAATCACTAAAAACGTTTTCCAAGCAGCTGAATACCAAGAATTCCTGGAACTGAACACATATTCCAAAAATTGTATCCAGAAACCATGATTCCAACATGCACTTTTTTCATGAAATCACTAAAAACGTATTCCAAGCAGCTGAATACCAAGAATTCCTGGAACTGAACACATATTCCAAAAATTGTATCCAGAAACCGTCTAATGACAAAAATATGGAAGTTTGAATATCGAGCAATTTTTTGCAAAATTTTGCTGACTATAGCCCATGATTCCAAAATGCACTTTTTTCATGAAATCACTTAAAACGTATTCAAAGCAGCTGAATACCAAGAATTCCTGGAACTGAACACATATTCCAAAAATTGTATCCAGAAACCGTCTAATGACAAAAATATGGAAGTTTGAATATCGAGCAATTTTTTGCAAAATTTTGCTTACTATAGCCCATGATTCCAAAATGCACTTTTTTCATGAAATCATTAAAAACGTATTCCAAGCAGCTGAATACCAAGAATTCCTGGAACTGAACACATATTCCAAAAATTGTATCCAGAAACCGTCTAATGACAAAAATATGGAAGTTTGAATATCGAGCAATTTTTTGCAAAATTTTGCTGACTATAGCCCATGATTCCAAAATGCACTTTTTTCATGAAATCACTTAAAACGTATTCAAAGCAGCTGAATACCAAGAATTCCTGGAACTGAACACATATTCCAAAAATTGTATCCAGAAACCGTCTAATGACAAAAATATGGAGGTTTGAATATCGAGCAATTTTTTGCAAAATTTTGCTTACTATAGCCCATGATTCCAAAATGCACTTTTTTCATGAAATCACTAAAAACGTATTCCAAGCAGCTGAATACCAAGAATTCCTGGAACTGAACACATATTCCAAAAATTGTATCCAGAAACCGTCTAATGACAAAAATATGGAGGTTTGAATATCGAGCAATTTTTTGCAAAATTTTGCTTACTATAGCCCATGATTCCAAAATGCACTTTTTTCATGAAATCACTTAAAATCTATTTTGAGCAGCTGAATACCAAGAATTCCTGGAACTGAACACATATTCCAAAAATTGTATCCAGAAACCGTCTAATGACAAAAATATGGAGGTTTGAATATCGAGCAATTTTTTGCAAAATTTTGCTTACTATAGCCCATGATTCCAAAATGCACTTTTTTCATGAAATCACTAAAAACGTATTCCAAGCAGCTGAATACCAAGAATTCCTGGAACTGAACACATATTCCAAAAATTGTATCCAGAAACCGTCTAATGACAAAAATATGGAGATTTGAATATCGAGCAATTTTTTGCAAAATTTTGCTTACTATAGCCCATGATTCCAAAATGCACTTTTTTCATGAAATCACTAAAAACGTATTTTGAGCAGCTGAATACCAAGAATTCCTGGAACTGAACACATATTCCAAAAATTGTATCCAGAAACTGTCTAATGACAAAAATATGGAGATTTGAATATCGACCAATTTTTTGCAAAATTTTGCTTACTATAGCCCATGATTCCAAAATGCATTTTTTTCATGAAATCACTAAAAACGTATTCCAAGCAGCTGAATACCAAGAATGCCTGGAACTGAACACATATTCCAAAATTTGTATCCAGAAACCGTCTAATGACAAAAATATGGAAGTTTGAATATCGAGCAATTTTTTGCAAAATTTTGCTTACTATAGACCATGATTCCAAAATGCGCTTTTTTCATGAAATCACTAAAAACGTAATCCGAGCAGCTGAATACCAAGAATTCCTGGAACTCAACACATATTCCAAAAATTGTATCCAGAAACCGTCTAATGACAAAAATATGGAAGTTTGAATATCGAGCAATTTTTTGCAAAATTTTGCTTACTATAGCCCATGATTCCAAAATGCACTTTTTTCATGAAATCACTTAAAATCTATTTTGAGCAGCTGAATACCAAGAATTCCTGGAACTGAACACATATTCCAAAAATTGTATCCAGAAACCGTCTAATGACAAAAATATGGAAGTTTGAATATCGAGCAATTTTTTGCACTTTTTTCATGAAATCACTAAAAACGTATTCCAAGCAGCTGAATACCAAGAATTCCTGGAACTGAACACATATTCCAAAAATTGTATCCAGAAACCGTCTAATGACAAAAATATGGAAGTTTGAATATCGAGCAATTTTTTGCACTTTTTTCATGAAATCACTAAAAACGTATTCCAAGCAGCTGAATACCAAGAATTCCTGGAACTGAACACATATTCCAAAAATTGTATCCAGAAACCGTCTAATGACAAAAATATGGAAGTTTGAATATCGAGCAATTTTTTGCACTTTTTTCATGAAATCACTAAAAACGTATTCCAAGCAGCTGAATACCAAGAATTCCTGGAACTGAACACATATTCCAAAAATTGTATCCAGAAACCGTCTAATGACAAAAATATGGAGATTTGAATATCGACCAATTTTTTGCAAAATTTTGCTTACTATAGCCCATGATTCCAAAATGCATTTTTTTCATGAAATCACTAAAAACGTATTCCAAGCAGCTGAATACCAAGAATGCCTGGAACTGAACACATATTCCAAAATTTGTATCCAGAAACCGTCTAATGACAAAAATATGGAAGTTTGAATATCGAGCAATTTTTTGCAAAATTTTGCTTACTATAGCCCATGATTCCAAAATGCACTTTTTTCATGAAATCACTAAAAACGTATTTTGAGCAGCTGAATACCAAGAATTCCTGGAACTGAACACATATTCCAAAAATTGTATCCAGAAACTGTCTAATGACAAAAATATGGAGATTTGAATATCGACCAATTTTTTGCAAAATTTTGCTTACTATAGCCCATGATTCCAAAATGCATTTTTTTCATGAAATCACTAAAAACGTATTCCAAGCAGCTGAATACCAAGAATGCCTGGAACTGAACACATATTCCAAAATTTGTATCCAGAAACCGTCTAATGACAAAAATATGGAAGTTTGAATATCGAGCAATTTTTTGCAAAATTTTGCTTACTATAGACCATGATTCCAAAATGCGCTTTTTTCATGAAATCACTAAAAACGTAATCCGAGCAGCTGAATACCAAGAATTCCTGGAACTCAACACATATTCCAAAAATTGTATCCAGAAACCGTCTAATGACAAAAATATGGAAGTTTGAATATCGAGCAATTTTTTGCAAAATTTTGCTTACTATAGCCCATGATTCCAAAATGCACTTTTTTCATGAAATCACTTAAAATCTATTTTGAGCAGCTGAATACCAAGAATTCCTGGAACTGAACACATATTCCAAAAATTGTATCCAGAAACCGTCTAATGACAAAAATATGGAAGTTTGAATATCGAGCAATTTTTTGCACTTTTTTCATGAAATCACTAAAAACGTATTCCAAGCAGCTGAATACCAAGAATTCCTGGAACTGAACACATATTCCAAAAATTGTATCCAGAAACCGTCTAATGACAAAAATATGGAAGTTTGAATATCGAGCAATTTTTTGCACTTTTTTCATGAAATCACTAAAAACGTATTCCAAGCAGCTGAATACCAAGAATTCCTGGAACTGAACACATATTCCAAAAATTGTATCCAGAAACCGTCTAATGACAAAAATATGGAAGTTTGAATATCGAGCAATTTTTTGCAAAATTTTGCTTACTATAGCCCATGATTCCAAAATGCACTTTTTTCATGAAATCACTAAAAACGTATTCCAAGCAGCTGAATACCAAGAATTCCTGGAACTGAACACATATTCCAAAAATTGTATCCAGAAACCATGATTCCAACATGCACTTTTTTCATGAAATCACTAAAAACGTATTCCAAGCAGCTGAATACCAAGAATGCCTGGAACTGAACACATATTCCAAAATTTGTATCCAGAAACCGTCTAATGACAAAAGTATGGAAGTTTGAATATCGAGCAATTTTTTGCAAAATTTTGCTTACTATAGACCATGATTCCAAAATGCGCTTTTTTCATGAAATCACTAAAAACGTAATCCGAGCAGCTGAATACCAAGAATGCCTGGAACTCAACACATATTCCAAAAATTGTATCCAGAAACCGTCTAATGACAAAAATATGGAAGTTTGAATATCGAGCAATTTTTTGCAAAATTTTGCTGACTATAGCCCATGATTCCAAAATGCACTTTTTTCATGAAATCACTTAAAACGTATTCAAAGCAGCTGAATACCAAGAATTCCTGGAACTGAACACATATTCCAAAAATTGTATCCAGAAACCGTCTAATGACAAAAATATGGAGGTTTGAATATCGAGCAATTTTTTGCAAAATTTTGCTTACTATAGCCCATGATTCCAAAATGCACTTTTTTCATGAAATCACTAAAAACGTTTTCCAAGCAGCTGAATACCAAGAATTCCTGGAACTGAACACATATTCCAAAAATTGTATCCAGAAACCATGATTCCAACATGCACTTTTTTCATGAAATCACTAAAAACGTATTCCAAGCAGCTGAATACCAAGAATTCCTGGAACTGAACACATATTCCAAAAATTGTATCCAGAAACCGTCTAATGACAAAAATATGGAAGTTTGAATATCGAGCAATTTTTTGCAAAATTTTGCTGACTATAGCCCATGATTCCAAAATGCACTTTTTTCATGAAATCACTTAAAACGTATTCAAAGCAGCTGAATACCAAGAATTCCTGGAACTGAACACATATTCCAAAAATTGTATCCAGAAACCGTCTAATGACAAAAATATGGAAGTTTGAATATCGAGCAATTTTTTGCAAAATTTTGCTTACTATAGCCCATGATTCCAAAATGCACTTTTTTCATGAAATCATTAAAAACGTATTCCAAGCAGCTGAATACCAAGAATTCCTGGAACTGAACACATATTCCAAAAATTGTATCCAGAAACCGTCTAATGACAAAAATATGGAAGTTTGAATATCGAGCAATTTTTTGCAAAATTTTGCTGACTATAGCCCATGATTCCAAAATGCACTTTTTTCATGAAATCACTTAAAACGTATTCAAAGCAGCTGAATACCAAGAATTCCTGGAACTGAACACATATTCCAAAAATTGTATCCAGAAACCGTCTAATGACAAAAATATGGAGGTTTGAATATCGAGCAATTTTTTGCAAAATTTTGCTTACTATAGCCCATGATTCCAAAATGCACTTTTTTCATGAAATCACTAAAAACGTATTCCAAGCAGCTGAATACCAAGAATTCCTGGAACTGAACACATATTCCAAAAATTGTATCCAGAAACCGTCTAATGACAAAAATATGGAGGTTTGAATATCGAGCAATTTTTTGCAAAATTTTGCTTACTATAGCCCATGATTCCAAAATGCACTTTTTTCATGAAATCACTTAAAATCTATTTTGAGCAGCTGAATACCAAGAATTCCTGGAACTGAACACATATTCCAAAAATTGTATCCAGAAACCGTCTAATGACAAAAATATGGAGGTTTGAATATCGAGCAATTTTTTGCAAAATTTTGCTTACTATAGCCCATGATTCCAAAATGCACTTTTTTCATGAAATCACTAAAAACGTATTCCAAGCAGCTGAATACCAAGAATTCCTGGAACTGAACACATATTCCAAAAATTGTATCCAGAAACCGTCTAATGACAAAAATATGGAGGTTTGAATATCGAGCAATTTTTTGCAAAATTTTGCTTACTATAGCCCATGATTCCAAAATGCACTTTTTTCATGAAATCACTTAAAATCTATTTTGAGCAGCTGAATACCAAGAATTCCTGGAACTGAACACATATTCCAAAAATTGTATCCAGAAACCATGATTCCAACATGCACTTTTTTCATGAAATCACTAAAAACGTATTCCAAGCAGCTGAATACCAAGAATGCCTGAAACTGAACACATATTCCAAAATTTGTATCCAGAAACCGTCTAATGACAAAAGTATGGAAGTTTGAATATCGAGCAATTTTTTGCAAAATTTTGCTTACTATAGCCCATGATTCCAAAATGCACTTTTTTCATGAAATCACTTAAAATCTATTTTGAGCAGCTGAATACCAAGAATTCCTGGAACTGAACACATATTCCAAAAATTGTATCCAGAAACCATGATTCCAACATGCACTTTTTTCATGAAATCACTAAAAACGTATTCAAAGCAGCTGAATACCAAGAATTCCTGGAACTGAACACATATTCCAAAAATTGTATCCAGAAACCGTCTAATGACAAAAGTATGGAAGTTTGAATATCGAGCAATTTTTTGCACTTTTTTCATGAAATCACTAAAAACGTATTCCAAGCAGCTGAATACCAAGAATTCCTGGAACTGAACACATATTCCAAAAATTGTATCCAGAAACCGTCTAATGACAAAAATATGGAGGTTTGAATATCGAGCAATTTTTTGCAAAATTTTGCTTACTATAGCCCATGATTCCAAAATGCACTTTTTTCATGAAATCACTTAAAATCTATTTTGAGCAGCTGAATACCAAGAATTCCTGGAACTGAACACATATTCCAAAAATTGTATCCAGAAACCGTCTAATGACAAAAATATGGAGGTTTGAATATCGAGCAATTTTTTGCAAAATTTTGCTTACTATAGCCCATGATTCCAACATGCACTTTTTTCATGAAATCACTAAAAACGTATTCCAAGCAGCTGAATACCAAGAATGCCTGGAACTGAACACATATTCCAAAATTTGTATCCAGAAACCGTCTAATGACAAAAGTATGGAAGTTTGAATATCGAGCAATTTTTTGCAAAATTTTGCTTACTATAGACCATGATTCCAAAATGCGCTTTTTTCATGAAATCACTAAAAACGTAATCCGAGCAGCTGAATACCAAGAATTCCTGGAACTCAACACATATTCCAAAAATTGTATCCAGAAACCGTCTAATGACAAAAATATGGAAGTTTGAATATCGAGCAATTTTTTGCAAAATTTTGCTTACTATAGCCCATGATTCCAACATGCACTTTTTTCATGAAATCACTAAAAACGTATTCCAAGCAGCTGAATACCAAGAATGCCTGGAACTGAACACATATTCCAAAATTTGTATCCAGAAACCGTCTAATGACAAAAGTATGGAAGTTTGAATATCGAGCAATTTTTTGCAAAATTTTGCTTACTATAGACCATGATTCCAAAATGCGCTTTTTTCATGAAATCACTAAAAACGTAATCCGAGCAGCTGAATACCAAGAATTCCTGGAACTCAACACATATTCCAAAAATTGTATCCAGAAACCGTCTAATGACAAAAATATGGAGGTTTGAATATCGAGCAATTTTTTGCAAAATTTTGCTTACTATAGCCCATGATTCCAACATGCACTTTTTTCATGAAATCACTAAAAACGTATTCCAAGCAGCTGAATACCAAGAATGCCTGGAACTGAACACATATTCCAAAATTTGTATCCAGAAACCGTCTAATGACAAAAGTATGGAAGTTTGAATATCGAGCAATTTTTTGCAAAATTTTGCTTACTATAGACCATGATTCCAAAATGCGCTTTTTTCATGAAATCACTAAAAACGTAATCCGAGCAGCTGAATACCAAGAATTCCTGGAACTCAACACATATTCCAAAAATTGTATCCAGAAACCGTCTAATGACAAAAATATGGAAGTTTGAATATCGAGCAATTTTTTGCAAAATTTTGCTTACTATAGCCCATGATTCCAACATGCACTTTTTTCATGAAATCACTAAAAACGTATTCCAAGCAGCTGAATACCAAGAATGCCTGGAACTGAACACATATTCCAAAATTTGTATCCAGAAACCGTCTAATGACAAAAGTATGGAAGTTTGAATATCGAGCAATTTTTTGCAAAATTTTGCTTACTATAGACCATGATTCCAAAATGCGCTTTTTTCATGAAATCACTAAAAACGTAATCCGAGCAGCTGAATACCAAGAATTCCTGGAACTCAACACATATTCCAAAAATTGTATCCAGAAACCGTCTAATGACAAAAATATGGAAGTTTGAATATCGAGCAATTTTTTGCAAAATTTTGCTTACTATAGCCCATGATTCCAAAATGCACTTTTTTCATGAAATCACTAAAAACGTATTCCAAGCAGCTGAATACCAAGAATTCCTGGAACTGAACACATATTCCAAAAATTGTATCCAGAAACCGTCTAATGACAAAAATATGGAAGTTTGAATATCGAGCAATTTTTTGCAAAATTTTGCTTACTATAGCCCATGATTCCAAAATGCACTTTTTTCATGAAATCACTTAAAATCTATTTTGAGCAGCTGAATACCAAGAATTCCTGGAACTGAACACATATTCCAAAAATTGTATCCAGAAACCGTCTAATGACAAAAATATGGAGGTTTGAATATCGAGCAATTTTTTGCAAAATTTTGCTTACTATAGCCCATGATTCCAAAATGCACTTTTTTCATGAAATCACTAAAAACGTATTCCAAGCAGCTGAATACCAAGAATTCCTGGAACTGAACACATATTCCAAAAATTGTATCCAGAAACCGTCTAATGACAAAAATATGGAAGTTTGAATATCGAGCAATTTTTTGCAAAATTTTGCTTACTATAGCCCATGATTCCAAAATGCACTTTTTTCATGAAATCATTAAAAACGTATTCCAAGCAGCTGAATACCAAGAATTCCTGGAACTGAACACATATTCCAAAAATTGTATCCAGAAACCGTCTAATGACAAAAATATGGAAGTTTGAATATCGAGCAATTTTTTGCAAAATTTTGCTTACTATAGCCCATGATTCCAAAATGCACTTTTTTCATGAAATCACTTAAAATCTATTTTGAGCAGCTGAATACCAAGAATTCCTGGAACTGAACACATATTCCAAAAATTGTATCCAGAAACCGTCTAATGACAAAAATATGGAAGTTTGAATATCGAGCAATTTTTTGCAAAATTTTGCTTACTATAGCCCATGATTCCAACATGCACTTTTTTCATGAAATCACTAAAAACGTAATCCGAGCAGCTGAATACCAAGAATTCCTGGAACTCAACACATATTCCAAAAATTGTATCCAGAAACCGTCTAATGACAAAAATATGGAGGTTTGAATATCGAGCAATTTTTTGCAAAATTTTGCTTACTATAGCCCATGATTCCAAAATGCACTTTTTTCATGAAATCACTAAAAACGTATTCGAAGCAGCTGAATACCAAGAATTCTTGGAGCTGAACACATATTCCAAATATTGTATCCAGAAACCGTCTAATGACAACAATATGGAGGTTTGAATATCGAGCAATTTTTTGCAAAATTTTGCTTACTATAGCCCATGATTCCAAAATGCACTTTTTTCATAAAATCAATTTAAACGTAATCTAAGCAGCTGAATACCAAGAATTCCTAGAACTGATCACATTTTCCAAAAATTGTATCCAGAAACCGTCTAATGACAAAAATATGGAGATTTGAATATCGAGCAATTTTTTGCAAAATTTTGCTTACTATAGCCCATGATTCAAAAATGCACTTTTTTCATGAAATCACTAAAAACGTAATCTAAGCAGGTGAATACCCAGAATTCCCGCAACTGAACACATATTCCAAAAACTTGTCGATTCGGTAATTGATTCGGTTTGGTTAGTGGTTTCAAGCCATGAAAAGCTAATTGTAAACAGCTGCTTCAAAAGCGATTAGCCAGAATCGTGGTCTGATGCTTCGATGAAAATCAAAGCCATGCTGATCAAATTAAAGTCAAAAATCGGTTCTTAACATGTGGTATCGAAAACTTTTTTCTGGCAGGGTTGTAAATGGTTTTCTGTGCTTGTTTCTGATGGCAAAGAATCTCTTGAGATGTTTCAGATTTCACACTCTTCCATCTTCTTTTTGACAATTCCATCTCATCTTGTGGAAGTGAATGAGTTCGGTTGTGTGACGATCTAGAGCCGCCGGGAGTTATTTGTTTGCATGCGACCATCATGCCACGTACAGGTCTAAAAGTGATTATCCTGTTTAATCATCCTTGTCCGAAGGTTGTTATCGTTTCCTTATTACATCTGTAAGGGTTTATGAGGCTCGAACGGAATCTTAACCTTTTTGTTGACGTTTTCGGTGAACACTCCTCCTGTGGATTATTTCCCGTCAACGAGAGTTGGGTATGCACCCAACCACAGTTAACATAGCAGAGCATTCACATTCTATCCAGCGGTTTCGACAAAAAGTCTATCAGACAATATCTTTTTTTTTTATCTTCTTATTGTATAACGAGCCGCTAAAATAGACTTACTTAAGAACTGCCCAAAAATAGGTCCAACCATCTTTCCTCATTGCAACAACAACTTGAAATTTAATTTAAGAATCTGAATTTCATTTCGGAATGCGAATTCTTTCTGAAAAACTATCTGAAAATCTTTTTAATTTCGTGAACTTTGCAGCTCTCTGCAACAACTCGTTGTCTTGCCTCAGGTAAGCGATTGCGTTCGTTAATTACTTTTCCACTTTTACGATTTTCCATCTCGAAAACCCATAAATACCTTTACCCGCGGCATTTCGAAATTCCCGCAAAGTTAATTTCTGAAATCATCTTCTTTGAAGCTTCGCAGGTCTGAAATTCCAACCCCCGCCCGCCGTTGAGGTAAAAAATGTTTAAACTTTTTGAAGTTTTAACATCTCGTCATTGCTGCTGTAGAGCCTCACAATGTACACTCCGCTTCATCAAATTAGGTGCAATAAAAACTATGTGCATGAATTTATTATTTCATACAAATTCCAAAAGAAAAATAACTTTATTTCGACGACCAAAGGATCACATGGCATAAGCAATTCATTCGAAGCGCCCTGAGATATTTCCTTTTGAAAACCCGGTACATTTTCATCCTAGTGGCTATTATATAGTACAACGTTTTCTATATCTTGCAAAACTGCTTAGACACTAGCTCTTTTCTTAAAAATAAAGTACCTTACCAGATCCCTTGGTATCTGGCTGCTATTTGGTCCGACAACTCTTGGCCATGCTGTCCCACAGTCTTTTGTTGACCATATCATCAACCATACAGCTTGTAAAGTAGTGCTTCTAACGAAGAATAAGTCTTTTTCTAAATCAGCCAGCCAAGCGTCCTTGTATTGTTTTTTTGTTACATTGAATATTTGTCACCAGGTTAGATGTGGTTTATCAAGCTTTTTGTTTTTCTCCCTTACCCACTGAATCACTGTTCTATTTAAAACCTTTTCGAAGACAGTGCTGTTAGTTGGAATGGGATACATTGACTGCAGGTTTACCAGCCAGGAGAAATCGTTACCCATTTTGGGGATAGGCTATACAATTGCTGTTTTCCAGTGCGCTGGATAATAAGCATCTGGGCTTTCAGGCTTACTCTCAACTATGGCAGCGATATTTCAGCAAACACGACTTGGAAATTAGAAATCACGAGCCTTTCAGTGGCGATCAAGTCACCACTTAAAAAAATAGAAACAGAAAAGTGTAAAGTCTACTTGCAAAAGGACCAAATATTGACCGGTCATGCAATAGGTACACTAACAAGACTTCCGACAGTCAATTTTGAGGAACTTATTGTATTCGACGAGCGACCGCAACACCAACAATACCTCCGCAATGTCATGTAGAGAAATATCAAAAACGCTTTCTTCATTTTGTGATATTTTTGAACTCAAAAACTGGATTTTCCAACAGGGTAATGACCCTCTACAGCTAATATATGTCACGAAGAGTTAAAAATTGATTAAGGAATAAAATCCAGGATTTTGTCGGGGACCGCATAAGTAACTGACACGGAATCTTCTTTGTTTGAAAAGTGAAAGACACGTCATCACTTATCGCTGGACTTCTGAGGAACACTTAAGTTCGCCAGGTTATGTTCAAAAAAGATGATGAAAAGTCGGAGTAAAATTCGTCCCCAAGGCAGGTGAGGTAATCACACCACTACCAAAGACTCCAGACCCATCAACGTCTCTTCCTTCTTACTGAAGACATTGGAACGTCTTATAGACATCTTCGTCAGTGATAAGATAGGCCATAGTTTTTTCTCAGAAATCACAACATGCCTATATGAAGAGTAGTTCGATGGAAACCGCACTACACGTAATAGTGTCCACCGCTGAAAAATCCTTGCATCAGAGGGAATACACCCTGGCCGCGTTCCTTGATATAGAGGATGTATTTAACGATGTGAGAAATGAAGCGATTCAGTCAGGTCTCCTTAAAGTAGGAGTCCATACAGAACTCTGTTATTGGATCGGTCTGATGCTACGATCAAGTCATCCCTTCGTCTCTCCTTTGGATCCTAAGGCTTGACGAACTTGACGAAAACATTGGTAAGGGAAGGGTTCACTTCCCTTGTGTTAGTTAATAACTGAACGCAGACTCGAGGACTGGACGTTAATCGAAGTTAAACTGAATTGCTGCTTTTTACTAAAAAGAGGAACCTTCATCAGTTCATTTGTCCAACTAAAAATGGAGTTGAGATCAAATTGTCAAAGACAGCAAAATACTTAGGTTGTTAACTCGATCCCAAACTCATGTGGAGGGAAAACACGGAGGACCGTTTAAAGAAGCCGTTTGTGGCGTTCTAAACGTACAAACGTGCCTTCGACAAAAAATGGGGTCTAAATCCACAGGTGGAATACCGGCTATTCGCCATGATAGAAAGATCCATTTCGACTTACGGCTCTCTGGTATGGTGGAAGGAATTGGAGAAGATATATACCCTCGCACAGTTTAGCAAGATCCAAAGATCTGCCTCAAAGACGAGCGCGGGTACAAGCGCGGAGGTCTTTGGCGACCTCTTTTAAAAATCCCTCGCGCTAAGAGATGACTGCAGTGTCTTTCAAGCCGAAGCGGGTGCGAAACACAAGGCGGCAACCGCGCTGAAAGACCACAACTTTACTGAAAAATCAATTACCTTTTTCTCTTATACTATACATGATGCAGACCGAGCATCAGTGAGATATCCCTGTTGATTTCGGTGCCCCGCTCAGCTCCATAAGGAAAAAACTATAAGAAGAAGCCCGGAGTTAAGCAGGATCTCGATGGCTTGGTCTGGGTGTTAGTGCTACAGCAAGGGTTCTATGGCCCACGCTGAGCTAAGGGAGATCAAAAAAGTCACAAGGGGATAGGCATGAAAATAGGAGTCCTTACCGGTCACAGTGACATAGTTGCACATGTAATGCGTCTGAACATAGATCACACAAAAAACTTGTCTTATATCATTCCATTGACTGTTTATTGGAATGAAATCATCTCTCTACCAATTAAGGTGAAGATTTTTTTCGTTCCTACACAAAAAAAAAAAATCGTTTAGAAAAAAGTTTTCACCCATTCAGCTGAAGCGGAGTGTACATACCGAATCCTGCCAGCAAGTAAGTTTTAAACAAATTAAATTGAATTGCACAAAGTACATAATGATGGGTTGCTATGGGAAGAATGCTTCTGCAGTAATTGACATTAATTACCCAAATTACAAGGAAAAATGTGTGTTCATGTTATGTGCATAAAAAAAAAAACATATCAATGGTTGCTTACTCGAGACCAGCGATGAATTTTTAAGGGCAACATTTTTGCCGTTTACCTTTAATTCCATTATTAAGGTACACGCAGCCCACCTGCGTTGGCATTCCACCGAGTAATTACTTAAATTGAAAGAAGTTATTATTATTTGCGTCTGACGTTAAACATGCAACAGACAACAGAGAAATATTTGAGAACTACGGTTTTCTGCTTTCAGCGAAATTAAACCCGGTGATGTATTAAATTCACGATGAACGAAATAGTGAATGAAGCGGAAATACACACAAATGCATCGAACGATGCTTTCAATATCCTGGTTATTGGTATTTGTCCAGTGCAATGTGTCCAGTGCACTTTATGCTTACTACATACATAAGTGGTGTTATTTAAGGTTCCAATGTAACGAAGGAGCCCTTATAGAGTATGGGCTCGTCATCATTTTCCATTTTTGTCACTTTTTTTTTTAACTTCCCATTTTGACGTTTCTATGTTGGGTCAGATTAATAGAATGCCAGAGCATTTTTTCGAAGTCAGCGCCATGCTTCAGCATTTGTCGTACATCTAGTTAGGGTTGACCCTTCAATTTGTTGCCGACACCGAACTGTTTCGGAAACCACTTGTACTCTTAGGATGAATACCAATCATCCACGAGATTTGGAACCAGACTTACCCGAGGTATGAGCTAGCAGAGATGAGGATTAGAAGGCAAATTTGGCTTACAAGATGTTCTTTTTCGGAATCGAACAGGGTAAGAAGGAATCTGCAGCATCGTTGGGTCAAACTTGGCGATGTTTTTAAGAAACTTGCATTGACGAGGTCTTGGAAAGAGTCCGGAAGACCTGTTTGGACTACTGATTCAAATAAGGCTTCGCATGCACTGTGAAAAATCAAAACCTTAATCAATCAATAACCAGCTTCAATGAAATTCTAATCAACCCAAGAAAAAAAGAAAAACTCAAAGCCAGGTTGATGTGGATGAAGACAAAGTTCTCCTCTGGAAGGCAGTCTTACTTTGGAGTAAATATTTTCACAAGCTTTCTCTCCAAGAGATACATTTTTTGTTAAGGAAAGCTGTGGGAGACATCGGGTTCAGAAATCATCTTGATGCCTTTTCAGTAAAACGAGGTAACATTCTCCTATTGCACAAAGAAACCACAGATGCAATCGAAAGCGTAAGGATAGTAATGGAAAAACTCTTGGAGAATTGATTGACTTGAAAGAAAAAAGCGTTCGTAAGTCATCTTTAAGGTCTTATATGATGGATTCTTAGAAAACGATGAGTTTCGAAAAGTTCCGAGCAAAAACAAAGTTATGCCTCACCGCATTCAACGAAGAGTTTTCTATCAAAGTTCATGTAAACCAAAAAAAAATATTCATAGTCCTTTGATTTTCATTTTTAACTTCGCATCAGGAAGTTCTTCCGACCGGTACGATTTTCGAAATTCAAAATTTTTACATATCTCCACGTCCAAGTAGTCGGATTCCATTGTTTTCAGAACGGTGTCTGTGTGTGTGTACGTAAGTACGTTTGTGCGGATTCTTTCGTATAGCCTTAATCGTGAAACAAAGCAAGCTATCGAATCCAAATTGGTGCCATTCGGAGCCTATGAACATAAAGATCACCTGAAAAGCTTTTAGTTAAATTTGACAGGGAAGTCCAATTTTTATGTCGAAAAAACTGTCAAAAATTAGGACAATTTCACTTCTTCAATTAAAATCAATTTAGTTCTCCAATAAAAAAGTTCAAATAAAATAAATTTATTGTTTACAGCCACCTTATCAGATAAAAAAAAAAATATGTATAAATATATACACTGCTGTTCATAAGTTTCCGGACAAATTCAACTTTACTTCCAAAACCAAGAGACTAAAACAGTTTTAAGCTGAGGCCATTTCACATATTGATGTGCCCCTGTCTCTACTTTTTGATTCGCATTTTCACGGCATTGCTTGGAAAATTGTTTTAGAAATGTGAATCCTGTGAATCATTTTCATGTTTTATGATTCAGAATGGTGTCTTCAACACTGACTTATGAAAATTTCCTTAAAAAATTATGGAGCCACCAGTTTTTTTTTGTTTAAAACCTGCTCTGTTTTTTAACGTTAAACTATTTCAGCAAAAAGAAACCCATGGGGCCACTAACATGGGGCAGCACTTGATTTAGTAGAAAAAAACATTAAGAGCATCAAGATAAAGTTGCAAAAGCGTTGCAAAGAATATCAAATCCGAAGATTTAATTTGTTTGTCACTATTGTACTTTCTTATCATGAACCAACGTTTAGAGGACTTTCCAGAAAATGACACAGATATAGACAATCTCTCGAAATTGGCCTGGAAACAGCTATAAAAATCTCCAATGAAAAAAAGACTGAAACTATCGGTTGGCAACTAAGTAATTGCGGATTTTTTTAGAAAATAAAAGACAATTTTTTCATTCGACGAATTAACTTTATTCTGTAGTGTATTGCCCATTTTGAGCAATGATCCTTTGTCATCTTTCAGGCAGCATCATAATTCGACGTTCAGAAAACTTCTGGTTTTTATCAGCAAAAAACTTAACCAGGTACGATTTGACATCATCATTGTTGAAATTTTTACCATTCAGGGAGCTTTGCGAATATCGAAATAAAAAGTATTCAGATGGCGCAGGGTCGGGACTATATGGTGAATGTGGCAAAACATCCCAACCAAATTCCTATAATTTTTGCCGTGTAGCCAAAGATGTGTGTGGCCTTGCATTGTCATGATGGAATACGACACCTTTTCGATTTGTCAATTCGGGCCGCTTTTCCTCAACTGCATCGTTCAATTTTGTTTGTTTTTCATTGTAGACATCTGAATTGATCGTTTGATTGGGTGATTAAAGTTCAAAGTAGACAATTCCTTTGTAATCCCACGAAACTGATAACATAAATTTCTTTTGATGAATATCAGCTGGTCCCAGGCTTGCTCCACGATCGTTTCCGATTGACAATGTTGCGAAACAACCCATTTTTCATCACCAGTTATCAATCGTTTTAAAAATGAATCATTTTCATTACGTTTCTTTAACAAATCGCAGATGTTAATGCGTTGAGTTAAATGATTTTCTTTCAGTTCATGAGGAACCCATTTATCGAGTTTTCGTACAAAGCAAAGTTGTTTTAAGCGATTTTCAATGCATGTATGCGATGCATGAAGCTTCTCTGAAATCTCACGTGTTGTACTATGACGATCCGAATTCGTTATTGCTTTGATTTGGTCTTCAACTGGACGACCGGAGCGTTTTTCATCTTTGAGTTAAATATAACCAGAACGAAATTTGGCAAACCAATTTTGACACTGCCGTTCTTTTGAAGCTTCGTCACCATAAACAGCACAAAGCTTCTTGTGAGCTTGTGATGCGTTTTTTTCCTTTCCGGAAATAAACAAAATATGATGTAAATGTTCGTTTTGATTTTCCATTTTTCAACGGACGAAACATTTGTTGAAACTGATTGACAGTTGAAGTACCAACCATCAAATAACAAAAGGTGTTTGACATTTCGATTACGTCAGCAAACCTAGAAATTCAAATAAAGCCATCTATGAGTGAAATTACTTACCGCAATTACTTAGTTGCCAACCTGATGAAAAAGATCCTAAGCTGAACAGCTCTCTGCTCAGAAAGACGAGGAGACAGAAATCTCTCAACTGAAACTATATTATATACTTTTGAACTCTTTCTAAAAGGACATAAGGATAATCACGCTCTAATATTCCGAGCGATTGTAAATATATTTCAAAGAAATGCAACCTAACAAATTTAATGAAGGTGCATCGTTGTACAAGGAATTGAAATAAGCGTTCTTTCACAATGTTTATATTGAAAAAACAATTTCAATTCCCGTTTGCTCATTCAAAAACAACTTGTTAAATTTCTGTTTTCCTTAAAATAGCAAAAGTAATACAATAGCTATAATTTGTAAACGATGTTTCAGTGATAACTCAGGACAAGTTTTAACTAAAAGTATGTCGAGGTAGGGAAAGTTTGAAAAGAATTCGCACAAATTTTAACTCCCCCAAAAAAACAATTCCAATTATGGATGCCAACCGAGATTTTGATCATGCTCGAAATTCAGTTTGTGTCACCATGCAACTGGTCTTCAATCTTTTAAGATAAGAATCGATTTTCGCAACTCTAAATTTGAAACATTTTATCTTCACGTAGTGTTGGATACTCTTGTAGGGATGAGCAGAAGACTGGCTATGATTTTGGGTCGTTGGTCCTATATTTTTATTTTGAACTGCAGGAGATGCTTGCCTTGAGTCGTGTAATGCAAGCCATGGACAGCCAGCTAGCAAAGCATTTCTTTTTTGTCTTAAGATACGAAGTTCATGGTATGGGCAAGTCTAATAGTACCCAAACCAATTTTTATCCTTGAGTTTATGCTTGAAAGAAAAGTGCGCCAATTATTTTTTGCTGCCAATAGAGCCGTAGTTTGCGGAGGATCAAATATTCCTGCAACCAGCACGTGACGTACGGGTGAATGTTTTGGTGGGAAATGAGCTTCGCAAAAGTTCGAAAAAGACAGAACATTTATGCTACACATTCAATTTGGTTCCGGACTATTTATTAGAATGAAACTATAGATATATTGCGTCGTTGCATAAACACTTCAAATACCTGTCATCCATGATGAAATTCAAAGCATTTTGTAATAAAGGCATAGAAATAGTTTCAATGAAATGACTACCTGCTAACTTCTTTAGACCAAAATGTTCTCTGTCCCACGGTAAGAAACCGGACGAAGTTAAAAGGGTCGATTTTGTTTGGTGTTTCGGCTTTAGCTCCAACATCGCATCTCGGTAAAATTCAAAAGCAATCACGTAAAAAATGCAGGCTTAAGAACATAAACATAACATCATAAAAGTGCAGCAAGACCAGCATTTGATTGACTGAAGTGGTCTGAATCCGAGAAGTGTCGATATTTTTTTAAGATCAAAAGTGCCTATGGTCCCGACGGATATCATTTCGATTTATGTAAATGAGATCTCTAGATGTATGAGCGTCAATGTCTGGCCACAAAAGCCTGGCTATTGTTCAGTTTAATTCCCGCCTCTGTTAACCCTGTCTATTGTTTCCGAGTCAAGAATTTTATTGAGAGGGACGAATTAATTGCAATTGGATAAAGGCGTGCCTTAAGGCATTGTCTACCCAAAGACATGCTTCTCTTAATCTGAACGCTGTCATAGCCGCTCTATAAGTGGTAGAAGATTGTGCGCAGTGCATGTCGATCAACCAAGTCTTTGAATCCTTGTGAGTTTTGTAAGATGATATTTTTTCTCAAGTGCCTTCTCAAGTACTTTCTTTCCACCAGACTTGTGAACCGTAGGTGAGCATGCACCTTACAATCGCGGTGTATAGCCAGTGAGCCACCTTTGGTTTGAGTCCTCAGTTGTTGCCGAACATCATATTACACACATAGATAGCTACATGAGCCTTTCCGATGCGGTTTTCGATGTTTCCTTTCCAGCTAAGTTTTGAGTTTGAAATGTCTCTGAGATATTTTGCGGTCTTTTTTACTGTCTCCTGTATTGGAATCGTTCTTCTCATAGTGAATAATACTGTCACAGTTTAAGACGGGTTGACGTCCAGTCTTTGTCCTCCGGCCCACGCATGAACAAATGAAAGTGCATGATTGAGCCTTTTGCCGAGGGAGAAAATGAATTTGTTTAGTTCCAGAATTGCAATGTCATCGACATAGGAATTGACATTGAAGCCATAGGGTTCTGTGGTAGTATCTTTTTAATTTCGTCTGCAAAAAGTAGCTAGATCAACGGCCAGACAACGCCTCCTCGTGGGGCGCCCGGCTTACATCGTGCTGGCCAGATGACCAGAGGTTGAACATATGGCTATGTGCCAAAATTTATATTAAAAAATTGCAGATTTCTCAAAACAAACTATTAAAAATGATGTTAAATCTTCCCTGCCATTGAATTGAACGCTGTCAGAATTCGAGAACCCACCGATACTTTCATGGTCAGATGTGATTTCCCTGATAATCCGTTGATGAATCGGCTGAATAACCCTTCACTTGAGTTGCACACATAATTTATCTTGCTTTTTTTTCACGTTTGTCACAATTTTCCATTACTAACCTAGTGTTTATTTATTTCTTGTCAAAATGTTTATTCATGTGGAAATTTATATATTTCGGTTATCTATTAATTTTTATTTAAATATTTATTAACATATTTATTTATTTACTTAAATATTTTGGTTTTAATTTATTTACTTATCAACTTATTAATTAATGTATGTATTTTTTTTTTGTTTAATTATTTATTTGATTGTTAAATTTGTCAAATTATTTATTAATTCAATTATTAAGTTATTTATTTATTTAGCTATTTCTATATTTATATCTATTGTTCTATAATTTTTTAAAACTGTGTTCTTTTTTTTCTTATTATTATACTTTTGTTATTTATTTATTTATTTATTTTTCTTTTGTCCTTTGTACATTGTGGGTTGTTCTCGTACTTTCCCACTCAAATATATCGGGTAAATTACCATTTCGAAGATTGTAAAAATAGTTTAGTTGAAAGGTTGTTTAAAATATCGTATCTCTGTACTGGAAATTGTACGGTAGCAGGTTTACATAATTATTATTTGTACGAAATAAATATCTATCTATATATATGGCTCCTACCTCTGAAAGTGGCATTTTAATAGCGTTTTAAGCGTCTCTTCTTGGGTTTCTGTCCATGCATCATCGTCTCTTTTTAAAGACGAAATTTGAGTTGGTGCATTGGTGATAAGTTTCCTAAGTCGAGCCGTTTCATTTGTTGACTCGATAGAACTACAAAGACTACTCCGCAAGCTTCTCCTTACAGATCTATCATATTTTTAAGGAGTCTTATTTGTTCTCGATATGTTGTCCATTTAACCCAACCTTAACTTTTCAAGATTCCAGCAGTATCGGGCTGCTTCGTCATTGTTGATCACGATCTTGTCGATCCCATTCCGACTCTTTAACATCATTCTAGAAGGAATCGTTGCAAATCCCAGATGCCAATACAAGAGACACTGTCCCAGATTTTGTTCCAGGAAGAATTTCACTCACTTTTAATTCAGGTCATTGAATTTGTATCCTTAATTCGAAAATTCAAATTATTTAATTCCATCTCAATCTACACTCTAATCGTCATCTTAATTCAGTGTGCGGTTACAATTTGAAGTAATTTAGAATTTCTTATAAACGTTTTTACAAGCCATTAATTTCCAAAACAAAACTCCCATTTGCAATCAAAAAATCAAAATATGCCCATAAAGGGTGATTCTTCAAGTATAATGGCAGGTTTTTGTCCTCAAATCAAAATCAAACAATAGCACATAAAAATACCACATCCTTCTTCGTTTTTAATGACTTTGATCTTAAATTTATATTACTCTATAAAATAGCCTCCACCAAAAGTCCTTTCATGCTAAACAATGTAAAAAAAAACAAAACAAGAACAGAAACCATTGCAACCAAAAGCCGTAATTCCCAAGCTTAAAACAATAAAACAAAGTAAAACAACAAACAAAGGACACGCGCATCTGTGTCTTTGCCGTTGTTTTCAATGGTCCAAAATGTCCTTTTAATTTTATTACTGGAGGCGCATTAAAATATCGATAACAAGATTACTTTTCAAACCCTCTGCCACAGCATTCATCCTTTTGTATCCTTTTTAATGAATTCAACTATCATGAGGTTTAATCTGAAATTTATTAAAAAAAAAAAAAAAAGTTGCACCAATGCATGCGACCAGAATATTTTGTCCTCTGCTCGTATCCTTTTTCTAATCATTAGCGAAAATAACAACAAGGATTTAATAATACAACCTTGTTTGGTTTTTTTTTTTTGTACAAATTTTCCAGGTCATTAATTATGATTCATCGAGAGGTGGCGTTTCGGTAATTACCGAAAAAGGCGATGTCACAACATCCTTTCTACTGATACAAAATGCAGATCTGCCCGACTCGGGGAAGTACTCTTGTGCGCCATCGAATGCAGATGTCGCAAGTGTTCGGGTGCATGTACTAAATGGTAAGTGTATATGAACATGTTTCTCATTTCGACAACATTTAATATATATGTAAGAGGATGTGTGTATGCCAGAGCCTACTAATGACATAATGAGCCACCATAAACCAGTTCCAGTCGTATAACATTTGTACCCTAAAATCCCTGCATCCTTGTGTGTACCTTGTGAAACATTGAATCCAGTTTCACTTGATAAAAACATAATTGCCGAAAGTCGGAGTATTTCGCCCGAAATTCGTCAGCAGTGGGAGGACTAAATAATTAAGAGAAGGAGTCGGTTAGCCCATTCACCATTGAGAGCGGAAAGCTTTAATTTTTATTTTATTTTTATGGTAATAAAATGCACAGATACAAGGGAGTGAGGTCTAGTTCTACACTTGGGAAAATAGACAGATAACTGAAGCGTGAATATGCAAATTGTTATGCGAATTCGGTTTGTGAGTGTATATTTTAGAATATTTATTTAACATGGAACTCTTGTTCGTACGTATGGTATGGTGGATTGGTCTAGGACACGCTTGGTTCCGATGAAAATTGGGAAGTTTGCGGCTTAAAGTTGTGGTCGTTATTGGGTTAGTTTAAACTTACCAGTTGTATGATGAATTCGCATCTACACAATTGAGCGAGGATATGTCAGTCATCTAGCGTTGGAGGACATTCCATTTCAACTACAGGGTGTATAAGCTAGAACAGAAAAGTTTTTTTTTGGCATGAAAACCGGTTTTATTTTTATGTGGGAAGGTGAAAATCTTTAGCAGTGACAGGCCCCGCTCATAGTTTGACGTTATGAATCAGTAAAAAGAAATCCTATAAATTTGTAACTGCAACTAAGTTTCCTTACTTTTTTTAAAATAACTCCACAGTTGGAAGGAAATTATCTATTTTTTAATTTGAGAGGTTAGGTTTTTAAACTGGCAACACTGTTGTCAATTTTGTAGTTGAAAGATGATTTGCGATAAATACGCTTTTCGATTTTACGAAGAAAAGATTCATGCCAGAACAACGCGTGCAAATTTTGCAAACTTATTTTGAAAACCATGGTTCGGTTCGCCAAACTTATCGTGCGCTACGTCAATTTTAAGGTCGACAGAATCGTCCATCTGAGCAAGTTATTTGGAACGCGATGAATTGGTTTCGCACCACGTACACTCTAGTGGATAATTCGAATTCTCTAAGACGTCAAACAGCGCGAACAATCGATTCGATTCGCCAATGTACACGACAATTGGTCCTATGCCTGTCCATTTTGTGGAAAATTTTACGAAACGATCTTGGCTTAAATGCTTATAAGGTCCAGCTAGCTTGTGTAAGATTTGAAACTGCGTGTCCATTATACGCGCCGTAGATTCGCTGAATGGGCCGAGTACATGATTCAACTTGACTTTGTTCTCCCATGAGGCCCAATTTTGGTTTAATGGATAT
>OY743225.1:113784600-114253492 GCA_963555765.1 Orthonevra nobilis
TGGTTATGGATTCACTGCTGATCTTTGATTATGTGTCGCAACAAAAGTGATGGCGCAGGACCTATATTTCATGCAAGGCCTAACACTCACAGAAAACAAGCGAGGCATGGGTTAATCTGTGCGGAAGAAAATCCAGGCATCAAACGATTGAGCTAAGACAGAAAAAATTACACCATTTACAATCGAAAAAGAAGGCGACACTCACGTTTCTTTATGGATTTTGGCGAAAGACTAGTCTAGAAAAAGTCTAGTCAAATAACATGTCCCTCGTCATGCTGAACTTCAACTCGGTAATTCGAGCATTCACGGAAGTAGAGTTGCCGTTTGATAGACGAAAATTAAGTTTATCATTTTACCTCTCATGTCAGAACCATGTTTGAATCCTTGAGTAAGTAATTTTTTTCTTGTTATTAAATTCGAACTAGTCGCCATTTTCCATTCGGATCATGTTATCTGCGTTATCAAGTTGATTACTCCCTCTTTCAAAAGTTGCATTTGACAGTATAGCAATAAAATACAATGGCGAATGTAATACTGCGAATTGAATGAATACAAATCATCAATGTTCGGACTCCTAGTCATCTTAAATGAGACAAACTGTGTCACAATCGAATATGCTGATGATCTGGCGATTGTCATGAGTGGCAAATATGACACTACAATCATTTGCGTTATGCATTCAAAATTTGCATTAATGTTTGGAATGGTGTTAATGTGAAGGACTCTGTGCGAATCTTAGGAAACCCGTTTTGATCCCCTTTTCAAACAGGAGACAACTGACTCTGTCTCTAATTGCCATTGAGGGAACCTCTCTGAAGTACTCCAGTAAAGTCAAGTATCTCTGTCTTATCCAGAAACAAAACTGTACTTTTCAAATCCATTTTAGAACTAACAGCTACTAAAAAGCTAGAAAAGGTGCAACGTAGAGCTTAATTGGGCATCGCTGGCGCTATAAGACCTGCCCAACGGCAGCACTGAAAGCTGTCAAAGGAATCCAGCCGCCAGAAAAACCTTTAATATGCAACTGGGGATGAAATACAAACCAGGTGTCCAGACGGGACTCTTGAGAATACTCAATTTCAATACGGATGTGGACATAGTCTGCTCGATCCCAGATAGTATGAATGTGGTAAACTGCTTTGGACGAATCTTGAAGGTTCCGACCCAAGAAATTTATTCTGGTATGCCCAACAGAAAAATGTCGAAACATCCAAGTATTTTCCTGGCCGTTACTACAAGCCATTGTAAACCTTCCTTAAGGCCCAAGAGGAGCCATGATTCACATATATTCAGACAGCCCAGCTGAGCTCAAAGCATTGTCAACCAATCTTTTGGACTCCATATCTGTCAAAAGCTACTACGACTACAAGTCATCATGGAATCGGAAGCAATGAAATTACGGATAAACTAACACGGACTAGTTCAGAATATGCGTTCACTGGTCCGGAACCTTTTGCGGCGTTAACTGAACTACGGTCACAGGTCTGATGAATAAATGGGAAAATCAGCTCACTATCGCCCACTGAAGAAATCTACCGGGGCTTAGGCCATCAAAATTATTGACAAGTCGTCTCTTACAGGGAAATCCTCAAGCTTGAGATCACATCTTGCCAAGTAAGGACTTAGTTCAATCACTTATCGCTGAGTGCCAACTCCATTTGAAGGACGACAAATGGCTGTACACATTCCTTGTAAACATCCAGCTCTAATTTGGTTAAGAAGGCGTATCTTTTTCAAAGGGATATGTTCTTCATTCGACAACAGACAGAATAATGCTAACGACATCCTGACCTTCATCAGAGAGACGGAATTTCTGTTAGCCAACAAGATTCTACAACAAGTTAATATCATATTCTCGTTAAAGCAAAGGTCTTCATTGGCAATCCCGAGGCTTAATATGTCCGCAACTCATTAAACCTGATTCCGAAATCGCTTGCAGGTCACACTAATTTCCATGAACATTTTCTATCCTTTCGCCTTCTTTAGGCGCGTTTGCGCTGCAGTGCACTGCACTTCACATTTCAATTCAGGGACTATGGAAAAGCGCGTACGGTACTCGTATATCTCTTTTCATAACTGTACCACACCGTGCTTAATTATTTTTGGTTAAGTGGCTTCCCCATTGGAACAAAACATTTGCATTCGCAGTCATTAAGCCTCTCTTTCTCTCATCTTTGGCACAGTCATTGTGACGCTGACGGCAGCGGTGGTGGTGGCGTCGCTGGCTATGGTGCCTAAATTAATTCAATTGTGGTGGAAGCCCCTTCAGCCTTCAGCCAAAAGGATGTTCTTATAATGCCACGTTATTTTGGCATGCTCTGCAATTAGGGTCTTCTCATTTGTGAACGTTTTAATTTCGTCGCCATGGCGTAGTCTGATATTAATCATCGAGGGGAGGCCATGCTCTGCTTATGCTTAAAACATGCCCACACACTAAAAATACTTCATTCCACCCCCAATACCGTTGAAAGGGATAATTCACTTTCCAAAGATTGTACATGCTGAACACTAAAACCACTCGCACACAAGTCTTGCTTCCGCTTCCATATGTGGACTTGTGTTCCGCATTCATTGTCACAGGCGAATAGAAGGTATTATCCTGGAACAAAAAAAAACAACAAGAAACACATACCTTTTCTAATGGGGGTATTTTCTACAACATTGCGTTGTTACTTCCTGCCTAATACGGCTCTAATCCCGTATTTATCAGGAACATACCCAATGCATACAGAGCATGCTCTCCTTCGACACAGCATCTGATTTGGTTCTCATGACTTGGCACTTTATTAAAAGATTGCGTTGTCGCAAGGCTACAGGGATTCGAACAAAAACCAGGTTTCGATAGAGCTGCCACCCTATCTGATTGAGGCATGCCAAGGCAAGGCTTAGTAGTGGTGTAGGAATAGAATTCGATTGGATGCTGAATATGTTGTTGGACAATGTTTGTTGTTCCTTGAAGGAAATCTAGTATGTTGTTATTCTTGCTGGACAATGGTCAGTGTTGAACCGAGCAGTGGTAAAACTTCGATAGCACATAATTCCGTTTATAGAAGGATAGACTTTCTGGATCCTTGGGTTTGAACAAACAACATGAGTTTAAGCTCATATCCTTCTTGCCAAGTTCCATTCCACGGTACAATGTGCAACACTACATTTTTTCTTTTCATTTAAAAATTGAGTTGCGATTTTTAAAAAGTGCATGGTTTTTGTAAAAGTGGCAACCCTTACTTGGAACTATAAAAAAATTCTTAACTTCCCATTAGGAAGTTCTTGTTATCGGTCCGATTTTCGAAATTCAAAATTTTTACATTTCTCCACGTCCCAGTAATCGGATTCTATTGTCTTTAGAATGATGTCTCTGTGTGTGTGTACGTATGTACGTTTGTGCGGATTCTTTCGTATAGCCTTACTCGAGAACAAAGCAAGCTATTGAATCCAAATTGGTTTCATTCGAAGCGTGTGTGCATAAAGATCACCTGGAAAGCTTTTGGTTAAATTTCGCAGGGTGGTTTGAATTTTATGACGAAAAAACTGTCAGAAGAAGGACAATTTCAGTTCTTCAATTAAAATCAATTTCGTTTTCCAATGAAAAAAGTTCAAATGCAATAAATTTCTAGTTTACAGCCACCTTATCAATAAAACCAATATATAAAGGGTTTTTCAATAAGAGCGCTACAAAAATTTTTTTAAAAAACGGTTTTGGATATCAATGAAATTCTTTATTCCTCTGAAAGTACGTCCGATGCCATTATGTATGGAACTCGATTTCTTTTGCATTACCACCACGGGTACGCTTGCAGAAGTCCAGACGCTGAACCCAATTTTCGACGGTTTTCAAGCATAAATCGGCCGATACTGCTGTAATTTCACGTTCGATATTCGTACGAAGTTAATCAATCGTCGCTGGCTTGTTGGCATAGGCCATAGACTTGACGTAGCCCCACAGCAAATAGTCTAAAGGCGTCAAATCGCACGACCGAGGCGGCCAAGCCACTGGACCATTTCGTGAGATAACACCTTCTCCAAACTTGGTTTCCAATAAATTGATTAGGTGGCGCCGTCCTGTTGGAACCACATATCCTCCAAGTCCATATCATCCAATTGGGGCCAAAAATATTCGGTTACCATTGACCGGTAGCGATCCCCATTCACACTAACGTGCTGGTCTTGATCATCACGGAAGAAGTACGGTCCAATGACGCCGCCGGCCCATAAACCACACCAAACCGGAATTTTTTTCGGGATGCAATGACGACTCATGGAGTATGTGTGGATTGCTGCCTGACCAATACCGCATATTTTGTTTATTGACGGAGCAATTCAGCCAGAAATGAGCCTCATCGCTTAAGATGATTTTTCGATGAAAATCCAAATCATTTTCAAGTTGATGCTCAGCCCAATTCACGAACATACGACGCTTCTGGTGGTCAAGCGGCTTCAGCTCTTGCATCAATTTAATCTTGCAAGGATGTAGGCCAAGATCTTTTCGCGAAATTCGCCACAACGACGTCACAGAGATGCCCAACGCTTTAGAACGACGAGAGACACATTTGGGCTTCCTGCAACTGAAGCCTCAGCGGCAGCAAATTTCTCGAAACTACAGGTACTTCATTGTGGATTCAAATTTTTCCACTAGCCACTCAATTGTTGATCTGCTATTACGATTATGGCGACCATAAATTGGACGTAGCGCTCTTAACGTTGAGGCCACTGACTCCGAATTTTGGTAGTAAATTTTAATAATTTCGACTCGTTGTTGGCTCGTATATCTTTCCATCATGAAATGGCAAACCTTACTTAAGAGAAATGTCAAATGAACGGCAAGAAATATGGCATCATTTGTTGTCCCTGTCGCTCTACTTTTGTAGCGTCCCTGTTGAAAAAAACCTTTATAAATATATAAACTGCCGTTCATAAAATTCCCGACAAATTCATATAAAATTTTTTTTTTTGTTCAATTTCACTTCCAAAAGTTTCTTCAGCATTATTTGGCCAATTGAGTGAACAAAGTTAGTTATTAACTATGAAGACTAACAAAATGACTAAAACAGAACTAACTTAAAGCCATTTTTAGAACCACATTTCCGCGGCAGTGCTTGGAAAATTGTTTCAGAAATGTGAATATAGTAAATCTTTTTCATGTTTCATGATTTAGAATGATGTCTACAATACTGATACATGAAAATATCCTTAGAAAATTATGGAGCCACCATTATTTTGTTTGCTCAAAACCTGCTCTGTAGCTTGACACTTTTTTAACGTTTAACTTTATCAGCAAAAAGAATCTCATCGGGCACCTTACATGAGGCAGCAATTGATTTCTTAAAAAAATATGAATAGTATCAAGAGTTTAAACACACGGATAAAATTGCTTTAGTCGTTAATTAAAAAGCATTGCAAGGAAGATCATAACATCGGAAGATTTAGTTTGTTTATCAGTGTTGTTGATTCCAATTTTGAGCCAAAGTCTAGAGGTCTCTCCAGAAAATGACACAGAGATAAAAAAATCTCTCGAAATCGGTCTGGAAACAGCTATCAAAATCTCCAAAGAAAACTGGTCTGAATTTGATCCTCGTGAAGCCACCTATTTACCAAAAAGAAAAAGGTTCTGTGTGCTCGGGAAACGTTCCGCTCGCTTCGTCCATTTTACGGTCACCATAATCATCCTTCCGATAGGACTGAGTCCACTGTTTCAGGAAGCGGTCAACCAATACGCGTTCGTTGATGAAACGTAATATCTGCCGAAATCGTTGCCGCTGCCCGTGATAATGTGCAGGAGAATCCAAGGCGATTTCACGTCGCTCTCAAGAATTCGGCTTTTCGCAACAACTTGGCGAATTTTGTGTCGTGATTTGCGCCTGCACGGGTATAAAATGCAACTGACCCAGGAGCTGAAGGCAAACGACCAAAGCCAATGACAATTGTTCGCTGAATGGACACTGGAGCACCTGAAAAATTGCCCTTATTTGCAGCGAAAAATCATCTTCAGCTATGAGGCCAATTTTTGGATGAATTGAAGAATTTGGGACGAAACCAATCCACTTGAAATCCAAGAGCGTTCGATGCATCCCGAATAAGTCACCACACAGCTCATGCCACATTGCACGAGCGATTCGAGGGCATAGTCATCTCACGTGGAGGTGATATGAACTAGCCACCGATATCGTGCGATTTGATTATTTCTTTTGAGACCAACGATCAAATTCAGCCTGATTTTACCGCCAGAGTCTTGGAAAATTGGACATTAAGGATTCGCGCCACTCAGAGAAGCCGCGGCGGACATCGATACGCCTTTCAAACGAAAACAAAAATGTCGATGATAACTCACACGCACTTTATATTATTAAAATTTAAAGATAAGAAGCTCTTAATTAAGTGTCGTCTTGATACTCTGATAGCCAACACCTGCAAGTCTTTACAGTGAGTGTCGATTTGAAACTCTTGTGCTTTTTTCCAAGATCTGCCATCCAAGACTTCGGATAAGCCTTTTATCGGCTCGCTGTTTCTATAATAGGTTTTCAAAAAAGTATATGTCTAAATATTATATTACCTACCGCTATGGGTAATGCCCCCGCATAGAATGTGTGTCATACTCTCCAAGAAGCCTTTATGTACTTCTGCAAGACACCGTAGGCCTTAAATTTATGCAGCGGCTTCTTGTGTACATCAACTGTCGCCTTCTTTTTTAAGTCACATCAAAATATTCCCAGAAATCGTTCCTTAAAGGATTAGAATCGGAATTCATAACTCGTTATATGTTCTCCTTAAAACAAACTTCTGGTCTCTTCCGGGATATCACAAGTGTCAAACTCATACGGTTTTTCGTTTTTAAACTGTCGGCAGATCGGAAAAGTCTATTTCCTTCGCCCAGTCTATTTTTCTTTTCAGTCTTTTTTGTTCCACTTTTTCTCAAGTCCCCATTTAATACATTTTTCTTTTTCTTCCTTAAATGCTTGCCTCATGCATCTGAAGTTGACAACATAATAATGGCTGGAGATTTGCCACAGCCAAATTGTATCCCCCGCGACGCGAATTATTATCGTCGTCGTTGAGGACATTGCTGTTGCGGTTTTGTCGTTGTCGTCATGATGGCAGCCTGCAATAGAATTCTGGTTATGCCACCCTCATTACAAAATAATTCCACATCCTTGCACCTTAGACAAATTGCATTTGTCGCTACGACGGGCGGGATAATTTTTCATTTTGCTCCCACCTCGCTCTCTTGCTCGTACGTCGAATTGCGAAAACCGATTAATACAGCCAGCCTCGTTGAGAGCGTCTCACAGCCTAACCACTCCGGTTGGTCCTTCGTGCCGCCTCCAGCAAATTATTTATCCCTCAATTTATAAATTGTGATTGATATTGTAATAAATTGGAAATCGGAAATCGAGGTAACGACTTTTTCTTTCCTCATCCTGCTCAAACTGAACCATAATGGAAGGAGGAAAATTATGGCAAAGAGGGTTGTTGGAAAAATTGATAATAATGGATGGCGGGCCAACATGAGTAGTGGCTTGAGATTAAGCTAAAAACCATTCTGGATATAAATCGGTAGTTTGTCCGAACCGAACCTTATTTATGACAGTCATTACTCTTGGCTTAAGTCTCACCTTCATCGTTGATTTAATTTTTATTTTGTGACGGTCTCTCTGATGATTTTTGATCGGTTTTTCGGGGTTTCCGGAATGGCAGTCTAAATGCTCCATCATCCTTTGTTGTGAAGGACTCGCATTTTATGGTTTCTGTGTTCTTTTCTTTTCTTAATGCTTTCGAGGAAAATGGGAGATAAATTTTGTAGTATTTAGTTGGGCAACTGTCTTGGGATAAAAGTGGACACAAAAAGATGACAAACGATTATAAGGAGTTTGTTAATTAATTTTTGAAGACAAATGGTTCGGACAAAAGGACTTTGGTGGTGAAGGAATCGACGTTCGTCGTGGCCACATGTGAAACGGGCAATGAAGTGGAACTTTAATTCTAAGACGAAGTTGTCAGTTGTAAAAGATTATATACTCTTGAATTCATGGTGAACAGGATCAATTTTTTAATGTAGATAGTGTGCAGGATTAATTTTTTGTAAGAATAAAGCCAAATGCAATTAAGGACGTTCATTTAAAGTATAAAATTTTAATGACAATTTGATGCTTCATTCAGTTCGAGGTCCGTATTTTACATTTCTGATTCAATCACAAATGTATATGTACGTTAAATCAATTTGCCATCCGAGACTGTGTGTGTTTTGTTTGAGGTTTTCCCATTTCTGGGAAATTGCACCGAAAACTCCAACGCTGACTGGATTCTCTGCAACGGTCTTTGTGGCAAATCTTTTCACTCTGGATCTTTTCACCCCGGCACTGGATAAGGCAGGAAAGCTTTCGACAAAATATCGCACAAGCTCAATGTTCTTGGTTTTCCAGTTACTTTTATTGAATGGACAAAGTCATACCTTGAAAAACGTTGTTATTTTCAGATCCTCCAAATCTTATCCATTTATGGCCACCTCAGGTGTCGCTCAAGGGAGCCACGTTGGTCCAAACTATTAATGATGTCGACCTTATTATCCACAATTTGGTGCCAAAAAAACTTTCTAGATCTCAACATCAGCAAATGCCAAGCCATAACATACACACGTAAGCGTCTTCCACAGTCCTGCAGGACCTACTTCGACTCTTCTCTCCGCGATTTGGGTATTATATGCGATAAAGAAATCAATTTTCGCACACACATGGACTCAATCATCAGTCGAGCTAACTCCGCCCTTGGTTACGTAAAGCGATGGTCCAAAGAATTCTCAAACCCCTACGTCACCAAAGCCCTTTACATTACTTTTGTTAGAGCATTACTAGAATAAGCTTCCCAAGTCTGGTGCCCTTACTATGAAACCCACATCCGACGAATCGAGGCTATTCAGCCCCGTTTTCTATGCTTCGCGCTGCGTGGTCTCCACTGGACAGACAGCTTTAACCTACCGCCCTATACACATCGTTCGCAACTCATCAATCTCCAGTCCCTGGAGCAACGCGGTGACATTGCCGACATTCTTTTCATTCACCAGCTCTTATCCGGTATCATTGACTGTCCAACGTTGCTTCAATCGATCTCTTTATTTACAAACCCCCGTAACCTCAGATCAGTTCATCTATTCCGCTTAGACCCACACCGCACCAATTACGGTTCTCATGAACCTATGTCCAGAATGTTGCGTAAGACCAAGGCCACCTTAACAGATCCACCCTTAAAAATATCCTCTCGTCTCACCTGTCACATCCACCAAATCCATAGTTATAAGTTAGAATTTAAGTACGGCTTGTATTTAGTAATGTCTGGGGTATACCCCGGGCATCATCTATGCGAATAAGCCACAAACTTATCCATCATTGAAGTTCACGGACTACAGAAAATATGGGAGTTACAAGATTTTTCTTGTGGCACATTATGAAGTATTTTGCAATTGAATTTGCATCTTCACCCTTTAAAAGTTCAACTCGGATATGAATTGAAGCCAGCTGACCACGGAGTACATAGAGTATACGATTGTGTCCTTAAACATCAGTTTGAATTAAAAATTCTCTCGCAGCAATTTCTTCAGCGTCCAGGCTTATTTTTCACACTTTGAACAAATCAGCAAACAGAGTGTTCGCAGGTTGAAGTATAACTATCGAGAGATCATTGCATTCATAAAAAGTAAGTTTATTGTGCGGTAATTTGCGGTTTATTGTGCGGTAATTTGGTAATTTGGTCAACTGGTCCAAAAAACGCAATTTTGCTTGTTTATGTAGCTGCCAAGAGGAGAACGATCCTCATATGAAAGATGATTTTTTGAGAAAAATTTCAATCCTTGTCAAACTGTTCATAAATCCGTTCAAAATTTCATCCGTTCATTGGACATAAAATGTGAATAATTACGGTTGTCGAAACCTTTGGCTCTCGTTGAGTTTCTCGGCCCTCTTTTTTGGCAAAAGATGCAAATATTCTGCATTGAACGCACAGGACGAATATGGGGATCAATCTGCCAAATTTTATCACAAGCTTGCGTACATCAGCTGCTTGGAATACTTTCGACTCAAATGTTTTCCAAAATTCGCACTGTTCTTGCAACAAGCGTTGTTTAAGCGTGAATCGATCCATTTCTTACCGCGAAAACCTTAAACTGAGTTTCTGTCAATTTTTTGACCGCATTTGAGCTGTTACTAGTTAAATAAAGGATAATTAAAAAAAAGTCAACAGCAGGCCCACCCTTAAGTTCAAAATTCTCAATTCAATCGAATTGTTTCACCAATGTATACACAGAAACCTTAAACCAGTTTTAACGTCGGTTAAATGCCGTCCATTTCTCTCCACACTTTTTCAATCGGACGCTTAAATTTTTTGAACAAGCATCTTCGTGGAGGATATTTTTTTGGCAGGACCTGAATTGTTCAGGCATTGTCGTGTGGACTTTTAAAATATCCGACCGATATTCATTATTTGTTGTGAGCTATGGAGGGCCACGGAGGCATCTTAAATATGGGTCAGGAGGACGGCGGCACGCTTGTGGTTGCTCGGCTGAGCTCATCGGACGGGGTTGTTTTTGTCCTCCTTTCCATACATCTCTTGCTCATCAGCAAAGAAAAGTCGTGCCAATTTAATAGTGGTAGAGAGAAAAAGATAGTGAAGGGAAAGATTACAGAGCGAAAGCGGAAAAGTTGGTGTTCAAGGTTACCTTCTGAACGAGGATCGTAATAAAAGAACCGGGGACCGACTTACCCCAGCTATCCAAGACTATCCCTATGCTAAACTAACTAATAAAACTAACCTAATCCTAATCTTCCTTAAATCTGTCCTGTCTACTTAATTAACTAGCCCTAAATAACCCTAAAAAAAGATATTGACTTAAGCTATGCCTTAACGAACTTAATAATACCTAAGGAGTCCTAGTTAAGTTGATCCCTTACCTTCCACTTCGGACCCATCATCCAGGGTCACACCATCCCAAGGATCAGCCATCAAATGGTTTTTCTGGATGTTTACCCGTCCGTTTCCGCATCTTGTCTCAGTCGTTGTCCTGCGGAAATCTCCTACAATACCCTAGCCTGCTGATCGATGCGGTGGTGACTGAATTGTTAAGTTTTGAAGCCCCATCAGACTATTAAATGTTCGTAGTAACAATACTGGACGATGAGCTTTTAACTCCTGGCCCAAGGAGCATCGGGTACCAATTCGACATCATCGCACGCTCTAAAATTAAAGTGATTGACAATTTCATTTGAACTGAAAAACACTTCACTAGGCAGGTTAGTCTAAACTAAAAGAACATAGAGTAGACAATATAAGGGTCTTCAAGTTCAATCTACCAGATTCACGAATACTACGAAGACCGAAGCTTTCCACATTGCGTTTTACCTTTTGCCATTGTCAAAAAATATGTTAAATGGCACAAGGCCTTCTCCATTAAGCATACATGTCTAAGATACATTTATTCATGGCCCAAAAGACTTTTTGTTCGATTCGTTCATTATGGTTGATTCCACATAGTATTCTGGCTTCGTTTTTCAATCCATTCATGCCATCAATTAAACTGTGCAAATTTGAAGTCTCCTTCTTAGACTGTGATCTGCAGAAATTTTCTTCCTTTTAAATGGCCATGTTCAATTAGCAAGCATAGCTTGACCCTTTATTTTCGATCTTCAGAGCCAACAGACTGCCAGAATAATAAGCTTTGACGGGAAGATGGGGACTTGCTTCTTTTTTATATGAATATGTGTCCATCAGACCGAAGGACATGGATCAGGCCACTGTTTGCCAAACCAGTTGCCGTTTCTGAGTTATTTGTCAATATTGTTATTTTGTGATCAACAAGCACCTTCCGTTTTTGAAAAGCAACTGGCATCCTTTTTGAAAATCATTGCAGGGAGTAATGTAATAAGGAGCACCCATTATGAACGGATGTTGGTGATAATCCTTATTTTAAATTTCAAGTCTGTGGCGTACTTTTGTTCATTTCATTAGTCTTTATAGTACATTTTGTAGCTACCGTCCAGAGAACAGGTCTTTTAGTGACAATCAGTCTTACGTTCACAATTTACTTTAACTTATTTGTCGATATTTCTATCAAAAAAATGTTTTTTTGAAACAAATTCACTGTCTATGAGCTCAGTTTGAAGTCTCTGTAAGGATCAATAGCTTAGTTTGGATATTATTCAAATTCATGAAAAAAGTGCATTTTAAAATCGTGGGTTATAGTCCTATATAGAAAAACAGTCGTGGCGAACTAATACGGAACGATTAAAAAAAGTAAGGAATATCGCTGAACGCCACTTATGCGGTAGGCCATTGTTGAGATTAGAGATATCGATAAGTATTCGTTTTCAGAAAAGCTGAATTGCTCATAAACAACAGCCTTCAAAACAGTAAGCAACATTGAGAAAAATCGGAAAATATGGAACGTAGTAAAACGCAAAACATTGCGCAAGACTTTTAAAGCTGAGGATTTAAGAATCCTTCAAGTTGCCATAAGTGGATCTTATCTTATGAGTTCTAAATATAATCAAAAGGATTTTTTTGTAAGGACCCGAATGCCCTTTCAACGCACTCCATATGGGAACGATTGATTGAAGGCCAAGTTTGTTGGAAGAGCGACGAAAAAAAATCACTGCTTTCCCTTAAAAATCGAAAGGATTAACCTTTGTGGAGAAATATGAGGCTTGAACAATATTTGAATGGAATATATAGTATTATTATGGAGCGATAAATTAATAGAGCGGGATAAGATAAATACACGACGTTAGCTCGTAGGAGTTAGTGTGATGCTTTGGGGTTGCATATCAATCAAAGGAACCGGTCTTTACATCGAAAAGAAGGTATTATGAGAGAGAAGCCATCATGTTATCCGGATTTAAATTCTATAGAAAATCTGTGGTATGAACTGAAGACCAAAATCGGCACGCACAAAGTTAGGTATTTGAACGCAATACTTGAAGTCGCAAGGACGATTTGGGCGAAAAAAAAAGCACCCAAAAAAATTCCACGATTTAATTGCCTCTTTGCCCCGGAATCGTAAAACCGTGATCGTGAGCAAAGGGTTTCCTGCGAAAAATTGGGCCAGGACATAACAATTTCGTAAATAAGCAAACATTTTCAAAAGATCCCTTATTTGGTCGCCAACCATTTCGGAACTTATAATTGAAATTGAATAAATTTTTTTCTGTTAATAACTTTCTTTCAACTTTAAACCAAAAACAAATTAGTGCGTAACGACAATTATTCCGAATATCGTTGAAATAAAAAGAAGTAGTCATTTTCTACATAAAGATATTTTCGAGGGAAATTTTGAGTTGCGAATGATACCGAGGCATGTAGCTTCGACAGAGGAGTCAAAAGAATCAGCTTAGTTTTCCAGTTAAAAGTTGGTCACTACCTTTCGCAAGATCTTACGAGGGGTGATCCAAAAGTAACAATAGTCATTTACTCACTAGGTCAGCATAAAAAAAAACATATAAATGGCCGCGATTCCAGGGAGTTGTATTAATTAATTAGGAAAAAAATAAGAGCTGTTATTTAGTTTGAAAAAATGTCTAACAAAGACATATACATCGACTGCATATAACATCGTTGCAAGCTAGGCCAAAGAGTTTAAGTAGCTGGGATAAACATCTACTGAAGATGAGCACCACGAAGGACTTCCATCCACGTCCCTCACTGAAGACCGCGTGAAAAAATTTGAAGATGTCTTGTTGGCAGGTCGAAGAGGGACCAGCAGCCATGAAGCTGAGGTCACAGTGATATCGTATAGCTGTGTTCAAAGAATCCTTGCCAACGAATTGCATATGAAGAATGGCTCTGCGTGTTGGGTTCGGAGAATATTAACCGACGAGCAAATAAAGAAAAGCGTCGACATTTTGAGGCTGAATCTTGAAAAATTCCATGCAGATCAGTTGAATTTTTGTCACGTTGCGTGACCATGGATGAGACCTTAATCTACCATCTTGACCTTGAAACCAAGCGTCGAACGATATCCTCGAAGCGACCATCTTCACCAACGCCGACGAAATTCAAGTTGTCGAGTATGGAAAGTTTTTTGCGGCGCTGAAAGAATTTTTATGGTGGAACATTAAGAAAATGGAGCTACTGTATCAGGCTCTTACTACTCAGATCAAGTAACAAGATTGCGGAAGGCGTTCAAGGAAAAAGGATGCGGCCAACTGCAAGCCGGAGTGTTGTTTCTTCACAAATTCAATGGGCTACAGTTGCTGCAATTCAAGAAACAGGATTCGAACTGCTTGAACACCCGCTCTATTCGCCAAAACTAGCTCCCAGTGACTTCAATCTCTTTTCTCGCCTCAAGGAACAGCTTCGGTTCAAGAAATTTTAAGATGATATCGAAGTTATGGCCGCAATTTAGACGCTTTGGGAGAGTCAGGGTTTCAGGGTAAGAATAGGGACTTAATATATAAGCTTTTTAGGAGACTATATTGAAAGTATAATCAACTTGGTTTATATTCATCATAACTACTGAAGCAACCCTAGTAGGTTATGCGTATGATAGCCGCCATTCTTTCCAAAATTAGATATAAAGCACAAACTGAGCTTTGACTGCCAAACTTATTTTCGTGCCAGGAAAATAATTACTTGAATAAAAATCCTCCAAAAAATTGTGCTGGTTCTTTTGAAAACTGAAACCCAATAAACTATATACCCCAGCAGTCTTCTTCTTCCTGCATGGGCATTTGGAATGTCTTCAAATCGTTGCTCACATCCTTCTCTCTCCATTGTGAACTATCGTTATAAATTGAAAGAAATCCTTACTGAAATGCCAAAGCTTGTGCATCAGTTAATCAATATCGAGTTCCTATGCGCATTCGAGTGCATACTTTAAAATTCAATTACCTCCAACCGCAAGCAATCTTTCAGCTTCCCAATACCACCCGGTTATGATACCAAGCAAACCACCAAGCAGCTCATTCATCTTCTAGCCCATCTGGCCGTTCTCATCGTTCTCCCACCTACAGTGAGTGCCTCGTGCACGTTTAAATTATTAACACAATGCACTCTCGCATGCATTGAAAGCATACCTCATGCTGCAACTGCACAACCATCCGATAAATTTTCCCATTTAACGCGCAAAAATAAGGACTACGAGTATTTGCTATTTCTTCCTCAATCAACCAACCCTAGCAGCAGTAAGGCGTTCTCCTGCCACACTTGTATCAACAACACGACCAGCATAAAAATGCACAGGCTTCTTAAAGCAACCTGTATCTGTATTTAGGTTACCATCATCTTTTGGTTTACTCCATTTTAATGTGTCCATTAAATCTCCTTGATTGCATCCTTTATAATTTTCAAAATATGTTCAAGAGAAGTGCAAAGCCCTGAGGCTTCAACTTACAGCCATCGATACCATCCGCATTGTGCAATTGCGTCCTTTTGCTCTGCTCTGTGGGGGATTCAACATTAAATCACTTGTAAGTGGGCCAAAGGACCTGCAGCACTTTACTGCTGCTGGCACATTAGCTACAATGCTCCTCCTTTGATTACACTGAGTCTTGAGTCTTTGTCTTCGTCTTTGTCCTTGTCCTTGTCCATCTAGACCAGAGTATTGTATTGACATAAAGACAAACTAAAGGATTCCGACTTGGATTTGGTTTGGTTTTTATTTGTGCCACCACCACCAACCTACTGCTCATGTGGAAATTAATGAAAGGCAATTCCAGAGTTAATCCCAAAGATTGCCGCTCGTACTCCAGCAATTTTGCGTGTGTACACAAACAAAACCTGGGCGGAGGAATAAGGATATTTATTGGTATCCATTTAAATCTGTTTTGATTGTGTGCGTATAATTTGATAAGAACTTATTTGGCAGTGATCATATAGCCCAGAGATGGATGCTTTCGAGGGTGATATCGGAGGCAGTTGAGACATTTATCCTCAACTGATAGCAGGGCCCTACACAAATAGATGGATACTCGGATAGGGTCCAATGAGACAGGTTGTTCTGCCTGAAATTCTCTTCTCTTCTCTTCTCGTCGATTTATTTAATTGTGTGCTAAATGAAACGGAAACACTGACATAGTGCTTCCCAGTGTAGCTGGGTATGGTATCATTGCGGACGAGTGGTTGGTTGGTTGGTTGGTTGGGTGGTGGCTAGCTTGATTTGGGTGATCTGATTTTGTGTCAACACCTTTGTCAGTGATTTATTTTGTTTTTCCCTTGGTTTTGTGGTGTTGCTTGTGCAGAGGCTGTAATAGGATTAAATGAGTTTTCCATTTTGGTTAAGGGGTTGTGGTGATGACGTACGCACTTCCGACTGCTAAAGTACTCGAAGGCGTGTGCACTAATGTACTTTGATGAAGGTCCTTCGGAAATTGCTTACAGAACAAGAAAACCCAGATAAAGTTGGTTTCCTTTATTTTATTTTTTTTTTGTTTCATAGAACACCTTCGTTACTTCATTAACAATTTCCAAGGGATAATAAGATACTTAGGACTTGACAAAAAAAAAATAAGAGGATATGCTCGAGTAAAAGCTGAATTGACTTTTCCTTCTTCACCAAATTGCCTCTCAATTTTTTTTGTTTTGCTAAGGAATGTGATTACCTATAACGATTAATTTTATCGTAAATAAAAATTTTAAAGATCTAACGCGGAAAAGTTCCGAAGTGGAGAATTGTACAACTTTTGTGCAAATATTCTTCTCAGAATAAACATAAATTCGCGTAAATATACGCCAAAATATGCCTCACTTTATGGCTAAAGCTTTTCTGCTGGCTATTTTCTTTTGATGAGCTTACACATACCAACATAGGCTGAAAAGTCCCGGGATTTTTTTAAAAGGAAATGCCACCAAAAATGATCATGGTTCGTTGCGAGAGGCTCAGCTGTCACACAGAGTTTCATGACATTCCCTCCATCCGTTTGCAAGCTACTGTCCTTTGGGTGACGCAACTGTCTTCGTTGTAAAAATAATGAAAAAACAGGAGAGTCTGATGTTATCCCACATCTGGTCCTTCGAGAAAAACAGTTTATCGGTGGTGTAGTGAATTTAAAGTTGCTCTGGAAGGTCAAAAGACGCTTCGAATGTGGAATTCGTGCAACGAATCGTTGTGAGTGAACGAAAAGTGAAGTTGCACGAGTTAGCTGAGACTTTGGTATCCCAAAAGACCAGGCGTGATACATTTTGCACAATGTCTTGGAGATGGTACCTCATTTGCTGACCGTCGACCAAATTCAGCAGCGCGTTGATGATTTCTCCTCCAGTTAAGCGTTATTGCATCGTAATCGAGCGGACTTTTTCCACGTCTTCTGACGATGGGTTAAATGGGAACCATTTCCACACACCAGAGTCCAATAGGCAGTCTGTAGAATGGCTATGAAGTCGCGAAAGCCGAGCAAATCTCCGCTTTTTTGGGACGCACATGATACACACGTTTTCAAAAGCGATGGCCACATTGGGCCAATTACGATTCGAGTTGGTTGCTCACCCACCGTTTTCTCCAGACTTGACTCCCAGTGAGTATTAACTGTTGCCGAACCTCAAGGAACAGCTTCAGGGAAAGATATTCAGATTGAATGAAGAAGTCATCCGAAACCGAACCGTATTTCGAAGGCTTGGATGTTTCATACTACAGAAAGGGCATCGAAATCTTTGGAACTCAGTACACCAAGTGTATTGCTCTTGAAGGCAACTACGTTGAGGAATAAATTTTTAGTAAGTCAAAAAGCGCACCAGATGGATTATATCTACATGATTCTGTGTAGTCTTACTCACCTGCATAGCCTAGCATGTAGAGGTCATTGCATAGGTGAACGAATAAACTCAGCTTGTATATGAGCCTACGCATATTCCATTCGCTAAGTTCTAGGCTAAGTTCTTCATATCCCTGATAAAAACATTAATGACGTACTGTAGCCACAAGAATTGCTTCTCATATCGGCTCATTTCTTCTGCTAGGCTATGCAGGTGAGTAAGACTACACAGAATCATGTAGATATAATCCATCTGGTGCGCTTTTTGACTTACTAAAAATTTATTCCTCAACGTAGTTGCCTTCAAGAGCAATACACTTGGTAACGTCCAAGCGTTCAATAAAGCAAGACTGTCAAAATCAGTGTTTTGCAGAACAATGTCCTAGTATAAAGAGGATTCTAGTTGTTTTGACAAACCGAAGTGGTTGCCTAGGCTTAGTCACCGTCCGATCTTCACAGTCGCTTCGTTTTTGGAGCAAACATAAGTCCCGAGGTAGACGAACTTCTTTACTACCTCAAAACTGTATTTGTCTATCGTTATGTTTCTCATTGGTTCTTTAACCAGCCTGTTTTGACAGTTCTTCAATCGCATTCATGGCTTCAATTGTGAACGAGCGAGAATGTCGATACCGTCTGCGAATCCCAGAAGCTGCGTGGATTTTAAAAAGATAATACCTTTCGTGTCTTTACCCCCATCGTACATATGTTCCAAGATATTCCAAGATCGAAGTAGTCACATGACAGTGCTTGGAATAGTTCGGAGGGGTTGGTTCCATTTTCGAACGTTGTGCGACACAACCAGATCGGTTCTCCCGGAATCTCGAGCTCGGAGCGATTTATACTGTCATATACAGCTTTGAAGTCGATGAATAGATGATGATGGTCTTTTCCAGTGTTTACCCAAGTGTCAAAATTTGGCCTTTCGTTGATCTGCCAAGCAAAAAGCTTTTAGAAGTTCACACACAGTACATTGAGTAGGGATATGCCCTGGTAGTTGCGGAAAGACATGGGATCGCCTTTTTTGTAGACGGGATGGACAGAGCTGATATTCCAGTCATCGGGCAAACTTTTATCCTCCCTAACATACCATTAATAAAAAAGCTAAGACAGCAATATGTCTGGCCTTTTTCCGCCTTTTGAAAGCTGCGCCAACTTCTTTAAAGGTGGCGGAGAGAACTACTTTGTCGACCAGTTTTGGGTTCTAATCGTACCCTCTTGATCACACCCATTAAACAGCTGCTGAAAACGCCTCTTAAATACATCTACAATTCCCCGTGGATCGGTTACAAGTTACCATCAAAATTTCGATTCTATAGCCTGCGGCTACATTTTTGGCTTTTTATAAAAGCTTCTGGCAAGATCACATTTCCTGGGAGACTGCGTGGTCATGGAACCATGGTTAAAATCGTGAAGCGAATTGAGTTGTAAAGAAGCGATTTGGTGGAGAGATTTGAGTTTTCGGAAATATACAAACAAATAAGAAATTTATTTCTATTTTTTTATTTTTTTATTTAAGTAAGAATTTTTGGTCAGTCGTGATAAAAAGCATTTAAGTCTGGCATCATTTACCAAAAATGGGTTCACATCATCTATTCTTAAATTGGTAAGAGAATTGGATTCTTTACCAAAGCCTGTAATCCGACAAATAAAGGCTAGTGGCGCCAAAGGCCCGTTATGTTTTCGACTATCAATTTTCAAAAACGATCTTTTGCTTGTCACATCTAATAACATCTTCCCTCTTTCACTGAGCCCAAGAGCACAGTGGAATTTAATGTATCCACACTGAACGAATAAACAATCTTTCAATTCTTCCCCTTATCTCTCGCTTCATGCTCTGTGTAAAAATGTATAAGGGTACTCATAATCCCCACTGAGAGCAGGTGATTTATAAAAAAAAGAAAACCAACATAGCTTGGGTTTCAAAAAATCATCAAGAATATTAATCATTCTCCGCGCCAAATTCGAATGACAGTTTTGTGCGGTTTTTTGGCTGATGGTGTCATTGATTCCTATTTTTTCGAAAAAAGTGTAGTGTCACGGTCTCAATGAACGGTTTCTATACCCGAACTAAGTTCACTTACTTTTACTGCCCGAAATTTATGGCTTTTAATTTCAGCAGGTTGAAGCCACATGCAACACAATCTTTTGTTTTTTTTTTGTATTCTTTTTCTTTATTTATTAGTTTAAAAGTAATAACAATAATCATGATAAAGTCTTATATCATTGAAAAAAAAAATAATTATATTAGTAAAGAAAAATAAAAGAAGCTTTCTACAGTTCATAGGGAACTAGAGAAAATTTAACAAATAAAAAAAAAACAAATTTGATGGAGTCACAGTGTTTTACATACTAAAACTTTTTTCTAACATTATACAATTTACAATATATAAAAAAAAAGAAGAAATAGAAATAATAATTCAAAACACAATACAAATATTAATTCAATAGTTCAGATTCAGTTGGTAACAGAGGTAAGGTTTGATATCACAACATAGCTTTTATCTAAAAGCAATTGATTTACCTTCTTCAGAAAAGCAGATTAAGAACTAACGGTTCTAATGGTAATCGGTAACCTATTGAAGAGCCTAGAAGTCAATTAAAAAATAATTGTAGATTATGGTGAAGAAATAAAGCAAAATTAGAATTGTTGAATCTGAAGTTACACTTAGAAGAGCCTCAAATTAATTCTCATCCCGACCTATCGTAAAAAAATCTTTAATACCTTTTAAAATAGACTTGTTTTAGAGGGCCCGAGTAAAAAAAAATGATGTCCTTACAGCGACCCAACAACTCTTGCTCGGAAATTTGACGGGCACACGACGGCTTGAGAAAACAAAATTATGCTAAATCTGTACAATTTTCTACGGCTATACCCCCGGCTATACAGCGGCTAAATTAACGAAAAGAATCCAATGGTCGTTCATACGGGTGAACCACGTCCAAATTGTGTCAACGTCAACGAAAAAGGGAAAAGGAAAGAAGTCAGTTGGTGTTGAGCTGTCATCTCAAGCAGCATCTCCTCTCTATACTGAGACCGAATATTTTTCACCCTTTAAATAATCTTTTCTACTTTTCCAAAGTTACAAAGAAATTAACATTTCATTTGTTTCCTTTATAACAAAGTTTTTAGGATACTAGACCGTATTTAAGCCTGGAATGAACTTATTCAAAGTAGATACCTTAAAGAAAATCTTGAAAGGAAAAGGGTTTTAGCAAGAAAAATTGCCTCGTGGCAGCTACAGGGTACTTTTTAAGTGCACTAGTATGACCAGACCAATTCATTCTCGAGTCAAGTAAAGGGTGATTTTTTAAAAGCTATAGGAAAGTTTTTCAAAAAAAAAACACATAAAATTCAGAAAAATGCATGAAATCTTTATTTAAATCTATAGTACGGTCCATATTTTTTAACGTTTGAAGATTATTTCATGCAAATGTTGACCTTGACTGCGCCTCAAATGGTCCATCCGCTTAGTCCAATTTTGGCATACTCTTTCCAACATTTCGGCCGTAATCTCACGAATAAATGCTTCAATTTTGTCTTCCAATACGTCAATTGAAGCGGGCTTGTCTATATAGGCATGAGCTTTAACATAGCCCCACAAAAAATAGTCTAAAAGCGTTAAATCGCACGATCTAGGCGGCCAATTGACCGGTCCCGAACGTGAAATAAAATGTTCACCGAACTCGCCTCTCAATAAGTTCATTGTTGCGCGTGCTGTGTGGCATGTGGCACCGTCTTGTTGAAACCACATGTCATGCAAGTCAAGTATGTATTTTGGGCAAAAAAAAGTTGGATATTATCTCACGGTAGCGCTCACCATTCACAGTTACGTTACGATTCGCATCGTCTTTGAAGAAGTACGGTCCAATGATACCACCAGCCCATAAACCGCACCAAGTTGTGACTTTTTCTGGATGCATTGGTAGCTCTTGCAATGCTTCCGGCTGATATTCACTCCAAAATCGACAATTCTGCATATTTACGTACCAATTTTTCGGTAAAAAAGTGGATCTTCGGCCAACTTTCCAAGAGCCCATTCACCAAAAATTCTACGTTGCGGTAGGTCGTTCAGCTTCAATTCTTGCACCAGCTGTATTTTGAAAGGCATCACACCTAAATCCTTCCGCAAAGTTTTCCACTTTGTTGAGTAACAGAGGCCCAATTGCTGCGAACGGCGACGAACCGACAATCGATGGTCATCATTAACACTGGCCGATACAGCTGCGATATTTTCTTCAGTTCGCACTCTTCGTAAGCGTGTTGGTGGGATAAATGTCCAACAATGTAAATTTGGTGCGAAATTTAGTGGCACTAGCCCGAATAGCCGCTTCAGTGGGTCGATTAAACTGACCATAAAATGGAAAAAGCGCGCGATGAACTTTCTTAACAGAGCACGCATTTTGATAATTTTGATTTGCAAGCGTTGTTTGTTTGTAAGACGATCCATGGTTAAATTATTGACCAAACTGAAGATGTTTGACAGTAAAACAAAACACGAAACGTGCGTCAGCTGTTTAAACCAGTGTTGCCAAAAAGATAATAGCTAAAAAATCACCCTTTATAACACCAAGGTACTTAAACATAACAAACAAGTGTTCAAGGGTCTGCCATAACACTTTTCAATTAAAATACAAAACGCATATCAAATCAAATTTGGTAATTTAATGATCTAATTAACATTTTGTGAAATCTGTTACTCCCTGTCATCAGCATGAAAAATAACCAGACTCGAGTGTTCCTATAAAATCTAAGCTCTTCATACATTTTTAATTTAAATATCTGATTAGATTTAAGCTTATATCAAAAACAATTAATTTAATTCAATAGCTCATCAAAATCTGTCTAATCCGACCTTCCAATCAACCCAATCCAATCCACTTCACTGTTAAATCAAATTCATCATTTTACATGTCAACATAATAATTTATATAAAACATTTAAGTTATTATTCAAAACAAATCTATTGAAATTAGTCCGGGCTATTATTTCAGGTGAACATCCCGAGGCTATGCAAACTGGATCATCCGGCTGTCAATATAGTTGGTTAAACATTTGCCTCCTTCTCGGTATCCTTTTGTATTGCAACAAGCAGATTCTAAAATTAAATTACCTGTCATCCACATCGCACTCGAGCACATGCAACAACGGCCGGAGCCGCCACAACGATGTCATCACTCCAATCGCTGCCACCACTGTCAGATGATACATGCACCGAGGAGCACCACTCAACGGCAATTCGAATGCAATTTAAGCCAAAAAAAACCCTGCCCGTATCCGAAACAAACATTTACAAAAGTCATAAAAAAAATTATAATACATGAAAAACAGAACTTTTCGAGTGTACTGTACCATAATTACCAAAAATTAATTAATTAAGCATGCAGTTTGTACTTACAAGGATAGGTAATATATTTAAAAAAAAACTTAATTTTATTTGTACATGAAATATTGTTGAATTAAGCTAATTGAATTGACAAACACTTTCGTGGTGAAGTCCTGGAAACATGTTTAATTGCACCTTTGATGTAGTATGTGATTTGACATTTTTTTTTATTGTAAACAATTGAATATTATTTTGTATATATTTAGCAAAAGTTGATAAGGTCTCCAGGATCTCGATGAGGTAATATTTTCTTTAAAAAAAAACTTTAATTATTTGCTTTTCAGAACGTCAATCGTTGAAAGATCATGAGCATGAGTTGAACATTGTTTCCATCCTTCAAGGTTGATAAAAGCAAACTACATGGCATTTACGATTGCTTGATCTTTAAACTTTTATCTAAAGCGACTGATTAAAGCCCTAGGGACTTGATCCAAATCACTGTACAGCTCGTAGGGTTCACGTTAGTAATTTCTCACTCATCTACCCTCCATGTTGACAGGACCTTATATCTTTCTCTCGAAGGTCCCTCTTGCTTATCGTCCGTCATTTGGCTCCACAAAGAAAGACTGTATTTGTAGTGCATGGTTTTAGGCCTTCAGGTAAGGAGTTGCCTTTACAAATTGAAGTAGCCTTAATCGATAAAGATGAATCTTTGCCAGATTTCTGTCAATGGTCAACGGCTCTTCTGGCTAATTCTTCAATTACCGTGAAAGCTTCGATGCAGCTACTCTGGGTGTATATGATGATGTCAATTTCAACCGCAAATCCCAACAGCTGGACAAACTTGACAAAGATATGGCTTTCCATTTTCACACCCGCAAGTCGGTATGTTCCTTCAATAATTAAGATGTCCCTGGTCCAAGTCGCACAGAAGATGACGAGCTTACGAGCTTTTTCAGGATCCAGAATTTAAATTTGGAGAACTTAATCATCGACTGGAGTCGGATTTTCTTAAAACCCTATCGCTCTCTCTCTGATCGTTTTTCAGCTTCTTGAATTTATCCACAATTCCATGTGGATCAGTGATAGGATTTCCGTCACAACTAAGTTGACACTTGGTCTCAGTTTTCCAGTCTGCAGTACGACTTGTGTCATTTAAAAAAAAAAAATCGTATCGATTTCTGTTCCTAGACTTTTCGGTATCCTTAAACTAGGAGACTGCCCAGCCCCTTTTCTTTTTTCACACTAATTTAGAACTCCTCCTCGTCTAGCATTGCTCTGTTTCCTTGCTGTCGAGTTTTTCTTTGCCGCAGTTTCTTATTGCCTCATCTTCATGCATTCATCATCATACCACAATTTTTCTTGGCTTGAAAAGGTAGAAGCCTCGTGCAGTCTTGTCTTCTTTCTGAATTACAGTGCGATGTTGTGTCTTCGTTTTTGGGTCTCTTTATAACCAAGGCAGCTTCTTCTTTTAAAGCTTAAAAATTGTTGATACTTTAGATGTTAATTTTGCGCCGAAACGTCACCTCAGCTGTTGCTTCGATGATTCCCGAGAAACCCCATTAGAACTCTATATTTCAGCTTAGATTGTCCATGGACATAAATCGTGATTTGCTTCAAGAGGACACATACGAGGACGAATAAGCAGGCTGCGAGATCATCAAAGTGCTGTTTTTTCAAAAAAAAAAAAATCTCTACAAAACAATGAAGTACACGGATGCATTGTCATGGTTCAAAAGCCATGAGTCGTTACGTGAACGGCTTCGAAATTTACGCTATCAGTACTGCTTATAATACAAGCATACCCATCATGTCACAGTCATCATTTAGCGTGGTGTTAGTTATTAGTAGACATAAACAAATAAAGCCTAACACCATACACAAATGCAAAGTTTAACAAATATTAAAAAAAGAATATATATTTTAATTACAAATGTTAATTATAAAATAAATACAAATAAAAACAAGAGTACTGAAAAAATACGTAGCATGCACATTATGAATTGACACGTCCACAAAGTTTTTGTTTGAGTGCCAGTTTACTGGATACAAAATCGAACATATGACCGTAAGCATTCGCTTCTATTGACATCCGAGTAATAGGTTCGTTGCATCCTTAATTCGTATGGTGGTATTTTATGTCAAAAATGTTTAAGTTTCTAAAATTGAAAGACTTTACACTAAAATTGACTTGGTTAAGAAGTGGTGGTGCGTCAATATTACCAGCAATAAGCTGATGTAAAAACACAATATCACAGACTTCCCGACGTTTTTGTAATGAATCAAGGCCAATAAGTAGAAGACGGTCCTTATAAGGTGGAAGACGCAGAGGATCAGTCCATGATAAATGCCGAAGTGCGAAACGAAGAAATTTGCGTTGAACAGACTTGATAGGGTCAATTTGTGTTAAGTAATACGGTGACCACACATTGGATGCATACTCAAGGGTACTCGTGATTAATGGACATGAAAATTCTTTACTCCACCGATTGATGAAGCCGAGAAGGGTGTTGCTTTTGTTGACTATTTGCTCAATATGAATTGAGAAGTCAAGATTTGGAGCGAATTGTACACCTAAGTCCTTTGTCAGTTTTACTTTGGCCAGCGTAGAACTATTTATGGTGTAAACAGAGGAGAGAGGATTAAGTCTTCTCGAAAAGGACATGCTAAAACATTTAGATATGTTTAACGATAAGCAATTATTGAAGCACCATTTTAAAAAAGAATTAAGGCCATTCTGTAAAGCGCTGCAAGCGGATAGATTGTGGACACACTTAAATATTTTTATATCGTCGGCATAAATTAGAACATTTGAGCTCTTGATCACACTAACAACATCGTTAATGGCTAGAGTGAATAAAAGAGGACCAAGGTGGCTACCTTGAGGCACACCTGAGGTAGCGTTTATTGTTTTAGAGGTCTTGATACGTTTTCCCGTCAAGATACGAGCATATCCACTCCACGAAAGATAGAGGGAAACCATTTTAAAAGTAATCAGCTTACTGAAATCAGTGTACACGCAGTCGACTTGATTTCCTACTTCTAGGGTTTTATTTGTGAATGAAGTAAACTCTAACAAATTTGTTACTGTGGATTTGTTTTTAACAAAGCCATGCTGTTTATCAGTTAGGAAAGGTTTACAACTAAAATAAACGCTGTCGAAAATGATAGCCTCAAAAAGTTTCGGCAAGCAAGATAGCTTAGCTATGGGCCTGTAATTAGTAACATCTCCCCGGAAGCCCTTTTTGTGCACCGGGATTATGAAACCATTTTTCCAAAATTTTGGAAAAACTTTTTGGTTAATAGAGGCTTGAAATGCAAAAGGCAAAGGAGCTGCAAGAGAGCTACAGCAATTCTTAAAGATTATTGGAGGTATCCCATCAGGTCCGCAGGTGGTGTCCGTTCTAAAGCGAGCAAGATGGTATTCCACGTCACTAGGAGTTATTGATAGTTGACCCATTGAACTAGGGAACTAGGTTTTTTACTTGAGTTATTTAAGTATGAAAGAGTGGAAGGATAACCATCAGATTTTCTCTTGCAGTTGATAAATTTCCAAAACGATTTTGGGTCGTTTAGAAGAGATAATTGCATTCTTCCAATATAGTTGTCATAAAGAAGACTTGAAAGTGACTGAAATTCCATATGAATGGACAAGTAGCGATCATGGTCTTTAGAATTATGACTTGAAGGGTACTTTTTCCATGCCTTATTCCGTCTATTACGTAGACTTCGTAATTCATGATTGTACCATGGGGCAGTTGCTACCGAGCCCATTCGTGTTTGTTTAACGGGAACAGATGAAACGAAGCAGTCGAACATGTTCACATAAAATTTACCAACCATTTGGTCAACAGTTCCTTTGAAGATACTGTTAAAGTTTATCTTAGAAACTAATTCGTTAAGAAGATTAAAATCAGTATTTTTAAAATCAAACTCTAGGTCTTTGTATTCCACGTCATTCTCAAGCCCATTGTCAAAAGATAAAATGATTTGAAGAGGAGGATGAAATTTTTGTCATAGGCAGGGAACTGCGTTCGACTTGCATTACTGAAAAAGACAAGGTCAAGTAATCTGTCCATGCAGTTTTTTATACAGCTCATTTGCTGTAATCCACACAAGATTAGAGAGTCAAGAAAAATTGACGAATGACGAGATACACTACCAGCTTTAAACAAAATAAAGTTCGTCGTCAGAAGGTATCAAATTGCGAGTAGAACTCCGTATTGCTCGCTTGACCTTTTGACTTTCCATCACCTGTTTTGATTCGCTATAAGCTACTCCTGAGCAATAAAAAAATCTAACGAGACTTTTTTTTACCTACTAAGGTGCAGTTGGAACTCTTTCCTCTTATCCCGTATAATGTGAGGATTAAGACCCTTAAAATAACCTAGAAATTAAATAAAATTTTCCTGGAAACCATGATGCGTTTTAATGAAGTTTACATTCCCAGAGGATGAACCTGGAAAATCGTACAAAACATCTAATGCCACTGATTGCGATTAAACATTTACTCCCGTACGAATCCAATTTTCGATGGTATCCTGCGTTTTTTGTTTTCCTAAACAGAATCCAATTTAAATACTCACCACGGAAACAGTTCTTCGAAAATGATTCAGTATTTTTGTTTTTTAATTATTCATTATATCGCGTAATATCCTCAGTGAGTAGATAACCTGCCTTCCATAAGCTTTTTGATTGATCATGCTTGCATACTCAATCGAACCATAATGATACTAATACCGCACAAAGGCTTTCATTAGCCCCTGCTGTAGATTACATTACCTCATTAGATCTCATTCATTGAAACGTACTTTTCACTGAAAAGCATTAATTTTCCGTTCAGTGAAGTGTGACACACACCAGCGGGGGTACAACCACATAAGGTTTAACGAGAATTCAGGAAGCCTCCTTTCCTTTCCTCTAATCAAGGTTTATTGGTTTGTATGAGGCTTAACGCCAAATGCCTTGTTTTTTTTTGTGGTCAATTCGCGTGAACAACAAACAGCATTGCGAACAGCATCACAAGTTCCACAAGGAATTCGGTTCGTTTTGGGAATTCCATTTATGATGATTGATATCCATGCCGCAAAGTCCACTTAACACATTCGCAAACATTACACGCATTGAAATTGTCATTAATAGTATGGCATGCCCGCCAAAATGTTGTGTAATTATTCTGTGGCCATAGACTCGCATAGACATAGACCGTGATTTAGGGCAGTTCCATTGTCTCCGCAAATATTATAAATACCTAAATAAGCTAATTGAATTTGCACAGTGCGTTTACCAAAACTCTATCGAGGATGACATATTTGTATCTATACGTATGTGCATATATATTGAGATCAAACAGATACATTGTTAATATTTCATAAAGCGAATGCGGTGTAAATTATTTTGGATCCAATTATGGCGCCATTATTTGGTCATTTCTATTACTATAATTGCTCTGCGACACAACGTGTTATTGATAGTCAAAATGGAGTTTTTAAATTAATTTTGATAAAAGGTATCAAATTATTTCATTAGTGTTGGTTGCGACTACAAAAGTGTTTTTTTCTTGAAGATATGAAAATTTTATTAAAAATCAAAGACAAAAATATCGGGTTTTTCAATAAGAGCGCTACAAAAGTTTCTTTAAAAAACCGTTTTGGATATCAATGAAATTCTTTATTCCTGTGAAAGTACGTCCGATGCCATTATGTATGGAACTAGATTTCTTTTGCACGACCACCACCAGCACGCTTGAAGAAGTCCAGACGCTGAACTCAATTTTCGACGGTTTCCAAGCATATTCGTACGAAGTTCATCAATCGTTTTTTTTTTTTTTTTAATTATTTGCTCGCTCTTCAAGAGGATATTAAGACTCTTATAATGCGTGTAGCACAGAGCGAGCGGAAGAATTAGGAGAAGAATGAAAGATTGTGTAGTGGTTTGAGAAACTCAGGTGTAATTGGTTTCAACTCACTTCCGTGGGTGGAGCCCGAAACGGGACGGAGGATTTTGATATCGATCTATTGCCTTTAACCTAATTCACAGGATTTTGTTCGACAACTTTGAAAGTTTGGAAGATTTAGATTAGACAGCTTAGACACCCCGCTGTCAGTGTTATGCCTTCACAGCAGAGCCATCTACACACAATCTACACAAACAGCTATTTTTAAAACACGAATTAGGACTAAGCCGATACAACAACCCCACCCATTAGTCAGACTACTATCGCTGGTCGACCAATCCTCCAGCGATAGTGCCATTAACTTTATCCCAATGGCCAATGGTGACTGGACCAGATTCGAAAAACTAGATCACTACTCTACGAATTGAACCTGGGACCTATCAATTGAATCAATTGAAAGGTAGGCGCTCTATCAACTTCGCCACCCAGCTTGTTGGCATAGACCATAGACTTGACGTAGCCCCACGGGAAATAGTCTAACGGCGTCAAATCGCACGACCGAGGCGGCCAAGCGACTGGACCATTTCGTGAGAAAACACGTTCTCCAAACTTGGTTTCCAATAAATTTATTTATTTATTTATTTATTTATTAATTTCATCTACAAGTAACAATATAACTAACAGATGTTAACAATTTGTTTTTGCTCAAAATATAAATAAGTAAAATAAGTAAGTTTTAAATATATCTCTACTATCAGCTAGGTCTATATACATGTAAGCTTTGTTGGAAGTTAAAATGGCTCTTGAAATAGGCTCATTACGACCATAATTGGTCCTGTGATTTTGTTCAAATAGCAGATCTCGAATTCTCAGCGACCGTGCTGGAGCATATTTAGGTATTAACGACAAAAGAACAGGAGACTTAATATGGTTACAAAGTACTTAAGTCTCTCACAAACATTACATCAAGAATCGAATGTCTAGATCTTAAGGATTTGATTCCTATTAACTGGCATCCAGTCCTATAGTTTGGATGGAAGTTCCAACGCAACTTGTAGAAAATGAACTTCGTGAAGCGCCTTTGGATTTTCTCAATTCGGTCGGAGAAGGTTACATTAAAGGGATTCCAAATAACAGCCGCATACTCTAGAATAGATCTAACAAGAGATGTACTATATATAGGGACAATAGCGCATATGGGTCCTTGAAATCTTTACCATTACGCTGGATAAATCCAATTACTAAATTTGTCCTTGCGACTGTTAGTTCGATGTGGTTCTTAAATGAAAAAAAATGATCAATCTTAACACCAAGGTCTTTGATTTTGCTAACTCTATTCAAAGGCATAGAGTCAATGGAATAGTTGAAATCAATTAAAGAAGTCGATCTGGAAAAAGAGATTACATTGCATTTTTTAATATTGAGTTTTAAACTGTTAGTGTTACACCAACCCAGAACGCGATTAAGATCTGCCTGTAGTAGATGACAGTCATCCACACTCTTGATAACTGAGAACAATTTCAAATCATCGGCGTATAGTAGACACTGGCTATGTTTAATAACACTTACAATATCATTAATAAAAATTATAAAAAGCGGTGGGGCTAAATGGCACCCTTGAGGTACACCTGAGGTACATTCGATTATCCTGGACAGGTATGCCCCAATTTTCACTCGTTGAGTACGACCAGTGACAAACGAAGTTATCCAACTTAAGAACTCATAGTGAAATCCGAAAGATTCCAGCTTTTTAATAAGAACAGCATGGCTTACTGAATCGACGCGCTTTGCTAAAAACTGTATAGATTGAATCAACTTGCGATTTATTCCCAATCGCATTAATGACATATGATGAGAAATACGCCAGATTTGTAGTAGTGGATCAACCGGACCCAAATCCATGTTGATCTTCAGATATGGTCTCCTTTATAAGAAACTTGAGTCTATTTTCGACTATGCTTTCAAAAACTTTGGGAATCGCTGAGAGTTTGCTGATACCTCTATAATTCTCCACGTTCTTTTTGGAGCCAGACTTATGAACAGGGACCAAGTACGACACCTTCCATTCGTCAAGAAATACACCTTCAGACAGAGAACGATTAAAAATATTGAGCAACGGAATACAGAGGGAGCTGCAGCAGTACCTTAGAACCACTCCTGGTATACCATCGGTGCCACAGTAATTGATTGTGACATTCGCTGTGTGGCCTATGGCACCGTCCTGTTGGAACCACAACAAGTCCATATCATCCAATTGGGGCCAAAAATATTCGGTTATCATTGACCGGTAGCGATCCCCATTCACACTAACGTGCTGGTCTTGATCATCACGGAAGAAGTACGGCCCAATGACGCCGCCGGCCGATAAACCACACCAAACCGTTATTTTTTCGGGATGAAATAAGGACTCATGGAGTAAGTGGAGATTGCTGCCTGACTAATGCATCACATTTTGTTTATTGACAGAGCCATTCAGGCAGAAATGAGCCTCATCGCTGAAGATGATTTTTCGATGAAAATCCGAATCATTTTCAAGTTGTTGCTCAGCCCAATTCACGAACATACAACGCTTCTGGGAGTCGAGCGACTTCAATTCTTGCGTCAATTTAATCTTGTAAGGATGAAGGCCAAGATCTTTTCGCAAAATCCGCCACAACGACGTCACAGAGATGCCCAACGCTTGAGAACGACGTGTGAGAGACACATTTGGGCTTTCTGCAACTGAAGCCTCACCGGCAGAAATATTCTCGACACTAAGGGCCCTTCTTTTTCTCACTGGCACGGGAACATTTTGTACTGTGCCTGTGGATTCAAATTTTTCCACTAGACGCTAAATAGTTGATCTGCTAGGACGATTATGGCGACCATAAATTGGACGTAACGCTCTTAACGTTGAGACCACTAAATTTTAATAATTTCGACTCGCTGTTAGGTCGTATATCTTTCCATCATGAAATGGCAAACCTTACTGAAGAGAAATGTCAAAAGAGCGGAAAGAAATATGGCGTCGTTTGCTGTCCCTGTCGCTCTACTGTTGTAGCTTCCCTGTTGAAAACCCCTTTATTTATTAAACTGCCAATATTTTGGCTTTATTGGCGAGCCCTTTTTTATGGCATTTAGTGAATGAAAGCAATTTCGACTGCCAGCCCAAGTTGGACAGGATAAACAAATGATGAGATAATCCTACAAAGGCTTTTCAAAGGAACATAGCATGGGCCAGAAGGCCAAAATTTAACAGCTGTGTGGCGGAGTTCGAGTTGGAGGTTCGATTCCTAGAGTGGTCTAGTTTTTCGAATCTGGTCCAGTCACCATTGGCCACATTGGGATAAAGTTAATGGCGCTATCACTGGAGGATTGGTCGACCAGCGATAGTAGTCTGACTTAATGGGTGGCGTTGTTGTAGTGGTTGTTGTATCGGCTTAATTCCTAGTTCGTGTTGTCAAAATTGTTTGTGTAGTTTTTGTGGGTAGATGGCTCTGCTGTGAAGTCATAACACTGACAATCGAGTTGCTTAGCTACATCTACCAAACTTTCAAAGTAAATATATCAAACTTGATGGAAAATCAAATCCTGCGAATTAGGTGAAAGCTAATAGGTCGATATAAAAATTCTTCGTCCCGTTTCGGGCTCCACCCACGGAAGTGAAGTGGACACCAAAATACATCTTAGTTTCTCAACCCACTCTCTCCTAATTCTTCCGCTCGCTCTGTGCTACACGCATTATAAGAGTATTCATATCCTCTTGAAGAGCGAGGAAAAAAAATCTACAGGTCCATTAGAGATGAGCAGCTTATCAAATATTTGTGATGTGCAAGAACGATGCCTGTTTGACACGTTGAGCCTTCCTGCCGATATGACTTATTTTTTAGACCATGGTACTAACACGATCGGTCAGTTTGGCTCTTTTTTAAAATTGCAATAAGCTTTGACGTTTTCGGAAAAGAATAGGGTATCAAAAGTGTCTTGATGATTGTTAACAATCTTGAAATGGAGATTTTCAAAAAACATACCGATTAAACAGTAAAAATTCGCTTCACACTGTATTCCGAGTCTGAGCTAAGACTATTTTCATTCTTTACGGTCACATCCACGCTGCTTCCAGTTCGGACCTCCCTCTTTTCAAGAACCTTTAGCTTTAGGCTGTGATTCGAAGACCAGTCGATGCATTTGCTTTTGTTCACTTAATGTGGCCGAGCTATTTAAGTGAACAGAGTTTTGCCTTCTGGACTTGATACACGTCATTCTACATCTCGAAGGGTTGACGGTGCTTTTGTTCATTCTTTCAGAATGCCCCTTAAATCTGTTGTAAGTTGAGTGTTTTTTGACTGCCTGCACAAACTGGAGAAGCTTTGATTCACGAGGCTGAATCTCTATCCGATTTGTATCAAGATCTCCTTTTTGGGAAGCCTTAATCCTTCGGAAAGTTTAGAACAATAGACTGTGCAATATTTAGTTTTGGTTAAATGATTTTGGACAGACAAAAGTATTGTTTGTCGTAATGTGACGGATTATCAACTTTTGAACCTGAGCGGAACCTGTGGCAAACTGTCGAGTTCACTGCTTTCACCACTTTGGCTTGTCTCCTTAGTCTGAGATTTCCAGTTCCTTGAAAGTGGCCGACGTTATTCTAGATGAATATATTCGCAGTGACCTTAATCAAGTTCTCTGTAGACATATCTAGCGAACGCAATCATATTATGTGACCAATTTGAATAATTTTGACTCATTAACGTTAAACAGCTGTCAATTCAGAGCGACATTTTTGAATTGGTTAACACAAAATTTATTGTTGAAAACACACAAGGCCCGGAAACCATTCAAATTTTAATTAAAAACTAAAAGCTTTAACTTAAATTAAAACGCTCGAAAGCTTCCACGTCACTTAATTTACTAAAAAAAAAATGTGAATGGCAAAAATAAAAACAAATCCACAAGTAAAATAATTTATGCAAAACTATTTTTGTGAGTGGATTGTGGTGTGATTATGGATGCAGGCATTTGCGTGAAAAAAAAAGTATCAAAAATAATTGCAAAAATACCGCGAAAAAGTATTAACGTTTAAACTGAATAATACGATATTTGGTTCGACCACAAAGTTCCCGCCGAAACCGCATAGGATTGCACTTTTAGTTAATTGCTTTACCGTTAGGCAGATCAAGAGAAAAGGCCATGTTCAGCAGCACAATTTCAATTAAAGTCATTATCGAATTTTTTTAATGTGAATGAATGAAATCAAATGCAAAAAAAAACATAAATTTATAAAAAATGCATCGAGAAAATTATGTTTAATTTGAAAAGATTGAAAAAAAAACAAAAATTAATAACTACAAACGCAAAGTGGATATCAATTTATTGTTCAAGCAAACAAAAAATTGTTGTTACATAAAAAAACTCACATAATAATAAATTTGAGTAGGTACATACATACAAATGTAGTTTAAGAGATTTATAAATAAATGAATGAATATTAATTGAATAGTTAAATAAATAATAATTGATTGGAATTTTTATGAAGTATGTGTGTAAGTTGCTTAGTATAAGGATTGGAACTTTTTGTATAATTAATTTCTGTGTGAAATTGTAAATTACTATTATTATCGACAAAGTCGAATTGTAAATTAGAAAGTATAAAAATCGAAATTGCGAAATAAATTGTAAAGTTTTACCTTAAATAAAAGTTGCAAGAAAGGAATAAACAATTATATGTAATTAATATTAATTAATTAAATGCATTTAAGACAAAACCAAATAATAAAATTACAAAAAACATAATAATAATAATAAAAACAAATTTTAAGTGTGTTATTGTGTTTTATTTGTACGGAATTATTTTTATTTGCTTAGTTTTTTTATGCTATTTGAAAAAAGATATATTTTTTTTAGTCAAATTCTGATGCATTGTGAGGCATCCGTTGGTTTGTATCTTAATCATCGTAGAAATGGATAGATTTGCATACATGCTGCATTGCCGAAAAAACAAAAAGAATGAACATGAAAGGACCATGTGGAGAAATAGTAAGATTATTTACAATGCTTGACAAAATTAATGGAAGAATTCACATGAAGATTCTCCCGAAAAACACTACAAAAAAAATACTTTGAAAAAACCAAAATTTACAGTGTCAACTTTTACAATTAAATTTTTAAAATTAAAATTTTTAACGTGAAAGTGGATAAATATTTTAAAAAACAAAGCATAAGCACGGCTGCTAATTATTACAAAACTATACACAAAATATACACATTTTCAGCAGTTCTATTTATTTATAGCTATTGAAGCACGAAATACTGCTGAAGCCTATAGCACACTGACAGTGAAAAAACTGTTACCACACCTATTGGCAAGCCTGTACCAGTGTGTCCCAAAACTCACTGACACCTGATGCTAGTCTCGCAGTCGGTCAGTGAACTGACGCCTGAAAAACTGACTATCACACTACACTGACACATGATTCACTGGCACAAAAAACTGGCAAGTGGCGTCTTAGAAATTGACGGGAAATCGGGTCAGTGAGCAGTTTTGATATCACACTACACTGGCAGCACTGACTATCTTCAGACAGTGGCTGTCAGTACCTTGCTTTTTTATTCATTTGTTTACGGTGGAAAACTCATAATTTTTTGATGGCGATGAACAAGCAAACGTACGCATCAGCATCTGCATTCTATCGAGACGATGCTGAAGACAATCCTTTGAGACCGCCTGACTGGCGTGTTGAAGTACAAATCGCATCGATGCTTGCACTGCAACCGTTATGGCATGATCCTACAATGAATCTTATTTCTGCAAAATGCGGATATTTCGCAACCGTGGTTGGGTCAATGACAGCCTGACATAATCTTTTGGCCCGTTGTTTTTGAATGAAGGACTTAAAAGTGCTCCGCAGGTTGATCCCCTTTTTTTGTCCTTCCTCAAGATTCACGTATTAGATGTCCAATTCATCTGCAACTTTCTCCAACATATCAACTTTAGATTGTGGCTTTTTATATTGCGGTACGGCGGCATTCCCGAGAGGTGGACATTTTAAAACAGCCCCTATGTGAGCTGACTCTTCTTGCAACGTCCAGCTATGAGCAGTTGTATGCTCTCGCTTGGCAGACTTTTTTTTTGGCGATGCTGCCGCCTCGGAATCTTCACAATGTTCTGTACAATGCCGTTTTCCATCAAAAAAAAAATTAAATAAAAAATCTATCACTGTATTAATCTTTGATCACCTTTAAATGACTTGTACGCGGCAACTGATATTCACAAATAATATCAAAAAACAGGTCAGTTCACTCATGGGGTTTCTGCACTGGCACAACCAGAAAATTTGTGTGTTGCACTGGTGCCAGTGTGCTAGGGTCTTGTCATTTTTCGCGTTATTCACTAACGCGATTTGGGTTGGTCAGTGAACACGACAATGAACTGAAACCCCTCACTGCCGTCCCAAAACAGGCTATCACACTACGCATGACTCCACTGATGGCGTTGTGATGCAATTTTTATAGCCTGCCAGTGGTCAGGCTTTAAACAGTTGGAAAAGTCAGTTTGAATAAATGGGAAACTATGGAGAAAATTGTCAACGGGGTACCACAAGGTTCGAAACAAGAACCTGACGACATTATAATGATGGTAAGCCAGAGGTATGTTCAATGGTATGTTCTATGATTGTATCCACACAAACGATCTTAAATGGATCAATCATATAAAGGTGCCAATATCAAATCCACAACCCAGCTACCATTGTCCACCAGACGAATGTTGGAATCTCATCTCAGAGACCAAACATAAGCTGTGAAAATGCTGCTCTGTAACAAAATTAATTTTCCGAACCAAATCCAGACGAATCTATAACCTGCCACTTAGTTTCAAAAATTCCCACACTCGATGTAATTTCGGACTTCCACAACAATTGATTGACAAACCGCCAATATGGTAAGAAGACCTAAATGTTGTTCCAAGATTTTGGAATGAATATTATGGTCGCAGAAAATACGATGTGATAGTCCCTACAATTTTTTATTTACTGAAAATTCAATTCAAAAACTTTTTCTTTTCGAAACCTTTGTTGCAAAACAAAATAATCTTGAAACTGATTCGCTGAAAGATGATTGAACATATTCCCGAGTACGGTCTTCCTGCTTCCTGTGCGCTCATTGGAGAAAACTGCAGCTGCGGAAAACATACGCCTCATCCCGAATACCTCAACACACGCTATACAACGTGTATGTACCCGTAGATGTATGAACAGATGAAAAGAAATGTGAGCTAACAAAATGCAAGCCATTGAAAAATACATAAACATGCAAAGAAAAAACATAGGACCGAGAATAGATCCCTGTGGTAAGTCTGAAAACTTTATTTCCCAAGTTTGTTCTTACAGTGTAAAAAGTCCGAAAACTTATGGTCGGCAGTGTGTCTCCACATTTCGAGGTCACAAGAGTTTGGAACGATTATGAATCGTCAGTTTGTGATCCCACGATGGGTTAAAAACGGGTATATATCCACTTATCTAGGTAAGCCAAAAAAGGAGGCGTCTCCTCAGTTTTCAAAAAAAAAATGTGTTGCTCAAAGTGCCAAGGCTGCTGGTCTTAAATTCTAATTGTGTGCATAGACAGCAAAAGAATTATGTTTTTTTCAACACCCACCACCATATTTAAGACGATACGCATTTAAGTAATGATTTCATCCCCAACCCCAAAACAACGCAACGTCAAAGCAGTCTTCGGATTCACAACGTCGACTTCATCGTAATCTTGTAAAAAAAAAAAATCCGCTTTAAACGATTTTTTTATTTAAGACGCGTGTTTGTGTAAACATTTAAGACAGGCAGACAAGCGACGAATACATCATTCGCATCACTGAGGCGACTTTAATGAGCCTCCAAAGTATTTTGCCCCAAATAAAGTCAGATTAACTTAATAAATCCCTAAAACTGTCAGCCCAGCCACTTGTCATCCTATCCTTACTCACGATCCGCCATTAAAGTCCACCAAAATTCGAGGATATTTAAACAGGCTTCCACGATGATTAAATTTATATACGAGCCGAGTATATGTGCAGCATACGTAATGCTCGTATTTAATATGATAAATTATCCTTGTTTATACAGCGTATACTCCTACATGTTCACACACCCAAGCTGACACGGTGAATGGATGGATGGCGGGTGGCGCTCTGCAATGAAGCAGAAATCTCACCCATCATGCTCGTCATTATTTTTATACTGACGAAAGAGACTGACATCGCAACATACCATCTGTTGCAAAGTCATGTAAACAATCGATTTGAAATTTACATCACGGTCAATATGTTGCTTCAAAGGATAATGTAAATTTTAACAGCTCGCTGAGTTGACTCCATTATTGCATACATAATACAAAGGCAGGCCTCACTTGTAATATAAGGACCAAGCTTCAAATGCACAAATTACGAGGACATGCACACGTGCCGGATATATGTATATGTAGGTAACTAATTAACCGATGTTGCTATTCCTGTAACAAGGAAAATATAACAAAAACAGGAATCCTTGCCGGTGTTCGCGTTTGCATGTGTCTGGGCGGATATCCCGATTAAATGTTTATCCAGTTGTATGTTATTTTGTCTCCGATTCTGGAACACAGCCCTGTGGGTGGATTCGCGTGGGTAATTCCATAAATTCTATAATTGTAAGCAGATGAACAGCAGGATTACATTCCAAACAATCAAAAAGCAGTTGTAAACTTAATTAATCATTCAAATGAATTCTATTTTAAGCTCCAATATACCGCGAAACTTTTGTGTAAGCTGATATACCGGCGTCATGGTCGCGTGTCAACAAGTTTTCAATTTTAAAGATTTTCGTCTCTGCATAATAAATTTACAAAAATGTTCTACTATTTCTTAATTTTTAACATCCCATCAGGAAACTCTTGTAATCGGTCCGATTTTCGAAATTCAAAATTTTTACATTTCTTCACGTTTGGCGGTCCCAGTAGTTGTGTGTGTATGTACGTACGTACGTACTACTGTGTCCAAAAAATAAGGTGACATTGTATTTATTTTGAAAATTCTTTATTTATTCTTCCAAATCAATTTCATCCCCTTCAAAGTAATCCCCTCCCGATGCAATGCACTTATGCCAACTCATTTTCCAATCTTTGAAACACTGGTTGTAGTCATTTTCCGGGATGGCCTTCAGTTCCGCCTTCGCTGCGGCTTGAATCTCCTCTATCGTATCAAAACGGTGTCCCCAGAGCGGTCTTTTGAGCTTGTTGAACAGCCAGAAGTCGCACGGCGCCAGATCAGTCGAATACGGTGGTTGCGGAACGATATGGGTTGAGTTTTTGGCGAAATGATCACGAATTACCAGTGCGGTATGGGATGGTGCATTATCGTGGTGTAAAAACCAAGAATTGTCTTTCCACAATTCCGGCCTTTTTAGGCGGATAGCGTTACGCAAACGACGCATAACGTTCAAATTATATTCCTTGTAGACTGTTTGGCCGCTTGGAAGGAATTCATAAAGCACAACACCACGATAATCGAAGAAAACAGTCAACATGACCTTGATTTTTGAGCGACTTTGGCGCGGTTTTTTTGGTCTCGGCTCTCCTTTGGCACGATATTCGCTCGATTGATCGGTTGTTTCGGGGTCGTAAGCATAGATCCAAGTCACATCGCTAGTTATAATGCGTTTCATGACATCCTGGTAGTCGGAAAGCATTGTTTCACACACTTCAACGCGACGCCTTTTTTCCAAAAAATTCAATGTTTTCGGTACGAGTCGAGATTTGACGCGCTTGAGGCCCAAAGCATCCTTCAAAATGGTATTGACTGAGCCTTTCGATAAGCCAACTTCATCAGCAAGGTCTCTAATCGTTAATCGATGGTTTTCCAACACCAAATCTTTGATTTGTTGGACGTGAGCTTCATCGGTTGAGATTGATGGTCGCCCAGAACGCTCTTCGTCTTCGACACGTGCACGGCCGGCTTGGAAATCACTATACCACTTGTAAACATTTTTTTTAGACATAGCCTCATTATCAAAGGCTTTCTGCACCATCCTCAACGTATCCGCAGCAGAAAATTGATTCCGCAAACAAAATTTAATGCAAATTCTTTGCTCAATAAATTTCGACATCGCAAAAAACGAAAAACTCACTATGAATATATTTTGACATGAAATTTCGCATAGATGTCACTGACAGTACTACCAACCTAAAAAGAAAGAAAAATTTCCAATCCTTCGACGCGCGCAGTTTAAATTCATATGTCACCTTATTTTTTGGACACAGTAGTATATACACTGTTGTTCATAAGTTTCCGGACAAATTTACATAAATTTTTTTTTGTTCAATTTTAATGCCAAAGGTTTCTCAATATTATGTTTATTTAGCCAATTGACTAAACTAAGTAAGTTACAAAGTATAGGGACTACCAAAAAGACTAAAACATTATTTAGTTGTGGCCATTTCATACATTGATATGCCCCTTTCTCTATTTCCTGATCCAAATTTCCACGGAAGTTCTTTGAAAATTGTTTCAGAAATGTGAATCCTGTAAGTCTTTTCCATTTTGCAAGACTCAGAGTGACGTCTGCAACACTGACACATGACAACATCCTTAGGAAGTTATGGAGCCACCAGTTTTTTTGTTCAAAACCTGCTCGGCTGTAGCTTGACGATTTTTTATAGTTATAATATATAAGCAAAAAGAAGCTCATGACGCAAATTACATGAGGCAATTGAATTTAAAGCAAAAGCATCGAGAGAATAGAGAGATTAAAGTGCATTACTCGTATATTGCAAGGCAGACCATAACAACTAATTTAGTTTGCTTTTCCCTGTTGCGGTTTCTTATCATGAACCCAATCCTAGAGGTCTTTCCAGAAAATGATACAGAGATAAACAATTTGTCGAAATCGACAAAGAAAACTGGACCAGAAGAAAAAGATCATATGCTGAGCAGTTCCCAGCTCGGAAGAAAGAGGCGGTCGAAATCTCGGGACTGAAATTATGTACTTCTGAATCCTTTCAAAAAGGACATTAAGATAATCATGTCTTAGAATTCCAAGCAATGGTAAAGCAATCTAACAAATTTGATTGATTAGAAATTCCGAAAATACATGACGTTGAGATAAGCGGCCTTTCACAATGTTTACTATACAATATATTCTACAAAGCCTGATCACAAATTTCCCTTTGCTCATTTCAAAACAATTTTTTTTTAATTCTTTTCCCTATAATAGTAATAGTAATAGTAATAATTTGTAAGAGTTGTTTCAGTGATAACTCAGCACAAGTTTTGATAGAAAGTTTGCAAGGAAATTGCAGAGTTCAACCGAATCAGACAAAATGTAATTCCCAGAAAAAAAATACAGTTCCAGTTATGGATTTAGTTTGAGTCACCATGCAACTGGTCCTCAAACTCTTAAAATTTGTATTCCTATATACAGAGTTCTCACAAAATGTAATACTTTGGAAACTAGGCTATATAATATTTGATAATTCTGACTGTCTGATTTATAAGATTTTATTGAAGAAGTTGAAAAACAACTGCCAAAAGCAAATACAAATTCAACTTCCAATGTTAAAGTTGTTGAAATCAAATCGATTTTCGCAACTCTAAATTTGAGCCAGATTTTCCAAACTTTGAATAAGTCGATATCAAATCATCCGTCCCAATTCGAGCTCCACCCACGGAATTCAATTGAAACCAAATACATCTGAGTTTTTTATACCACTACAAAAAATCTATCGTTCTTCTCCCAATTCTTCCACTCGTTCTGTGCGACTTGCATTAAAAGAGTATTCCATAGCTCTTGAGAGCGGGTGAATTATAAAAAAAAATTATCTTCACGTCGAGTTGGATACTCTTAGAGGGATGACTGGCTAAGATTTTAGGTCGTTGGTCCTATATAACAGTTGAAAATGCTTTCATTTAGTCGTTTAATGCAAGCCATGGACAGCCAGCCAGCAAAAACAATTATCTCAAGGTAACACACCCAAACCGAAGCCTGCAAAATTCGAAATGGAAATATCATAGCAGATAGAATTGCACTCAATGCTGAGGACATGGAAGAACCAACAATGCCATCTACCTGACCTAGACGAAGTACAGATAGCAAGATAGAACTTCTAAAAGCGGTGGAGTATGCACCAACTCATCTGCAATACATGGGCAGAAGCCCAATCCTGAAGGAAGGAAGCCAATATTATAGAGGTATCAATCTCTTCAAAATTCCCTTAACATCTTTTCCGCCGTATGATGTGAACGTCAGAAGCAGTTCGTCAACATCCTGATAGGTCCGTATTAATGTGGTTTTCGACCTGAAAAGTCCACCATAAACCAAATATTAACATAACGGCAGATCTTGGAAAAAACCCAGGAGCGCCAAGTCAGTACGCACCACGTTTTCATCAATTTCAAGGTTGGTTTTGGTGTCTGTTTCATCCACAGAGACGAGATTAATGAAGTCATGCCTAGGTTTGGCATCCCTGCCAAGCTCGTACTTTTGTGCAGGATTGCGATGGAGGCCGGAAAAGACGTCAACGACCCACTTGATGTCAAACAACGTTTTAGACAAGGTGATGCACTGTCATGCGATTTCTTCAACATCATATTTGGGACAATAGTGCAAAAGAACCTTGTCAACGCCAGAAGGCAAAAAGAGGCATTTGCTGTCACTGTCATAAAGAAAGACCAAACTCTCAGAACGTTACCATAAACAGCTATAACTTTTTTATAGTTGGGGCTTTGTCTATCTTGGCTCCGCTATAAATACAGATAATAACATCAGCGCTGAGATCAAACGAAGAATACCTCTGGCTATTAAAGCTAAGACGTCTTTCGAAGAACTGAAGTGTCGCTCTATGAGACCAATATTATCCCCGTCCTACTTTCAAAAGCTGATGAAGGCCCTGTTGTATCGAGAGAAAAGTGTGATCTTTTGTCCCATCTGCATTGACGGTGAGTGGAGGGGAAGATTCAACAACCAATTGACTTAGCCAAACGGATAAAATACCAGTGCTACGTGGACTGTAACGCCACCTTAAGTGAGTAATTAAATGATTTATGACAAAAAATCATGTTTAAAAAAAAACGGTAAGAATTATTTTAAATTATATTAAGTTATTTCTGCAGTCAATGAATGAATGATGTTTTCATAATCCGAATTGAATTTCAGGCAAATAAAATAGCACCTATTTCTTTTGTTTCTTGAGATGGGAAGTTTATGGTATGGGCAGGCCTACTCACACCAAAACCCATTTTTATAAATTGATTTGTTAAAACTAACATAAAAACTGGCACCTTAGACCAGCGAGCTATGGAGGAGTCCTTCCATCCTAGACGGCCCCGGAAGTTCATCCGCTTGATGTAACCGAGCCAATGTAGTCGACGGAATTTTGCCGGGATCGAATATTCGACGCCGGATTTTTCTTTTGAAGGAACCAATGGGGCTGAAATAACAACAGTTTCAAGGCTTATTCCACTGTCGTGTCGTTTGTGGAGTTCATATTTGCCCTGAGGTAAACAAACTGCTTAAATGCCTCGGAATAGCTGTCGATTGTTGTCTTAGGTGGTGGATGACGGATTGGTTTCTGCTCGACAGCATTTACTTTGTTATGTCCTCGTTAACCCTCAGACCAGTGAAAGCTTCGACAACAGCGCGGGATCCTGAATTCGACCTTTGCATTAAAAAGTTCTATGGGATGAATGCGAATGCGTATGCGGCTTTGAAATCAATGAAAAATGGTGAGTGTTGTTTTGAGGCTCGCTGGTCTTTTTAGGATTTGCCTCAGTGTGAAAATTTTCACTATAGCCGATTTGCCGGGCCGATAAGTGCGGTGCAAAAAGGTTTTAGACGCTCGGATGTGGCAATTAGAGCTGATATTCCAGCCTTCGCGCATACTTTGATCATGTTTTCTGCCAGAACATGATCGCCACCATGCCTGAAGAGCTCTGATGGGGGCCATCTGAGCCTGTGACCTTGTTGTTCTTTAGCTATTGAATAGCTAGTCGATCCATCTTCAATGTTAGGCGGAAAGACTACTTTATCGACTGGAATTGAGGTTTTATCGCTCCCTATCAATCTCCTTCTCTCTATTCCAAGCTCGTTAAGCAAGCAGCTTATGAAAATACTGCTAAGATACATTTACTTTTCCTCGCGAGCTTACTAAATGCCTTTCCTAAACCCTCTTTTCTTCCTTCGCAAAATTTTCGCTTCCTTCCTTCCTGGTGCAGTACTCTGTTTCTGGTGAAGGTTCTTCGTTGCAGCGCCTTTGGTAGGCCCCAGCAGTTGTCTATTGTCTATATAGGCGATCGCGCTCGCTATCATACCAAGGGCGATGGCGGTCTATGCCACTTCCTGAACAGCTGAGCGACACTGCTTCCACATTTCCGTTGTTGATCCGTACACAAAAATGTCCTGTTCATAAGAAAAGATCTCTAATATTACTCTGTGCCCTTAACCACAGTCTTTAAGCTTTTCCAGGACAAGGCGGATGCCAACCCTGTTTAAAGACTTTTCGAGCGAAAGGACAGGTATATGATTTTTGGCAAAGATGATCAAAGTGAAGGAGTGCATCGGTGCAACCTTGTTTAGACTCAAATGCAACTTGATTCGGGCTGGCGAGGTTTCTGGTTTCTGCATACCAAAGAAGACGTTTGGCTACTATTTTTTTCTAAAATTTTTGATAAACCTGGAAGCTATGAGATCGGTCTGTACCCGTTCACGTTATTGATTTGATTTTTGGGCTTAGGAATTGGGCAGAAAGAAGCGCATCTCCAACTTTTCAGGATGTTTCCTGTTTCATGAGTCTTAGTGTAAATATTTATTAAAGTATGTTGAGCATCATAAGGGAGACTATGAAACATTTAAGATGAGCGGCTGTCCCCGCTTGGTGTATTGTCTTTTAATTTACTGAGGCATGAATTAAGTTCGAGGTTGCTCAAGAAGCTAACTTGCGCCAAAAGAAGAATGCCAGCAATTTACCATTTATTGTGACGTGTAACGCTACTAGGAAAATTTATGCCTGTACAATATTCGGTCCAAATCTCAGCAAGAATGTTCGAAATCTCTGTGAGGATAGTGTACGGATTCAAGTTGTTTAAGGGTTTTCCAATAAGGACATGACAAGTTTTTTTTAAATAAAACGCAAAGCATTTGAGATATTTCAAAAACTTTTCTTTCAGCTTGAAGAACAATCAAAACATTTATGAATAGAACTCGACTTCGTTTAATGTTGGCTCTAAGCTCTTCAAACGTTGTCGTCTTGTTGGCAAAAGCCAATGACAACGTAGCCTAGACGAAAATAATGTAGAGGTGTTAAATCGCTTGAACGAGGCGGCCAATTGACTGGCTCATTTCTTGAGATAACACGCTCTTCAAACTTACCCTACAATAAATCGATTGGAAGGTGTGCTGTGCGGCTGGTGGCACCATCCTGTAGAAACCGCATGTCGTCCATGTCCATAGCTTCCAATTCGGGCCAAAAATAATCGGTGATCATGGCGCGATAAAGCTGGCCATGCACAGTAACGTGAAGATCGTTATCGATGATCGGTGAAAGTGTGCGTTCACAAATTAAATTCAAAGTTATTAAGTCCCTATTGGAATACCCGATATAAATAAATCTAATAGGTTGATGTTGTGCTGCTAAACCAGTGATTAGCTTAATTTTATTCCAAATGCTAGAAATGGAAGCAGTGAATTCGTTAAAGCTTTTATCTATTTGCATTTTTAATCTCCTCCTGAACACAGAATTTGCCTTTTTAAAAGCGATAGGATAAAAAACAATGTTAAAGTTTAAAGACTAACAATGTTAGATTTTACTTGCTTGCATCATCGCATCATTTATCGTTACTATACTATGCATAAAAAGAGGTGTAACTATACTTTTGTGGGTAACTGTAAGCTTCTAACCTAACCGAATATATTTAAAAGTGCTAATTAAATCGCCGACTTAAGTTGATTAATACCAAACACGTTCCATCCCTTCCTAACCGACCGATAAAATGCCAGCAAACTCGTGACTTACCCTATTTGGTGTTCTAAAAATAGACAAAAAGCTTTCCCACATTTGACAGCTCGGCACTACGACGTAAGAAGTCTGTCACACAATTCTGGTCTTATGGTTATAAGGAAAAGTGTAAACACCTTGTTTTGTGCTCCCAGTTGCAATTGAAAGGCAGAAAAAAAATGCCTTCGCTCTTCTCCAAAGTATTAAGACAAGCATTTAAAACATTCGACCGGTCCAACATATCCTCACTCAGTGCAAATCTTAAAATTCTACAACAGTTGACAGAACAACTGACCTATCGTGATATAAACATTAATCCAGAGATTTTCTCTGAAAAGTGGTCTTCGAATCGACCCGACCGAGCTCCGTGTACATTTGTTCATGTCTTCGAGAGTGCCGATGTCTCGATGAGTGTCTTTATCCTGCGTGCAAACTACACAATGCCCCTGCATGACCACCCAATGATGCATGGCATCCTAAAGGGGATTCATGGCAATTTGTTGATCAAAAGTTATAGCAGAACACCTTCGGCAGCTGAAAGCAATGAGCTGATTTACGATAAATATGCTACAGAGATTGAAGTCAGCGAACAAGAGCCAAAGATTGTTAATTCAGAATCGGCATGTGCAATACTAACGCCAACGTTAAATAATTTTCACGAAATAACCGCTGTCGATGGGACCGCAGCGTTCTTTGACATTCTAAGTCCACCCTATGACTCGGATATCCCTGTTTACGGTCGAAGGAAGTGTAACTTTTATCAGCGTGCACATCGATTGAATCGAACTGTTATCCTGCAGAGGATTCCCGATCCATTGAGCTACACTTGTGATACTGCAGATGCACCAGAAGCCATTGCCGAAAGCATCAACACATACATGGAGATATACGGCAGCTCTGCAAATTAATTTTTTTTATTATTTTACAACAATTGTATATTTATTTTTGTCAACCAAGGGGCTAACTCATATATTTAAAAAAAAAAACACAACTATATTTATTTAATTAAGACAGCAGCAACAAACTCAAAATGTTATTAACGTTAAATTGAATCTGAATCAATAAAAAATGTTCTTTCCTCAGTAAGTAGAAGATTTTACTTGACTATTGGAATCAGCTCTCGATTCGACATGCAGGAATCATATATTGAAACAATTTTAATTTTGTTCAAAACGTTCGTTCTAGCATTCGATGGATGAGAATATAAGTAGGCTGAAAACAAAGTTGATAATATTGGTTTTAAAATAAATAGCATATTTTTTTTTCAGATAATTTACACGTTGACTGAAATTGCGCCTTTATTCCAACAATTACTGAGAGAGAAATTAAGAAAACCGCCTGCAAAAAAGAAATAACAGCGAAGAAATCTAGAGCAGTTAGAGCAGAGTTAGCAGGAGTCATGAGAGAAACAATCTCATTCATGGCTTCATAATGACATAGGCTTTTCGAATAAGCACAATCTCAAAAAACGTTGCTCGATGAAGAAGCTATCAACATGAGAAGTTGGCGTAATGCCGATTTTAAGGCAACAATTATTGCATTAAAAAGTCGGTAATGTGTCCATCCATTCCATTCCATTTCTGTTTTTCATTCTATGTATGAATACCCAAACGCTGAGAACGAGTCTTTGTGTTATATTCAACCATTTAAGTGCTCCGAGCATTGCGGTAATTGGTGCGTACGCATGCATTGCTTTATTCTGCAATTTTTGGAAATCGTCTTCACTCTGGCGACATATTAATAGCATGGTAGAGCTTAACGACTCAGTAATCCAATCTTTCCAACTTTTTAACACATTCAATGTGGTATTTAAAGTTGAAAAGAAAGCCTTTAAGAGGATGATTTAAGCAACATGCACAATACATCCAAAAGGCTAACCTTACACTTGGCAACGAAGACAGCATCATGACGTAGATCTTTACTCATGGGACGAATCTGGAGACAGAAGCAGGAGCCTTTCATCCAAATACTCGTACGCAATGGCAACCGACCTTTCAAACTCCACATTTTAATGCCAGCTTAACGTGTTACCGTTCGCTTCACAGTCTTTTCACAAATCCGTGGTCGAGATGGCATACGAATACCATATTTCTGAAGAGCTGTTCTACGCTGGCTCAACCATTTCGTTGGCTTCTTCATTTGTCCTACCTTTTAGTCTAGTTCTGGGTGAACGGAAAACAGTTCAGTTCAGACGGTCTCACTCCTTCCGAAGCATACCGGTGATCTCGTGGCTTCAGCTCATACACTATTATTTATTATAGTGCGTAAGAACAGGATACATGTAATTCTCCACGAGATCGGATAAATGGCAGCACCCGCCAATTGAACCTGGACTGCAAACAATGTTGGTTGCAAACAAAAAAAAAAAAAAACTTAAAATATAAAAAATTTATTTCTCAATCTCTGCACATACAAATAGTTTCGTAAAGAGCCTTAAATAAACCTACAATCTATGCTTCTTCGTCCTCGACTTTGTATATCTGTTCGTTTCGTCGCTTGAATTTTTTCACGGGTGGATTCGCGGGCACAATTTCTTCCGCGGGCAAAAGATCCTTCAGTTCAGTACTACTAACCTCGGTCAAATCTTCAGCTTCTTGTTTTTCCTTATTAAGATCAACTGGATTTTCCGGACTCGAGATCGTTATTGGCTTTGGTAGGCTAAGATAACTCTTCCGTTTCAATGGACTGGCCAACTCGCACGATGAATTGAGATCTGTTATCGACTGATCTCCAAACAATCCGGAATCATTCAAGTCGCTGCCATCAAGTGTACTTGAATGGCTGAGCTCATGTCCGTTGATAATCATAGCCAGGCTGAGAGGATCATCGATACCAATAATATCACAGAATTGAAGATTTTGCGGATTGATTTGAGACTTTGGCTGCTGCGGGTTCGTGTTGATGTCTTGCGGATTGTAGGCCTCCACAGTTCGACTAAAGTTTTCGGGAATTTTCAAGTCGTAACTAAATTTTTTATGAATATGTTCTTTCTCTTCCTCGGTGGGAGTGAAATCGTATCGTTCTGAGCCATTTGGTCCGGGCATAAAATGCTGTGAATTCTTTACACTGAGGAGATGGTTCGTCAAGAAAAGTATGGTCAACCATTCGAGATCATATTCGAACTTGATTTCCCCATCATCAGTGTGTTCGATGGAATCAATGTCGAGAACTTGGAGGAAACGTCGCTTGGGCAGGCATTTGTCCAGCGCCAGAAATTTTGTAACGCGATCAGTGTCATCATGAGGTACGAGAGCGGCAAACTTACAGTGCATGTGTGCTGCAAACCACAGGGAAGGTTGCAGGGCCTTGAGAAGGTCTTCACAGGGACGGCTGCCGAGTCTATCACCATCAATTTCTTCTCTGAAATAAAGCATAAATCCTTAGATCTCGTCTCTGAACTGGTGTAAAGGATACTTACTTGAAATGTGGCTTGAATCGCACGAGTTGAGCTTTATTGCCATAATTGTAAATCCCTTTCGGCCAATCATGGGACATAAAAATATCTATTGCACCGGATAACTGCTTCATCCTGAACACCTCCAACTGTCGAACATGATACACGCTCTTCTTTGACGATTCTGTATACGGAGAGAACTCATGGTGTCCGCGAAAAAAGTCGTGACCCTTGTATATTCCTGATAGACCAGCAATACGAATACCATTAATTTTTATCACACCAGCATAGCCCATATAGTAAATATTTGGTGCCACCCATCCGCCATAGGGAAGCTCTTGAAGATAGTTCGAGGCTTCGTGGTTGCCGCCAATAAATATTGTCAAAATTGGTGCCACCTTCTCGCCGCTATAATATCTGAAACACAACACATTTTTGCTTATACTATTAATCCTTTGGCAGAACGACTATTCTCCTTACTTATAGAAACTGCATATTTCCATGTATTTCTTTGGCACAGCCATAGTTTGAAGATCTTCCAGATTCCTGGTTGATTGGAAGTCGCCGCAACATAACAACAAGTCGATTTTGATGTTCTCTGCCTTTTCAATAGTTTCGATGGTCTCGTAGATTTTCTCCAACTCTCCATGGGCACATCCCTCAACTGCGATCTTCATTTTACACTTTAAATCCTTCTTTTTATTTTAATTCGCCTTTAAATGCAGCACCCCGCTTCGAATAAGTTTATTTTCAAAATGATACACAAATCAAAGGTGACATTTGCTTTTATCAGTACGGTGCTGCCAGACCACGCAAAATAAATCGAAATAACCCTAATGCGTTATTAATTTAAAACAGGGTGTCCGATTGAACTTCAGGATATTTATTACCCTGAAGAAGAACACAATGCACAGGTATGTAGAATAAAACCGACTTGATGCAACCAAATGCGAACGTTTTCTGAGAAATAATGCCCTTCCTGATAGTGTTTGGGTTTCACGTAATTAAATTGTAGAAGCCTATGGAGAGAATGGCGAGTACATATTTATATTCAATGGAACAGATTTGATATTTTTATTATTTAGTGTTTTCATAAGACACTAATATACAGTAAAAAAATTACTGTAAAAGCCTTTAATTGTTAGCCACTTAATTTTATCCACACGGTTTGCCTTCGGTGATTTGATTTTACAAAATTCATTCGTTTATTAAAGTGATATGTGCCGAAAGCGAAACTTATTTAGATGTAAGAAATTCTTTTGCATACCAAATTAAGAGTTTTTTTACACTCACAAATCCAGTTGCGAACACGAAAACATCAGTAGGCTAAAAAATAAAAGAAATAATAAAAACGTTAACAAATTTTATTTACTTACAAAAACAAGACAGAAAGAATGGAAAAAATAGAGAAGGTTATTTAACTAAAGTAAAAAAAAAACATAAAATTAAATATTCAAAGTTTGCAATGAAATACTTGTGTTAATTTCAAAAAGATTAATGCCATTTTTAGTGCGATATTAAATAATGGAAATAAAAGTACTTTGCTGAATTCGGCCGATTATCAATCACATCCTGACAATGCCGAGGCATGGAGTCCTCCAAGCGCTGACCACGCTCCGCTGGTGTAGTGTACCAAGTAATTTGTACGCCTTCCGAAGGTTTACTTTTATTGGCTGGTTTGTCATCATGAGCTTCTCTTTAAGGGTGTCCCCAAAGTTTTCTATAGGTCTCCTAACCTATTTTTATTGACACTTCTTCTTTGGAATATGAAAACAAAATATTTTTCAAAACGCCGACTTTAACCATAATTTTTTTTCAATTCAAAGCATTTTTATTTAAATCATTAATTTTCCTTACATGCTAGACAGAAACGCTTAAAGCTATAGCTTAATTAACTTAACTATGTATTTATAAACTAACTTACTGACCCTCTTCGGGCGCTCTAAGCTAAACCTAATAAATTAAATTACTAAATCGAAGAGTCTCCGGTGAGCTACTTGCGACGTCTTGGTCGTAGTTGACTCGCCCGTCCACAGCTTATCGACCAACGTGGAAGATAAGCGGCACCGCCAATCTGTCCTGGACCAGACCTTTTCTATCTAAATAGAGAAACGCTTCAGGGGGAATAAGGCCGTTAAGGCGCACAGTCTCATGGTGCATGTCATTGGTCGAAGTCATTGCTCATGCAATGTGACTTCGAATAAGTTTTATCAGAAAGTTATCCACTCTGATCAGGTTGGCCCCGTTGTACAGGACTTCATTACTATAGAATTTTTTGTACTCAGACTCTGGAGTTCTATATAGATGGAGACAAGCCCTTTGGCATCGTCTCTCGAAAACCCGAATCTTTTCCATTTAACTTGTTCCGACGTTGAACCAAACGGTACACCCATAGGCAAGGACAGGCCGAATGAAGGCCGTGTTTAACCATAATCCCATCTATTTCGTGTACTAGTCAGTTTCCGGTATTCAGCGGCCGACTAGCAAACTGTCGGGAAATAGAACCTTAGACAAAAGTCTTGCATTCATCCGCTCTAAAACATTTTACAATTTCTTACTTATGTTCTTCTGTTATTTTGTGATTAAAGACGTTTTTTCATTCAGAGTATTCTTCACTTAGTTCGAAATTTAAATCTTTTCGGACTTTAGCAGCCCACTGTTCTTGCATTTTGCATTTTTGAACGATCGTATACAACGATTTTTTTTCTTTAATTTCTTGTTTATTTCCACTTTTTATATAAACATTTTTTTAGCAAAGAAACAAGATAAACGCTTAAACACTGTTTTTTAACCATTGTAAATGGCCGAACTGATGTTGGCTCTCATTACTGAACTTATTATGAAATTTGCAATAGCATAAACCTATTCGTATAACAATGTTTGTATAAATTATAAATTATATTATATGAATTAAAACAGAAAAAAAAAGGTGGAAGCAAAAAAAAAATTCCTCTAAATTTAAATTTTTATAAAGAAACTTACAGCCTAAGACAATAAAACAAACCTAACTAAAACTAAGTGTCAGCTTCTCCCCAATCTAGCCACAAGTATTTTTCATGGTTTGACCTATCGTCATTATTTATATCTCTATCAGGTACGCTCATGCAGTAACTCCAGCTTAAGGTACCATCCCCTGAATGTGTAGGCACATAGACGATTCTTTTGTCTGTTGCCCTTCTAGCACCATGATATACAATAGGAACGTTACAAGAGTCAGATGTGTAGCCATATGCAGGCAAGTATAAAAATGCCTCAGGAAGTATCCGTCCACTTTCCAATGAATTCCTTAAATAACCAGGGTTAGGATAAAACAAATTTTGCTGATCACGCGAAATGATGCCTCGCAAGATCCAGGATAATATTGTCAATTCTGGACACACCGGAAGCATCCAATAGTCTTTTGTTAGAGACGTAAGGCCGAAAGTCGAAAATACCATAAAAAAACTGCTGAATATTTTCTCAAATTTTTTTTTATTCGAAAGTAAAATATTTCCGGCTAATAATAGAAAAGAATTTCATTCAAATGACTGCCTCGGCTGGCCATGCAGTAGCCTACACGATCGGTCCAATTTTTAAGCACATTATCGATTGTGTGCAGCTGTATTTCACCAATGGCTTCACGAATATTGTCCTTTAAAGCGTCCATTGTCTCTGGCTTGACGGCGTAACACTTATCTTTGAGGGCACCCCACAAATAATAGTCCAACGGTGTCAAATCGCAGCTCCGAGGTGGCCAAACGACATCAGCTCTGCGGCTGATAATGCGATCTTCAAAAACAGGGCGCAAAACATCGAGTGTAGCTTCGGCTGTGTGACACGTAGCGCCGTCCTGTTGAAACCAAAATTCGTTCAACATGGCCCGATAACGATCGCCATTGACTGTAACGGCCACTCCTTGCTCATTTTCGAAGAAAAATGGCCCAATTATGCCTCTGGACCAAAATTCACACCAAACAGTGACTCGTTTTGGGTGCATCGGCTTTTCAATGTATGCGTGTGGGTTTTCTGTGCCCCAAATGCGACAATTTTGCTTGTTTACATAGCCGCCAAGATCAAAATGAGCTTTATCTGAAAAGATGATTTTTTTTGGCAAAATCGGCATCTTCTGTAAGTCGATCGCAGGCTCACTTAGCGAAGCGAAAACGCATTGGATGGTCAGTTGGCTTCAACTCCTGAACCAATTGGACTTTGTATGGCGTCATACCGTCTTTATGCAAAATTCGTCTCAATGATGTCTCCGAAATGTTCGATTGTTGAGAACGACGGTGAATTGATGTTGATGGCGCTTCGCGCACACTTTCTGCCACAGCAGCAATATTGTCGGGTATACGCACTGTTTTTGGCTTTTCACGCTTTGGTTTATCGATGAGGATGCCAGTTTCTTTCACTTTTTCACAAGATAACGAACATACGGAGCTGATGGTGCTTCTCTTCTTCCAAAAACCGTACGCAATTTTCGGACATATTCTGCAACATTACCATGATTTTCAAAGTAATGTCGCAATATTTCCCACCGTTTTTCAAGCGTATACACAACCATATTCGTTCAGCGGAAGGATAAAACTAATTATCTGTCAAATCTGACATGAGCTAAGTGTTACCATTCACGAAATAAACACTAGTTGAAAAAAAAACGTTAGATGGCGGACCCGTTATATAATCCCGTGCAGGCTCGTAGGCATTTTCGCTAAAAAATTCTGTATTTTTCCATATACTATAAAACGGACAAATGTTCCACCATACTGGACTCGCATATGTCTAAATTGGATGCACAAAGGCTTGGAAGCAAATGACCTTCAAAAACCTTGACCCTTAGAAAAGCATTAACGGATAAAGAACTCACCTGAAGTGAAACTTTAGCCAAACCAAAACCGAGTTACGGGCGATTTTTGGTCGAAACAGAGATTGTGGCCGAAACAATCTTTTTTGGCCGAAACCGAATCTTCGGTCGGTCATTTAAAATAACACTTATCTCACAAATGCAACGTGAGAAGAATGAACTAAAAGTTTTTCTGTCCCTAATCTACAGATGCAATGGACTGTTAGCCATTACATTTTTTTTCCAATTTATATTAACAAAGTTGAGCTCCTAATTTGGTGGTGCCTCCTCGATTTTTTTTTTGCAGATATTTAAAGGAGACAGCCAGAATTTCAAAATAGAATAAAAAATCTGTTTCTATTATTCTTACGGATTAATACAAGATTTTCTTTTTTCCATGTTACTCAATGTTAAACGAAGACTCATGCGTCAAAGTTCCTGAGTTTGTTTTTGCATTCATTTCGCCCGCGTTAAATTCTCCGCATACCAGGGTCATAAAACTGTTTTGTTTTATCTCACTGAAAGTCGTGCCTTTTTGATTTCCACTATCTTCAATTATTTTGTTTTTATTATGTCACAAATGGAATTATTAAATGGCTTTGATACTGATATCAATAAACTGCCTGGCTGCACTTTGATCATTGATTAAGTTCGATTAGGCTTCCATGTTTCCATCGTTTTGGTGCAGCAAAATAAGCTGACAGTTTTATTGATTTCTTGAGATCGTTGACCACAGGCGCAGAAGAATATGCTCAATCAAAGGCAATTAAGGCATGTAACTGGAATGCAAATAATCATTCTAACATAAGTGATTTGTGAGACTATTGACGAGCCAATTTTATACGGTCAACGGCCTATATTATTTTTATATACTAAATATCAGAAATATAGCAATAGTTCCATATTAATAATTTTCACATAATCTAAATGAGTTTGCCTAGATAACGGTAGGTAATTTCTTATCATTGTAAATTTATTAACATTCAGTAATCCCACCTTTAATATAATTTTATCTATGAATTCACTCGGAATTAATGTTCTGATAGTTGTACATAACTTTTTTTTATCTTTGCTTAATTCGAAACACTACTTTGGCTAGATAACAAAACGGAATTATGAATAATGACGCCGAATGTCGGCAGGTTCAATTCCAGACATTTAATTTAAACTTGCACTTCATTCGATCCATGTATGGATTATAAATTTTTTATTTAATTTCATTGATCCTAATGGCTAAAGAGTAAAAGTGCTTAAATTGACTTGAGACTGTTTTTTTCTGTCTTCGCATGAACATTTTGCCCAGATCTGGTCCGAATATTCACCCCAGAGTTTCTGCACTCAAACTTCGAAATAATGGCAACAAGATATGATCCCATCAGCTCTTCTCGTCGAACTCCCAATAAACCAAACGGAACTTGAAAATACCCAAAAGGAAAATCACCCGGCTACGACAAAATCTCTAACACTATTTTAAAAAATTCCCCTTATTTCATAAAAAACTCATCTTTTATCTCTTTACAATCAAATATTTAATCAAGGGGTTATGCCGCAGATCTGGAAAACCGCCACCACAAACCCAAAACCTAATGCCCAATAAGCAACCCTCTGAGGTCGGCCCATTTCGTTCAATTTCCCCCTCCTTGCTCGGGTAAGATTTTGTGAAAAATTGTAGCAAAAAGAATGCTCTGGTTTCTCGAAAACCAACGTATACATTCTTTCAATAGACTTCGAAAGGGCTTTTAATAGGATTTGATCGTTTTTGGAGACCATTCGTCGAATGATTTCGGAGGTCGTCTCGATTTGCATTTGAACTTGTGGAAGGAATACCTTCGAATAAGTCTTTGGAAAGCCTTTTGGATTTTTCAAATTTCTTTAATGAGCTCACATAGGTTTGGAGCACTCTGAGGATATTGTCTGTGCCCAAAAGACCGAAGTCTTGCATAGTTAAATAACGAATTTTCTGATTTCGATTCCAGATACCAATTTTGTGTCACTTGGACGACTCTATTTTCCCTAAACTATCATGTTCTTTTAATGTTTAAATTGGGGCTTGGTTGGTTGGTTAGTAAGGGTAAACTTATTTAACTCTTTACTTAGGCATCTGGTTGGGCCCGTTGTGTCCCCCAATTTCCTGTGTGGAGAATGTATTTGAAAAAAAGGAGGGATGTCGGGGTTAGTGCTATTCGTTCGTTTTGCGAACTCCATGATCTCACCGATCCATATTTCCTTGAGTTGCGCAAGATCCGGTATCGGCGTTGAACTCAGTATTTTATATCGCAGTCTCGCTGTTGCCACGCAGTGACAGAGGAAGTGCTTCAGATCTTCCTTCTCCTCGTCACAGTCTTGGCATTTTGAGGTTTCTACTAGTCCAAGTCTATATAAGTGGAGATTTAGGTTAATGTAGATTCCTTTTGCTGGAGTTTAGAACCCGTTTCGCTACCTTGTTATTCGGTTTGTCTATTAGCAATTCAGCTGTTCTGCACGTGGTTAGGTAGGTAGGTAGGTTAATGTGCTTGCCACAGCTGAAACAGTTGTGACCCACTTATGCAGATCCTGTTTGGATCCATTGTGTTATCACTAACCGTTGATTGATTTACCAATTCCTCATTGGCCAGGGAGACTAACTGAAACCTTAAAAATACCTATGTTCTGAATCTTTATGTCTAGGTTGCCGAATGAGTATCTTCCTAGCGTGCTTTTCCTCGTTTTTGCGAAGGCAGGACAGGTGCCAAGGTCGTGTAAAATACTTTCAACTTCTTCCGCATGCTTGCAGCTTCTGCAAATGTATATAATATAAATGCAGCTTCCCATTCTTATTTTATTATAATTTTCCAATTAATTGATTCTTTAAGAAATCATTATTATTCATTGAGCCTGTAGGCCTGAACTAGTGACTGTAATGTAAAATTAGCGTGTTAAATTAGTGTTATTTATTAAATTGTCGGCTGACGCAAATACGTATAATTAAGAAATTTTTAAATAATTATATATTATTTCCTTGTAATTTTAGGTCATTGAATCTAACTCAATAAGCCTATCAGTTCTCAAATGCATCGAGGAGGATTGCCTAACGTGTAATCGAAACCAATTGCTATTGCATCAACTTCCATATAATGCATAATCATACCACGCTTCATTGTTTAATGCTTTCGTTGATTTCCTTTTATATAAAATATGTCTACCTAGACCTCGGGGGTCACTAGTTTACAAAAATAGAAATTTATTTTCGCATCTTTTTTGCCTTTAAAAAGAAAATTACGTAACGTTGCGCTGCGTTCTACTTGGGCTCGCACACCTCAAAACCTAGATTCAAATAAAATGTTGTTGTTGTTTTTTTTTTTGTTTGGAAGCGGCTGAACAATAAACAACTTGAGATTGACTCTGTATCTCTATGAGCTACCCCGACGTCTGGTGTATTAAATAAAATATGATTTTGCGTCTTGTTGTTGCGCAGCAGCATGCATCGAGCACCAGCTTAGTGATTGATTGTATAATCATTTCACATGGTTACCAAAGCCCAAAGTCGCTTATTTATACAAGGCATGGGATTTACCATCCCACAAGTAATATTAATTATCACGCTAACCGGTTGAGCTTCAAAAAAAAAAATATGCTTTTCACGCTGGACAATTGTTAGATTTTTTTTTCTTCTCCACTTTGTATACAACCATTGTTTGCTTTAAAGAATTTGTTTTTCTAGGAATGCTTGTTGAAGCCGATTTCCGTTTCGTTTGGTTTGTGAATTGTTTTGTTCCAAGCCTCTTATATGTTTGTCTTATATGTTTAAAATGCTGAGTCGTTATGTGCGGCATGTCTGTGGTTCGATGTGCAGTTTTGGCATTGACACAGTGCGTGACTAAAGTCTGTCGAGAGTTCAATTTCACTTTCTTTTCGTTGGCATCTATGAGGGAAGCGCTTTCACCCAATTAAGTATTCTTCACAGCGAACGAAACAATGTCAGTTAATGAACTTAGATTCGCTTTATGCAGATACACTCAGTAAATTAGTGAGTCAAGGTAAAGTAGCTTCCGAGATAGTCTCGAAGTTAAATGTTTGGCATGAAAAAGAAAATTATTGTTTTTAGTTTTTACCTGCAGTACTTAAACAAAGCCAAAATTATATCTTTTGTTAATGTAATAAGATCAACTGATCCATTCTATCTCTATTTGCGTTTTTTCCTCAACACTGCTCCTTCGATAGTCTGGGAAGCGTGTTCTAGAAGTCATCGCATCTTTAAAAACGTTGCCATATTTTATTTGATATGAGTCAAGTACGCTTAGCTGAAATGTTTTCGACCACTTTTCTTTTTACCTTCACTCATTGTACAAATAGAGACCTTATGATCCGATCATGACCCTCCCATTAACTCCATTCTAGCTAGTTCATCTGATTTTTCGTTTAATTCAATGTTACTTTAACTAGATGACGAGCAGAAATTGAATTGTGCATTCATCAAGGGCGTTGCTGCAGTTGATTCCTTTGAACTGATTGCTTGATTTGAATGTCCCAGAGAGAGTTATAATTGGCTATGGCTTTTAGTTTCTGTACCTGTGAGATTCCGAAACAGATGGATTCCTTTAAAGAGTATCCAACAAATTAGCAGACCTCATTAAAGTTATGTAAGCTTAAATTTGTTTGGCTTTTTCCTGAAATGAAATCGATTTCGCTATTGCATAATTGGTAGCACGTTTCATTAAAAGAATCTGTATATTATAAATCAAGACGAATCCACACAATATAAAAACACCCACTTGTTTGGCGGATTTCGTCAACAAACGCATGATATATGCCTGTATCTACCCAAAATAGATCCAATAGTTCTGGCGCCTTGCGTGCGCACCAGATGTATGCTGGCAGAATCATGTGACGCTAACAGAGGACAGAGCTGCCATTAACCGATTTGTTTACAATAAATATCAGCCCACTGCATTGTATTGAAAGGAAATTGCTCATGGTATTTCCACATAATATAAACTTGACGCACAATAGAAAGTCTAATGAGGGCGCAAACAAAAAATAGCTCTTAGCAGTACGCTAGATTTCGCACTTAAATTGTGATTAAATTATAATCGTTTATATATCGATCGATTTAAGGCACTTGCAATTGCAATTGAATGGCAACCCTATAGCAATGAGAATGCATTCGTTTTGCCGGAAGTAAATTCAGCACTGCAGGAAACAGACAAAGATCAAATGCGAAGGTCGTCTCGAAAGCTGACTACGAGAGTTTTTTTCGCACTTTTCACAATACACCTGATGTTTATTTTTGGCAAAGCCACAAAATACTTGCCCACACGACCACTGTTATCTTTCTGAACGCAAGCAAGTCAGATCGATTGGGAATATTTTGAATTTTCACAATAACACGCTCAAGCTAAATATAAATCGTTTCGTAGAGAGATCGCACAAGTTTTATGTGTTCAAATTCTAGCGGCTATCATTTTTGATAAGACGCAGTTTTTCCCTCTTTTCCACCGGACGCGGCCCACATCACCTTCGTCAGCTGTTAAGGCATGTTGTTGTTGTGTGTGAGAGGCATTTTCCACGAGCCAAACAGTTTATAAATAAACACTTTTTGAAACAAGCGCAAACACATCGCCCTTGGGCGTTCCAATTCGTATCACTGAAAATTAATAAAAATAAAAACACGGAAAATCATTTCTATACACATATATAATATATACTATATATAAATTTCGTTACTCGAAGACACTTGTTCCTTGATTTTTTACTTAATATCCACTCAAAAAAAAAAATGTACAGTGTTGCAACTTAGCTAACGTTATTCTTTAATCGGCCCTGTATTATAACTAAATGCATTTTATTATTGTCTCCGCTGTGCTACGAAAAGTTGCACTGAATGCACATAAGGATGGGTTGTTTTTTTTTTTTTTTATTTTATTTTAAAGTCCCGAGCCTCCAGTTGTTCCAAGTACATATTTGAAATAAGCTGAGTTTAGGTTTTCTAGGAAGATGAACGTTAAGACAGTGTGAGGACCCAGTTTACCAAAGTATGGCGTGAATCCTTTCCACAGGGCGAGAACGCCTTCTTGGCGGGAAATCTTTTTCAGAACATCCATTGCGCCTGTATATTCAGGTTTTCCATCGATGTACTTCATATTTTGTACTCTTGTCTTGGCAATGTCAACAGGCATTGAAGCTATTGTTGTTATCAAGCCAGATAACATCGCCGATATGAAATGCAATTGAAGACCGTCTTTCATTTCGAATTTCTGGGCGAAGAAGCTCTTAGCTTGGGAATACGAAGCTAGCTGTGCCATATTGACAACCATGGCCCGGCCGATGGTTGGAACGCAACCACGCCAAAGTGTTGCAACACCTTCCTCTTTGACAATTCGTGTCATGGCATTAACAACATTAGAATAATTTCGACGCTGCTCCACTGGTAGACGACCATCTGCCGTCATTCGAATGAGGACTACTTCGGCAGGTGTTCCAATAAATGCTCCACAAGCGCCAGCTACCACTCCCATTGCCATTCGATCCAACAGTTTTGGATCTGATTTGTATTCATTTTTGTAAAAATCGTTAAGATACGTATAGACACCGAGCCTGCCGGTTGTATAAGTAGCTTGACGTAAGATCGCAGCTCCAATTCCTTTATATAAAGCTAAAGGACCTTCTTTGCTTATAACAGTTGTGAGGCAATGGAATGAATTGTTGTACTCCTTAGCCGCACCGCCAACACCGGAAATTTGCATCCGCGTTTTCACAAGGTCAAGGGGTTGCACTATGCATGTTGCACCACTTCCAGCCATCCCACCCAAAAGAAACTTCATTCCACTGGGAATTTGTGGGGCACCTTCTTTGGCCATTGCTCTGCTGATTATTTAAGATAATTTGCACTATGCGATTTAAATGCAAAATTTATACTGGTTCGTTGCGAATACCGACCACACTCGTTTGTGACTCGGTTGACTTTGAAACAGATTATGCTGACGGAAACTCGTGACACCGCAACAGCAACTGGATAGCGGACGAGACGAGACAACACGGACTGGACAGCGGACAGTGCTAAAAGCACTATTCACTATTATGAGGCCTCGTTCCTTTATGTATGTTATTTATTATTTTATTATGCTGTGTACTTGCTAAAATCTTTTATCACTTTGCAGGTCTCCATTTAAACAACTGCTGCTGCCAACAGGTTTCGTCTATACGGTTCCGTCAAAAATAGAGAGCTTCGTGAATTGAGCTTTTCGGCAGACGTCAATTGCTCCACAGCGTCCAGTGTGACCATTCACACATTAGTTAAAGAAAAGTTATTTTTAAATGGCTTAAACAAGCGAATTTAAAAACACCAACACATGCACTTTTATATTGTGGATGAAATTTTATTTTATAACATCAGGAAAATTAATTTACTCAAATTAAATTTTCCAATTGAAATATAATGCTGAATAAAAGCTCAAAACGACGTAAAATTCCGGAGTTTCAAAATATAATGATATTTTTTTCCTAGCATGTCTATGTAAATTTATTTTATTTACTTGTGATTTCAAATCGGGAAAGTTGTTAAAACGTGAGTGGACTAGGCGAAAGCGAAAACAAATATCTTTGGTTGCATCAATATCGTTTCTAGATTTGTGTTTGACATGTGGCGGTTACTCCGAATGGCCCCAGACTCTTTTTTGTAGCAGTTAAACTCTACAGAGGGTTTTCAATTAATTACCTGGGGAATAACTGCGAGATAATACTTCTCGGATTAACACCCGGCAGCCGGCAATAGCGTCGTTAGAAGTTACGCTCATTTCCCTTATATGGGTTCCCGCCCACAGTGCCATCTCAGGTAATGAGAAGGCCGATGAACTTGCTAGAAAGGGATCTGCCCTTCAGCGCTCGCTTGCAGGTGAGGTTTTCATCTCACTACAAGTAGTTAAGACTAATATATCCTCATACTTCCTTGAAGTAGCAAATCTAAAATGGGTCAGACTTACGAACTGTGCAACATCAAGGAAAATATGGCCGGAATACAAACAATCAAAAACAAAAGATCTCCTTCGGCGAGCCCGTCATAATATTGTTAGATTAGTGGCGGTGTGCACAGGACACTGGCATGACTGGAGATCATGCCATTAAGCTAGGTATCCCACACAACACATCACATTGTCGCAGCTGCAAAAACACAGCTGAGAGGGAGACCCTAACACACTTCTTTTGCGGCTCTCCGGCTCTTGCTAGAGCCAGACAACGGGCGCTTGATAGAACCTTCTTCAACTCAATTAATTAGATTTCTGCTAAGGATATTAAGGAACTAATGTCCTTCTTAAATACCTCGGGCTGGATTTAGAGATATCTCAAATACACCAAAATAACATCATAAATAAGGTAACAGAGCTGTGGTATTAAGACGGCACTTAGTGCTAATTAGGTTCTCACTGAACCACCACTTTTACCTACCTACCTAACACCCGGCACCTCAAATTAAGCTAATCAACTTACTAAAAACAGGAAGGCTCGCTCTTTCCGGTTGTCATAAACATAGTGTCTTTCATTTGACGAAACTCTTGGCTTGAGCAATGTTGTCGAGTCTGCTTTGTTGCTGCTTATCAACGTTGGGCGATTTTGAAGTCAACATTCGTCGTGTTATCTTCAAGAATCTGACTTAATGATTGCGCTTCACTTGAGCTAGCCGTTGCGCGCTTATGCCCGAAATCTTTTTAAACATAAATGACATAAAATTATCTATAAAATAAAGCTTATCTTCAAGTGTTTTATTTCATATTGAATTTGTATACTCTTAAATATGTGATAACTACTTTTATCATCGGCCTTAAAGTCATTGGGAAAGTGGTGATGTGAGAATTTGGTCTATTGTCGATTTGACTCGTGCTGCAAAACAGTTTCAGAAGTTCAAACTATACACTGGACAGCCTTATGTTCTACATAGTCGGCGGGTTACCGAAAGTTTTGTTGCTTTTACGATTTCGTAGGGCCACGCGAACGTCTGCAGGGGATCTACTTCATTAATTGAAGTAAGGATTTATTCATACTGTATCGATCTCTCGTGGGAGTCCTGCATTGAGTCCATAATACCCAAATCGGGGACAAGATTTCCTTCATAAGATCACCTGTTGTTTTGTAACTCGTAGAATTTCCTTTTTTTTCAGATTTCAACCAGGCAAATATATTTTTGAATAGATTAGAAATAAAAAAAAAACTTGTAGTTTGAACAATAAGAAACTTTCTCTTAAGCCTTTCTGATGTTGTACAAATTTAGAAATCCATTGATTTATTTATATTTTTTTAAATCACGGCTACCGCAGTAGTTCCCTTCCATATAAAACGCTTAAGCAGATATTATTTTAACAGGATAAACTTTTTTGCGAAATAAACAATCTCAGCTCGTACAGTTCTTCCTTAAATCTTGGTTTTCGATAGATACGAAGCTGCAAGTCTATGTTTAGTCTGGATGGTGTGGATTGGCGTCAAGAAAGGTGGTGAAAACCAGCTTAATCCCAACCTTTCCAGACGGAGTAGATTTAGTATGCAACCTGCTCCTTCGTCACGGGCGGATCTGGGACCTTTAAAGAAAATATTGGTCAAAAGATCAAAGTCACACATATAGGCAATGTTAACTTATCGTCGCAGAAATGCTTGACGTGTCCGAATTCACGCATCTTAATGCTGCTATCACAAATTCTATTCTTTTCCATAAAGTCCAGTTTTCGTTGGTGAGCATTCGTTTTCTTTATCATGGAGGAATTTTATGAATGAAGTGCAAAGTTACATTTAGATGCATTCACTTAATTTGCGAATATATTATTTATATAAACATTAACATGCATTTCAATTGACTAACGTATATAACTTTTTGTGTTTGAATTTTATAAGTTGGAGCCACCGGTAGTTTTAAGTACATATTTAAAATACGCCTTGTTAAGGCCTTCCAAGATAATAAACAATAAAACCGTATTTGGTCCCAAGCGGCAATAGTAGGGGGTGAAACCCTTCCATAAGGAAAATATACCTTCGTTTTTCGCAACTTTGGCAATAACATCAAGTGCACTTTTATATTCAGGCTTCCCATCGACATACTTCATATTTTGTATTCTTGTTTTAGCAATGTCTACCGGCATTGAAGCGGTTGAAGTTATTAATCCCGATATCATCGCCGCAATAAAGTGTAGCTTGAGACCCTCCGGCATTTCGTATGTTTTTGCAAAAAAACTTTTCGCTTGCGAATACGAAGCCAACTGGGCCATATTAGCGACCATTGCTCTTATGACTGTGGGAATACATCCTCGCCAAAGTGTATTAACTCCTTCCTCCTTTGTTATTCTAACTAAAGCGTTCACGACGTTTTTATATTTTCGTTGCTGTTCCTTTGGCAATCGACCATCGGAAGTCATTCGAATTAGTGCAACCTCAGCTGGTGTACCAACAAATGCTCCACAAGCGCCAGCTACAGATCCCATAAGCATTTTGATCAGGAAAACAGGTTCTTTAGATGTTTTCGTGATTATCATATCGTTTATGTATGTATAAATGCCAAGGCGAACAGTTGTATATGAGGCTTGCCGTAATAGCGCTGCACCAACGCCTTTATACAGCGCCAAAGGACCCTCATTTTTGACAATTTTCGTAATACAATCAAATGTATTTTTATATTCCTTTTTAGCGCTTCCTACCGCTGAAATTTGCATTCGGGTCTTGATTAAATCAAACGGTTGTACAGTAAACGCCGCGGTCATTCCGGATATTCCTCCAAGAACAAATTTCATGCCATTAGGAATTTGTGGGGTGGAAGCTTTTTTTTCCCCGCTCATAATTCAATTTCAAGATTTTTGTTTAATCTGAAAAAAAAAACAAAAACAAAAACAAAAATGACTCTTAAATACTGAAATAATTTAAACAAATTGACATTTAAGTCAATTCTTCCAAGGCTTAGTTGTTTAAGAAAAATATTGCCTGAGCACAAAGATCGTTCGTCAGTTGAGTATATTGCAAAAATGCTTGCAAGGCAAAAGCAGAGATGCCCGACTGTTGTTATGGTCAAAATCTATAACTAGAACTTATTTCATTTCTGTGACACTGAACCATGTATACTCTTCTTTATTCACTGAACTCTCATCCGAATAAATTCTTTCTCCTTGTACTTTTTTTAAGCTGACTCATATATTTTTTTATGTTTTTATTAACACTTTAAACATCGACCGGTGTTTTTTTAACCCTCCACTGTATGTACATAGTTGAGCTGTTATTTTATTAGTTTCAATATAGTTCATTCAGAACATTAATTTGTTCCTTCCGGCCCGTCTTGAACCATCATATGACCCAAGCCCAGGTAGTGTTGTATCAATTGTCTCGACAAGTGTCCTGCAGACTATGAGTTCCTATTTTTGCTCTGAAATGATGGCTCATTTTGTTAATACTTTAAAGATTGATTGTATTTGCACATCAAATTAAATCAATAAGTAGGCAGGACCAATCTAGGCCACAAAACACCGTTGATAAAAAATGGGTGGTATAATGACCAGAAGAAGGCGTTGCAAAGAAAACCTCGAACAAAAGGGAGAATACAGAGCATGACGAGAAGAAAATAATACTGCGGTCTCTCAGCTCAAGGATATCGATGACCTGAGGAACTGAGAGTCTTGCAACATTTAATTATCGGGCGTTGAAGCATTTTATGCATTTTTTTTTTTAATTTTATTAAAAGAACCAAAACGAGCTTGAGATTTATAAAACATCATGAAGTCCAAAGGTACTAACGGCTTAAATTCACCATTTTAAGGGAAAATTGTGGTAGGTTTCAAATGAAAACATTAAAAACCAAAAAAAAAAAACAAATCAACCTTTAAATGAATACCCTTAAAGAGGAGAATGTCAAATAAAGCAAGACTCGATGTATCCTACTTTAAAATATTAAAAAGCATTGAATAATTTACATGAAAGTTTGGTCCACCAGACCACAAAGCGTGTTACATGAAGGGTGTTATCATACCTAAAGAAATCCATTCCATTAGTGTAATTTTTAAATTAAACTTCCTCTATATACATCGCCATAAATGCCCCAAGGAACAAGGGTATCTCAACTATAACTAACCCATTGAAACTCCTCCTTGGCAATTACCATTTAACGTCATCACCACTAAGTTATCAAAATTCAAAAAGAACTGCGCACCACAAGAGAGAAACTGTACTCACAACTATTCCATGAAATTAGCAAATTCATAACAAACTCACAGACGGCTTTAAATCAGACAATGGCACTGCATTTGCAATATTCATAGAATAAGGCGACATTAAATGAGCTGAGGGACTACCAAATTATTTCTGAAAGCCAATGCAATTTTAAGATTCCGTTCCCATAGAGTCCAAAGAAAATGTATACAAAAAAGTGTTCCATAAAATCGCAACTCAAGAGTAGACACTGATTTTCATGGAGCAACTTAACAACTTTTATAAGGATACAATCATTTCGTCCATTCGGCACAATGTTAAAGCACGAATTCTAGGAAAAAAGAGGATGGCTTTCTGCCCAACCAAACGAAGTGTCACATCCATGCACACGTGTTTGGCTTTCGTTCCGCATTTAAGGCACACAATATATTCAATATTAAGATAATTTTTTTTTCTTATTGTTCAGTCCCTTCTTTAGACTTGTCTTTAATTATTTATCTTTAAGAAAATACCATAATAATCAATCGGAGCGATTCCCTAATTCGACAGAAAACAATCGGTATTCTGTATGTCGTTTTTGTCGCGCTCAAATGTCAACTGTCGTTTTTCAGTCGTTAAACGATGTCAATTCCTAATTACCTAATTAAATTCGACACGACATACTGTCGTAAAAACGACTATTTCTGTCGTTGAGATAAAAGTGGACGACAGTAAGGCGACAACGGTCAGAACTTATAGGAAAATTTTCAAAGCCGATATTTAATTTACAAAAAAATATTTAAAACAAAAAGTTAATGAATGAAGTTAATGAAAATCACAAATCAATACTAGTTTGGGTTTTTGGTTTCATATATGAAAACCATCAACACCCCGAGGCTTCAATAGGGGTATTAATAAAATAAATATTAGGAAGGAATGGCATACGCTTGAAGATGAACAGTTTGGGTCCACCAACAAGAGATGGTGATGGCTGGCAAAAGGTTAATAAAATAGATTGAATTTGAAATTTTAAATACAATTCGTTTGATTTAGGTATAGATGAATTTAAAATTAAAAGTAAAAAAAAACTGGTTCACAACAAAAAAGAACAGCAATCTACAAGAGAAGGTTAATATTAACAGAAGATTCTCACACCAGTAGAAGAGGAAGTGGCTGGTTTGCTATCATACAAAAATGTGATAGATCCAAATGGCATTCTTTTAGGTGTCCCAATGGAATCTTTAACACAATTTCCTATTGCCAAATCACCTTGCCGTTTGATGTGATCTTCATAAAATTCAGTGTTTCCGTCACGTCTGCATCATCTGCTTAAGCATCATCATTTCATCTACTTCTAAACTCGCAGCCGACTCATAGCATTCAGCTGCTGACGGTAAGCCCATTCCCGAAGCTTCTGACGCATGACAAATTTGAATCCTGAGTTCTTCTGACGAAGAATATGTGCTAAAAAACATTTTTGAATAATTTTTAAGCCTTTCTTAAACTATTCTCTGCCGCTTTGATAACTCGTTTGTCTATGCTTTGGAATTAAATAATCACATTTTGACACATTTTAGTCGTGTTCAATTCTACTACGAATTTGTCGCGTCGTGAAGGTTACGGAATAACAAAAAAAAAAAACCGACACGACAAAAATAACGACAGTCGTGTAAAACGACAAACGACACACGGAATCAGCACGAATATCTTTAGTTGCAAAACACGTTTGTTTAAACTTTTTAATTTCCCATCGGGAAATTCTTGTTCTCCCATAGTACACCTCCGATTATCCGTCACGCACCGGACCAACAACCTTACTGATAATCAAAAGGACGATTAATCGAGATTGGGAAAAAAAAACACCTCCAAAAATTGCATACATTTTTAAATTGATCCAACTGTCGAAAAGCTATTTGATATAATGTACAATTTGCCGGTGTACACTTCCTGTTTAAGCTCACAGTAGTTTAAGTGAGGGTCAGTAAGCTATATTAAATTCAAAAATTAAAAAAAAAATGTAACTCTACAGAATAAATAAATTTATCTTTACAAAAACATCAAGAGATTTCCCCGTCTTTGCGCTACAGCAACTTATCACCTTCGATTTGGTCGCTCTCGTATTGAATACGAAAGCTGGATATGTCGTAGTGGATAGATGTTTCCACATAAATGGGCGAAGGAAAAATAACAAGGGTTGGTGGTAGTATTGAAACGACATTAATTGGCTGTTAGAAAAATATAGAACATTCATTATATCAGATTTTTCTTATCTTCTTCATAATATATTTTTGTTTTATAATAATTAAATATATATTTATATAAAATTAACATAAATCGTTTACTTTGCTTCTTCAGTTTCCGTTTAAAAGCATACACATCCATAAGTGCAAAATATTAAAATAAGAAATGTTTGCTTGCAATTTTTTTTCGTTTTTGTTTTTTTAAATAAATACAATAAAAGTGTTTCCTTTGTTTAAACTTATTTCTTGTAAATTTAATTATGCGCGATAAGTGAGTTCATTTGTTTATAGTCGAGGATGGAGTGGTGGATATTTTTTTTGTATTTTTAGCAAGATTAAATCCTGTTTTTATAGTCATTATTATTATTATTTTTTTTTTGTTATAAACAAACAGTCACTTCGTCATAAATGATAACAAATTAGGTATCTCCTAGAATTAAAATGTATTTTTGTTTCACTTTGCAATATTAATTGAATTGAATTCGTTCGTTAAAAATTGCTTGATCCTACTACAAGACACATGTAGAAAAGGGTGAGGGGGGAAACAGTGATTTTGTTGGTATTTTGTTTTGTATGATGTTGAAAAGATATACATAGGTTTATCTACTTTAGTGTTGCACATCACATGGAGCAACATTGATTAAGATCCAAACTTGAATGAGCTTGGTATTTGTTGTTGGGTAAATTGGAAACCGCCGCGTTTTTCTATTAGTTTTGATTCCCTTTGGGCTTTCCTTTGGTCAGCTGTAACAACGACCTCTTGAAGTGATTTCGCTTGCTCTGGTGTTAGGCCAGATGTTAGGAGTGCGTACCAAACTTGGTCTTGTGTAGAAAGGCCTGTAAAAGTTTTTTTTTGTTAATTATTTGTTGTTTAAAAGTTCATTTGTTTGTTTGGGACAAATTAAATACAACACTTTACCTGCTATAACTTCCTTGAATGTGACATATTCATCAATTGCTGTCTCGTCTTCGTTTTCATCCAGTGGAGTTGTAAAACTCTCCAATGCTGTTTCGTTAAGGTCGTCTTCTGACTCTTCTTCGTTATCTTCTGAATCTTCATCGTCTTCTTTATCATCCTGAAAACAGTTTTCATTATAACATTGTCTTGTCTAGGTGTTTAAAGATTTTATGAGATAGGTTATAGATGAGCTAATGCAAATGATTTTTTCGGTAAATGGCTTAGGTTAGATGAGGTTAGATGATGATCAAAAATTTTTGAAGGACCGGAAATGGATATGGGCGATGATTATTTCCCACAATCCGTGCAGCTAATGATTTATTGTGCGCCAAGTTTACTGGCAAAAAAACTCTTCATCGGTCATCAATCATTCTTATATTGAGATTCAAAGGAATAGTACTACTGTGTCCAAAAAATACGGTGACATATGAATTTAAACTGCGCGCGTCGAAGGATTTGGAAATTTTTCTTTCTTTTTAGGTTGGTAGTACTGTCAGTGACATCTATGTGCAATTTCATGTCAAAATATATTCATAGTGTTTGAGATACGCATCGTTTTGTGAGCTGCTAAAAGTGAGTTTTTCGTTTTTTGCGATGTCGAAATTTATTGAGCAAAGAATTTGCATTAAATTTTGTTTGCGGAATCAATTTTCTGCTGCGGATACGTTGAGGATGGTGCAGAAAGTCTTTGATGATGTGGCTATGTCTATAAAAATGTTTACAAGTGGTTAGTGATTTCCAAGCCGGCCGTGAACGTGTCGAAGACGAAGAGCGTTCTGGGCGACCATCAACCTCAACCGATGAAGCTCACGTCCAACAAATCAAAGATTTGGTGTTGAAAAACCATCGATTAACGATTAGAGACCTTGCTGATGAAGTTGGCTTATCGAAAGGCTCAGTCAATACCATTTTGAAGGATGCTTTGGGCCTCAAACGCGTCAAATCTCGACTGGTACCGAAAACATTGAATTTTTTGGAAAAAAGGCGTCGCGTTGAAGTGTGTGAAACAATGCTTTCCGACTACCAGGATGTCATGAAACGTATTATAACTAGCGAAGTGACTTGGATCTATGCTTACGACCCCGAAACAACCGATCAATCGAGCGAATATCGTGCCAAAGGAGAGCCGAGACCAAAAAAACCGCGCCAATATCGCTCAAAAATCAAAGTCATGTTGACTGTTTTCTTCGATTATCGTGGTGTTGTGCCTTATGAATTCCTTCCAACCGGCCAAACAGTCAACAAGGAATATTATTTGAACGTTATGAGTCGTTTGCGTAACGCTATCCGCCTAAAAAGGCCGGAATTGTGGAAAGACAATTCTTGATTTTTACACCACGATAATGCACCATCCCATACCGCACTCGTTATTCGTGATCATTTCGCCAAAAACTCAACCCATATCGTTCCGCAACCACCGTATTCACCTGATCTGGCGCCGTGCGACTTCTGGCTGTTCAACAAGCTCAAAAGACCGCTCCGGGGACACCGTTTTGATACGATAGAGGAGATTCAAGCCGCAGCGAAGACGGAACTGAAGGCCATCCCGGAAAGTGACTACAACCAGTGTTTCAAAGATTGGAAAATGAGTTGGCATAAGTGCATTGCATCGGGAGGGGATTACTTTGAAGGGGATGAAATTGATTTGGAAGAATAAATAAAGAATTTTCAAAATAAATACAATGTCACCTTATTTTTTGGACACAGTAGTATTTTGTATTTTGATATTCGAACGAACGAAATTCATTGTAGAATTATTAAAATGCACCTAAATCAATGTAATTTTCAAAGTCAGGTGTTTTCTAATTAAAGCCCATTTCTATTTGAATAAATTGCAGCAAAACGTTAGAAAACAATTGGTTTTTGAACTTTCTTGTTTTGCGAATATACTCTCCAGAAAATATTTTACGAGAATTTAATTACATTCGTTTCGAAACACAAATGAACTTTCTCAAAATGCAGATTATTCGAAAATAATTAATTCATAATAAGCCTTAAATGGAAGCCGTAATTTTTTATTACTTTAATTTTTATGTATGCATTTATCTCCAGTCGAACCGAGTAAAACACTAACTCACCCTGAATTCTGCTTTCATTTCGAAACCCGCTTCGGTTCCCTTCTTTTTTGAAAACTCTGAAATTTGTTCTAAATAATTTGGGGCAAAAGCATCAATTTCATCTTCATCACTCGATAGCGCCTCTGCAAAATAATAATAAAAAAAAAAAAAAACACAAATCATCATGGTATCCCGTCTTCATTTAAATCATTTGCACAATTACCTTCACAACCATCATCGTCCTCATCTTCGCTTTCTTCTTCTTCTTCGTCCTGAGCACGTGCTTGATAAGCACGTTTAAGTCCATCAAACAGTAAGATCAAAGCAGGTATAATCTTTCCGGAAACCTCACTCAAAACCTGTGGCTTAGCATCGCCCAGCGAGATTAATGTACAAAGCCCGAGAACACACAATTTTCGATCGTGGATACCAAGGAAGCAATCAGTATCGTGCAGCCACTGTTTGATAAAATGCGAGCTAATTGGTTCGTTATTCGGTTGCGACATCTTGTCCAAAATCGATAGCAACAACTGGGGATTGTAATATAGAGCAGCTATGACCACCTAAAGAACAGAAGAACAATTTCTGTTGAATATGGTTTCGATTATTTTTTGTTTTTCAAAATGACCTGCAAGCACATGGTCCGCAATTCTGATGATTGAACCTCACGGGTTAATCTCGATAAAGCTAGTTCAACAAACATGGGGATAACTGAATCGATTTGTCCCTTGCACTGTAGAATGATAACTTCTAACAGTTTTGCTGCATGACATTCCGGATCCTCACCAGGACTGTTCGTTAACATCTGAAAAAACAAATCCTCAAATAAATTCATTTCATTACTATATCTTTTACAACATACCGTTTTGCACATGTCAAAAATGGCCAACAGTCGATTAGGGTTCGATAAAAAGGCCGGAGTGTCCACAGTAACATAGTTGTGCAAAGCTGGCATGATATCAATAAAATAATCGATGCCATCCTTCTTGAACACTTGATAGATAAGCTCCAACATATGCCACATGTCGGGCGATATTGACTTCACCGTCAGATCGTACACAAGTGAGAAGGTCTCTTCGTAGAAATCTGTAAAGTGGTCAAATCATTAGAAAAAAATGGCCTCAAATTGCGGTTAAATGTAATTATATTTACCAGTGATATTATGCTGGAAAATATGCCCCACCACATTGATGACAATTGGATGCAGATTCGCAATTGTATCCGGATGATCCTCCATGACATTCAGAAGTGTTTCGATTGTATTCAGCAGACCCATCGCTGTTATTGCCTTTTCATCGGAACCCTCTTCTGATTGTAGCACTTGACTGAATGTCGTTGCCAAGTGTTGGCAAATCTCAACGGCCACCGGCAACAATTGTTCCGTGAATGTGCACACAATTTTTTGCATAACATTTGTTAAATCTTCGTTTTCAGTCTCTCGGATAATGGTTAGTAGTTCCTTGGTAATTTCTTTGATTTGTGGTTCAACAAAGGGCGCAGCATCGTCTTGTGATGAAAGGAAATTTTGCAGACCAATTGCTGCCTCCACTTTGACGGGCAACTCTTTGTCATTCAATAAGGCATTCGATGTAAGACGCATGATTTCCCCTAGGATTTGTGGATTTTTCAGCTTGATGTCGCAGAAATAGTGTACCACCCAACAGGCACGTGCTCGCATATGTCCTTCAGGATTTAAAAACTCTGGAAAGACGCATGTGGTTAACATTGTCTCGAGTTGATCCCGGTACACGCGTTTTTTCATAAGAACGTCAGCTAGTGTACCGACCATATGGAGGGCACCATCTTTTTGTTTGTTATCAGCGTTTGGTGATGTAATAACCTGTAATAAAACATTTATATAAATAAAAAACGATAGCATGGAATCTATACCAATAAATTAATAATTATACATTTTTGCTCCGCGGTGAGCCACTTTAGAAGAAGCCGAGACAAGTTTGTTTAAAATAATCACTGTTAGATTCGAGTTTCCATTCCGACTTAAAAAGGGGCTATCTTTGAGTAGTTTGGAGCATTCGGAATGAAAGACCTCAAACAGAGAAAAGCGCTGACCACGAAACTTTTCACTGGCAATTCTATCAAGCTGACATACGACATGAATTAAACAAAGCCATTCCTTTCTTTCCATAAGTTAAACTTTTAAATTGAAATGTGTACAATTAAATGAACTGCAAGTCATTTTAAAAACATTGGAAAATAAAAAGGATGCAAATAAGATCAGCCTGTACAGACGTGATGGGTAGTGTTGGACCCGAATTGTTTAAATTATTATTTCCCAGAAACATGGAAAGAAACGATGACAGTACCAATGGAAAAATCCTACAAAATCTGCTGATTTTCGCCCGGTTAATATGCTAAGCAACGAAGCTTAGAATTACGATTGCCAATCAGGGTTGAGAGGCAGTTGTGAGTAGCACCAAAGGCTGGCCTTCAAAACAATTGACAAGAGAATATAACTCACAAATGACACCTCAGTGCAGATTTGGCGCAGACGCACTCAAGGAAACCGATGCTTCTTCGGTTTGGCGAAGAAATTGGGTTCAAAGCTCCTAAATCGAAAGCCAAAATGTATGCTCCACAAAACTTTGATCCTGCCAGTTCTATTATAAGGAGCCGAGTGCTTAACGATAAGCAGGAAGGTAGAGGAGATTTCGAGCACTTTCGAGAGAAAAATTCTTCTTTAAATATTTGGTCCCATATGCAAGGAGGGCGATTGAAGGAGAATATTCCATATAACCACGAACTCTATGAGCTGTTCAAAGATGTGGATGTAGTTCACGAAAATACGATTACTACAATGGCTCGGCCATATTCAGCGAATGGACAATACTGCCCCAGCAAAGAAGATCTTCGAATTATGCCACAGGTTCGAGAAACCGGAACTCCGTTTTAAGGACCAGGCGATCGCGGGTACCAGAGGCTGCCGTGTCTCAAGCAGAGAATCTTAGTAAAGTAAGTAATGAATTAAGTGATGACATTCAAAAAATAAATCCGCATATGTAAAAAATAATAATAGATAACGAAATGCCCCCACGGACAAAGCTGAAGATTCTAAAAGAAGGGGAAAGATGAATTTCAAATCCTAAAGGTTTAATTGTTCTAATTCTTCGTGAGTTGTGCGGTTCTGTTTGCAAGGGCAAAATTGTAGGAGATGGTACAGTCACGAAATCAACGATTTGTACAAGTAGAATGGATCTGGTTCAAGAATAAAGTCCGTTTCTCGGGTTCTGTATGTATGGTTCCTTGAAAATTTAATTAATGCTTAATTTTCCTTTGACTTACCTGCATTATTATCCCCATTGCCTTGGGTAATATACCTTTTCTCTTCTTACAACACGAGTGCAGTAGTGTTTGTGCCGCAGGAACTGGACATGCATAGTCTTCGAAGATGTCTGCCGCATACAAAAATAAAAAAGAATGTCATCATCATCATCATCAAATAAAGTGTACATTTTTCATTACCAAATTTCAATCGAATATATTCGTGTGGATCGCTTTCCCATAAATCCTGATCTGATTCAGTAAACGACATAATAGGGAATATTACGTCTTGGATTATAGCGACCATATGGGGCTTAATCAGTTTCCATGAATATGCATGGCTGACGCTAGAAAACAAACGATATCAATGTTTTTATTTTCTTTCAGTAAATTTTATGTACCAACTTACGCATTTTTCAGATATGATAGGATATTTGTTAGAACTCTTGGTGAGACGTAAACCTGATTTCGATATTGATCAAGTATTTTTAAAAGAACTTCTAGAACACCCGATGTGAACGTCGACAGGTACCACTCAGAGAACTTTTGGTATTTATCGTTTACTACATTATTGGGACTTCCATATCTTAAAAGAATTCAATTGAGTATTTTATTGATCGAATTAGTATAAAAACGAATTTACCTTTCAAACATGCGTACCATAATACGCAACGCCCATTTTTTCGATTTCCACCAAGGGAATTCTGGTTTTTCATCCTCATCTAAATGTGAACAATCAGGCACTGGTTGTGCCGCCACTTGACGACATATTTCCATCCATTGTGAAAACATTTCTCTAGTGATCAAATCCAGTGGCAGCGCGAACTGTGTCAGTGCATAATAGATCTTAAGGATTTGTTTTTGCAGCAGCACACTCTGTTCCGATGGATCGTTCATAAGATTCACCATTAAAGTATACATCATAGGAAGAAGCAAGTTCATGGCTTCATTCAATGGAACACGATCTTCGGGTCTTTTGTATTCGTAGGTTTTCACCAATTGATACAAAGTTAACAAAGCTCCGTTCCAACAATTTACATCTACAATTTGACAAACAATATAAATAAGCAACCATTATTTCGAAAAAGTTTGTAAAAAAAAACAGACCCATATTTTGTAGGTAAATGCTTATATTGTCAACAACTTGTGGCCATCGTCCAGGAAAATCCGTTTTGATAATATGATTCACGCAAATCGCCAATTGAACCCTGTGAAATAAATGAAGCTTTAGAGATTCGCTTAGATGGTAGGGTTCTGTGTGGTTACTTAATTAAATCGGAGGCGTGAACGATTGCATTTACGATACTGCCTCGGATCATTGCACGATCTTGTTCATGGATGGAAAACTGAATTGGCTCGCCTGGCTTTGTCTCGCGATCCGACCAATTGTTAGTTATTAGATTCTTGAGGTAGATGGCTCCGGCTTGCCTAACTGGCAGGTCTATAGTGTTTTTCATTACAATTTGTAGAATTGTCGGAACGAAACCAATGATCTTGTGAATCTGTAAGAAGATATCATAGTAAAGTAAGTGGATGAGGAGAATATATCAGGCAAAAGTATATTATAGAGCTGATCGGCTGAAATATGCGTCTCTGGAAGCCGCAAGATCCTTATTAATTTGATAATAATTATAATTAAAATCATTTGACAGAGTAACTGGAATCCCACGATGGAGAAATGAGAACAGAAGAATTTCTAGAAACTGCCGAAATTGAGGTGGAAAAGGAAGGTGACAAGAGGCGATAGCTCTCCTTTGAAGGTTTAGAATTCTGATATGACAACTTTCAGCCAAGAAGACGAAGAAGAACTGAAGTGATAAATCTTATATTCAGCTTGCATAGTATCATGGGGAAAGCGACAACCTATACAGGTGCAAATGTGTGGCCTGCTCTTAATGGAATAAAATTGGTGAAATGTGATTTTGGACTACCTAAAGGGTTCTCTTGCATTGCGTATTTCTTTCATTCTATTGACTTTTAGATCGTTTTTCCATTGTCTGTCGTGGTGTAAGAAACTTTTTAAATTTAAATGGATCGATGATTTGTTTTCACAATTCGTAGCTGTATCAGAAATTGTATCAGCAATTTTGATTCCATGTATTCATGTGACCGGGATCCACATTTTTTTTTTTTCACTTTGCTTGCAAACTTAATAAGAATATTTCCTATTTTGTTTATAAGTTCTTAGTAATTTTTTGTACTTCAGATAGTTTTACATGAAACAGATTCATTCACTCTTAAAGCTTTAAAAATTGCTCAAGTTTCTGCGGTAAAAATTTAAAGTGCATTCAAGGAGGATACTAAAAGTGAACGTAAGTAAACACAAACGGTATAAGAGTTGTCTAATGTGAAATTTTTTCGGGTCAACACAAAATTTCATTTTAAGCTTCTGTGATGTAAATTTTTATACAAACAAAAAGCAATGTAGAAATAATTGATCATAAACTTTTTAACATCCGACCATATATAAGTGGAATGTGGTGATCATGCCGTAATTGAAAATTAAAAGGACAAGAATAAATTTTACTTTTTTCCACCCACGTGAATGTTTCCAATTTCTGAGTACAGCTGTGGCTGAGCATTAATTACTCAACATGACTTCAATTTTAATTTAACTCGCTGTAAGCAAAATACATGGTTGGAGATTAAGGGGGAGAAATTATTTGGAAAAAATTGTACGGAATAACAGAGAACTCGCTTCTAGTTAAAGAAAGACAGTTTTTTATGTATTGTTCAACAGTGATATGTATTTTACTTGATTAGAAAGAGCTACCCTCGGTTCTGCTTCTCTTAACTTGTATAATTATGATCCCACTTGTTTTTGTTTTTTTAACTTAATTGTTTAACCAAATAGGTATAAAGATTCTTTAGTATTTAGATTGTCTCGAACTATGTTTAACATTACAATTTAAAAAATTAAAATTTAAGAATGTTGCCTTGAAACTTCTGTATTCTTTAAAAAGTTATAAGGTTTGTTTAATTTTTTGCATGACTATATTATTCACAGCCTCAAGAAATAAGTGGGTTTTGTGACTCTGCTTTTAATATGTTTGCTTGACGAAAATCATTCGCATTCCTTAGTGTCATGGTTGATAAGCATTGTGGCATGAAATATGTTCCATCTGCTGCTTATATGTTATAAATAATTATAGTATGATAGAACACTATCTAGAATTCGTGTTAAAAATGTTATTTTTAATAAAATAAAATAACTCGAGGATTAGAAAAATGGTAGGAATGTAATATACCCCATTTGGTTTCTCCAATTCAGTTTGCTGTTTTTTTAAGATAGATAGATAGGTTTTATTAAGCTTGATAAAACATTTTTTGACAATATGAGGCTTTTACATTTATTATTAATTATTTCTTTCTTTTAACAAAATAAGCAATTACATTCCAATTCAACTAAGATTATTTCTCACATAATCTATTAGGTTTCTTTTGATTAAATGCAAATTTGTTTCGTTTTTGAATTACTTGGTAAATCCTTAAACTTCTGAAAACATAAATATTTCAGTGTCCTAGTATTCCTCGATCTCTGGATTCTGAGGTCACCCGTACTTCTGAGGTTTCACATAAATACGCTGGGCATCTACCATGCTTTAGTTTAAACACGAGTGTCATGCCATACATAAAAAGTTTTTGTGTTTAGCACATTAAGATAATGTGTAACGTATTTAATAATTGTTTAATTAATCTTTATTATTTTTTAAATTTCATTTGACAAAAAAACTAGATTCACCTCCTTTTGTAGACGTATAAAAAATAGAAGACGTTTGCGTTTATACTCCATGCAATTGGAAAAACGCAAGTCAAGCTTACAATGATGATTCAAGGTGATTTTAATCTTTGTATCATGATCAGTAAAAACCCACCGTGTTTATAGTAATAGTTCTTTTTTAGTTTTGAAAAATAAAAACTCTAAAAATCAAAATGTTCAATTACAATCTGTTTTTACACAGCCAATTTATTAAGTTTTCAGCATCACAGTTAAGATTATATTCACAAGCTTCATCGGCATATAAAGATTCTTTTGAGCATTTAAGACAGTCCTTTAAATCATTTCTGAATGGAATCACAAAGTTGTTCCTTGAGGTACACCCTGGTTGACTGCTTTCGAAGTTGAGAAAACCTCACCCAACTTTACTTTTAGCGTCTGATTCATATTTTTACAATTAAAGTTAATTCAATAATAAACTTCTGATTGGAGTTTCGAACGTTCTCTTTATGTCTGATAAAAACGTCAATACTGTGTTTCCATTATTCATTTTCCTTTCCCTCTCATTTATAACCCACGACAGTGCTTTCTCGGATATGTCCGTTTCGAAATCCCGATTGTTCTTTACACAGTATTGGGAGAGAAAACTGTCCAATTGGATACTAACTACTCTTTCAAAGGCTTTCTCATATTTTGCCATCATACCATATTAACTGGACGGAATTCTTCAAGTTCCTTCGCCTTACGAACTTTTTCTCCTGGTGCTATTATAGCTTCTTAAAATGAGCTATGGAACATACCTCTCCTTAGCGATGTTTTTATAATTTGAGAATTATTACGATAAAATAAAGGAATGAATCGATGTTACACTACACGAGTCATTGCAACATACTTGCAACACTCATATTTAGATTCCCCACGAACTCAAGGAGTTTGATTTGTCGATGTATACAAACATCTGCTGGTTGCTCGCGAGGCAATATCATATTGTTTGCAGTGACTTAAAACTGACGAAATTGTTACCCAGGACACAGACGATGTCGACACTCTTGCTTGTTTCCAGTGGTCCGCAGTGGAAACATTTACGACGATTGAAGAACATGCAAACTGGGTTGATCTAAGAATCAATGAGAACAAAACATCATGTATGCTTTCAATCAGAAAAAGATCTGTCGATGAGTAATATAACAATTGATAGATACAATTTCGATGTAGTAAAGGAGTTCAACTACCTCAGAGCAAATATATCATCCACAATTGGAGACCGCTGCACCTTCCTTTTGTCAAACAACTAGGATCCGAACTCCTAACACGAAGGACAGAAATATGGATCTAGAAAACACTGATTTTGGCAGTCCTGATTTATGGAGCCGAATGTTGGACGATAAACAAAGCAGCAGAGCAAATATTGGGTTCCTTCGAAAGAAAAATCCTTCTTATTAGGATATTTAGTCCTATTAGATGTGGACAAGTCCGGAAGGCAAAAATCCGTTCGCTCGGCCACATCGAGAGAACAGCCAAGAGACTCTTCGAATCCAAGCCACTTAGTTCAAGAAGAACAAGAAGACCGAACCTCGGGTTCAAGGATCAAACTAGAAATCCAGCGGGTTCAGGATCGTCATGGCGCTCTGTCGCAAACTCTGATCCATCCAGGATCATTGGCCGTATAAAAAGAGGGTCTAATCCCATTCACCATACCCAAATGAGCCTCCATGATTTGACTTTAACTTGTTTCATTCTATTGAAGGTCAAGAAGAACCTTCTTCAGTTTAAGACTGATTAAACTTTAATCGAGACATATGCACATTATGCAACATGTTCTTAGAAAAACATGGAAACATGCGTTTCGATTAGTCCGACAAGCAAATATTTCTGAGTTTATTTCTATTTGCCAAGGAAAAAGGAGGAAATGGTGAAAATTTGCGCTTCCTGTCTAGATATCTAACATAACTAAATTCTTGTTAATTAAAGATATTAAACAGATGATACGAGTAAACAAGAAAAAAAAATCTATTCAACTGGCAATACCCATTACCACATGTGGGATTCTATTTCCAACGAATGAAAGATGAAAGCAACTGAAAATCGGGAAACGTCAGTCTATCGTCATCTGCGAGTGTACATCGATATTCTCAACTAACACACACGACCAATTTGACAATGACAAAAACGATTCTGAATATGAAAAAAAAAGACAAAGGCAGAGGAAAAAAGTCAAAAAGGGAACACAAGAGAAAGGTTCCCACTGGCATGATTGATCAAAATGTAATTGAAAAATTGCAATTTCGGTGACTAATTGATGATTCGCCCCTACACTTAACCCACAATCAAATCCAAGCAAATGCCTGCCACATTTTTTCCTGCATACGACAAAGATTTTGTTATAAAATGTAAATTATTCTCGATGAGCACATGGCTGCTGGAGCCCATGCGATTCCTGCAACCATTGCACACGATTAGCAAGAAAAATTTAATCATCCAATGGACGAACACATGATTGGGGAACTGAAGCCAACATTTCAGATAACCCTACCTGAGATAATTGCTCCTCAGCCTGTTTCCGCTGTTCTGGCGAAGGATCTATTGTTGCTCGCAAGAGCTCTGTTAGCTTCGTTTGGTCCATTTTTGATTCGTATTTTTCTTTGCAACTTTTCGCGCACAGCGGGTAAATTAGTTGACTTATTTCGCAAAACTTTTTTTCAATGCTAATTTATTATATTAATCACAAAAAAAAATAGATCACTTAATTCTTGCTGTTAAAAAACGCGGCGGTGACGGACCGGCGGTAGACAAAGTCGACAAGTTTTTCACACTACATATGAATTGTTCCCATCAGTGGGTTTGCAGAATTCAATTCTGCAACCGAAAGAGATGGCTAGCTTGGGTAGTGTGTGGCTTAATGGTTCGTTGCTGGGCGTTGGAGTGCAATGGCCATAGATGAAGCACATTCGGTTCGTTCAGATTACGATTGAACGAAGGCAAATTGGATTTTTGGCGGTAAGAGATATTCGTGGAACGGAAATTCGACGATTCCCATATTTAAAAGCAGACATGTTCCGGTCAGGTAGGCTCAAAATTTATTTATTTAATTATCATAGAGACAAGATGGCTAGTTGGCCATTCTGGAATATAACAAAAGTTGTGTCAAAAACAACGATTCCATGTTTCAACTGTGAAACGTGGAAACGTTTTAGATTTGTTAAGCTTGCAGAAAGAAATTTGGAAGAAGAATCAATTTAAAACGTAAATAATCAGCGAGTAAGGTTTAATGGGGATTCTGTTTCTGTTAAGAGCTATCTACAGTGCTGTGCAAATAAATTGGAACAGCAGGTTTTTAGCGATATTTTGGTTTATTTTATTATGTATTTATTTAAAACTCTTTATGAGGTCTTCTAACCTGTTGGACATTGAAGATATTAGTTTTCCACAAATATTTTGAATTTTTTCTTGAAACCATAACTCAATACTTGTTGAAATCAGCTTGTTTTTGGTCGAGCAATCCTTTTTCCTGAGCCTGGCTTAAGTAACGCCCCGCAAATTCTCTATCGGATTGAGATCAGGAGAGTTGTCAGCCCGTTCCAGAACATTGATATTCTCCGTGAAAAATTGGCGTTTGGCCTGAAGCAAGATCTTGCTGGAAGATGGCATTTTCAGTCGGAAGTCTCCTACCAATGGTAGGCAGGAGCATTTGGTTCAAGACGTCTGCATATTTGGCGCTATAAATCATGCTGTCGATGGATTCCAAACATCCAGAACCCCCAGAGGTGATTAAACCCCAAAAACATGACTTTGAGTGGTTGCTTAGGGCCTTGGACAATATGACCAGATTGGAATTTTTCATTGTCACTTCTTCTCATGTGACTCTCGTCTGAAGAAATAACTTTTTTCAATCCTCTGCAGTCAGTCATTCAAAAGTTGCGTCTTTAGTGGCCTTCTTGCCTTACGACTGACTGCCAGAGGACGTAGACAAATCCACCTGAGCACCAGTTAATGCCAAGTCCTTCTGAAGATCGCCACTTGTCTTTCCAGGATTTGTCACGCTGTTTCGGATCAAAACTTTGTCATCATGTGACGTGGTTTTGCGAAAGAGATGGACCTTACGACCCATTGCAAATGATTTGTTTTAGTCCTGGAAACACTTGATTTTCCAACTCCGACATCAACCGAAGCCCATCCAGTGTGCCCATCTGAAGTAGTTATTTTTACCATCTTCTTCAAAAATAACGCAAAAATTGTAGCCTACTTAAAATTACATTTTAAAAAGTGTTTTTTCTAAATGTCGGAAATCTGTGGGATTTGATATAAACTAACATGTGCCTCAAAAAACTCCCAAAAACTGAAGTTAAATTTATGCAGTTCATTTTGAATAATTTCATTAAAATGAGCTACTTTCCAAATATCTGGAAACATGCAAAAATACACCCTATCCTGAAACCTATCAAACTAGTCACAGATCTCTTTAACTATAGACCGATTAGTCTCCTATGTTCAATGAACAAGTGTTTCGAGCAAATAATCAAATGGAAACTTTTAGTTCACATGGAAGAGCATGTCAATTTGTTTTTTTTGTCCCTTTCAATGCAAAACGCATAAACTCTTAAGAATCAAGATATATATACAACGAATCTTCGACAGAGGTCATGGTACTGACTTTAATGAAATTTAATGAAATTGAATCAAAAGCTTTATATTATTCCTGGCGGTGTCCCCCAAGGAACTGTCATACTCGTATATGTTCGTCTGATAAGCCACCCTCATCTCACTTCCATTTATTCGCAGATGACACATGCATCTATTCTTAGGATACTTTAAGTTTCACTTTCGAAACTGAATCTAATTCACGAAGAGTCTAATTCGAAAAATTGAAAACCGAATTGACACGGGATATATTCTTTACAAAGAAAAGAAAAGCCTGTTTCCTACCTTATAAGCATTTACCAGTGTTGGATCTGCTAGCATGTTCTCAGCTACGCAGCCTTAAAAATTAATCTAATGGAAAAACAAAAACCAAGTGTGTATAAACGAAGCATCCGAAAAACAAGTAGTAGTTATTCATTTATTAGTATAAACTTTAAAAATCTTTAAAATCTCATACAATTTTCTATAAATATTGTACAGTACATCAGTCTAACATTTGTATTTAATTTCAAGTATTTTTATTTTACAAAATTTATGCATTAGGCTTTTAAAAATCGAATGAACAAGTTTCTAGCGGCTGTTGTAGTCCGAGGATTGAATTGAAGTCGTTGAAGTTAGTCAACTGGTACGGTTGTGCTTCTCCGACTCATCTTATTGCACTTGTTAAATAGCTCGGCGCGCCTTTTATACTGCGATCCTTGAATGTTAAATTCCAAACTTTGCCTTACGCTTCACCATTTAAACGCGGCCAGCATGTAGCTAATCGATTTGAATCTTTTGCATCTTTGAAAACATCTCATAGCTTTGTTTTCCAGTTTTTTTTTTTTTTTTTTATTATAGAGCATGAAAGTATGAAAGTTAAATAGTATTCGAAATACGTCTTTATTACGGCATTAAAGAATATTATCGCTGTAATATGATACAATTTATTTTTCTCTATATATTTTTTTTTGTAAAATTCTCCTTGCATATATATTGTAATCCAGGTGCTCTAAAAATTTCGATAATTACTCCCAGGTACTTGCTTTTACTTAATAGGACTACCGGTTGAAAATGTCGTTATTGCAGACAACTTCATATCTATTACTCTGAGGTGAATTTTGACCATGACAGCTGTCACATCAGAAACTTTATGTCATTGTCTAATTATTTCAGTCTAGGTTATTGGTCATTAGTGAAAACACACAAATTTTTGTAAAGCCGTAAAATCTCTACATTCGTGCCATCAAAACAACATTTGCGGGAAGTTTTAATATGCTTCTTTCATTTAAAGAAAAAAGCAACCGAAGCTTATCAATTGCTTACCGAAGCTTACCCGGGCTATACTAAAGACGTTAGAATGAGTCAGCGGTGGTTTAAGCGGTTCAAAGATGGTGATTTCGACACCGAAGACAAAGAACGCCCCGGTTAGGTGAAAAAGTTTGAAGACCATGAATTGGAGGCATTGCTCGATCAAGGTCCGTCACAAACGCAAGAAGAACTTGCAAAATCACTTGGCGTCACTCAGCAAACCATTTCCGATCGTTTGAAAGTAATGGGAATGATCCGAAAGGTAGGACATTGGGTGCCGTATGAATTGAAGCCACAAGACGTCGAACGCCGATTTTGCATGTCCGAAATGCTGCTTGAACGCCACAAAAAGAAGTCTTTTTTGCATCGAATCGACACTGGTGATGAAAAATGGGTACATTACGATAATCCAAAACGTCGGGCAACGTATGGATGGACCCCGGACATGCCTCAACATCGACGGCCGTTCAGAATATTCATGGCCTGAAGGTTATGCTGTACATTTGGTGGGACCAGAAGGCTGTTGTGCATTATGAGCTGCTAAAACCGAATGAAACAATCACAGGCGAGGTCTACCGACGACAATTGATGCGTTTGAGCCGAGCACTGAGGGGAAAACGGCCGGAAACGATCGCAAGACACGATAACGTTATTTTGCAACAGGACAACGCTCGGCCACATGTTGCAAATTTCGTCAAAACTTACCTTGAAATACTCAACTGGGATGTCCTACCGCACCCGCCGTATAGTCCAGACCTTGCGCCATCCGATTACTATCTCTTCCGATCGATGGATCGATTCGTGGATTGCGGCCAAACCGGTCGAATTTTTCAGAACGGATATCCATGAATTGCCTGAAAAATGGGAAAAATGTGTGGCTAGCGATCGGCAATACTTTGAATATTGACTTTAAATCTATTTTTCCTCAATAAAGCATTGATTTTTGAAAAAAAAAAACCGGTAGTCCTTTTACATTTCCTTAAACATTATTATTAATTTTTATTAATGTTTTGTTATTTGTATTTATCTTAATTTATTTTAAATTTGTTTTGTTTGTTCTCGCATGATTTCAGCTTGCTCATTTTCAATCATTCTTTTATTTTGTTTATCATTCATAAGCTTTACTTTGCATTCATCGGCATATTTTTTTCTTCCGAATGAACTTACATAATTTGTCGTCTGGTACAACTTTGCATTCATGTATTCTGAGAGCCCTATTATTTATATATGTTTATATTTTTGAAATGGTAGCGCTCCAAGAAGTGATCCTTGTGGAACCCCATTATCCACTTATGCCATATTTGACACACTATTTTTTCTCGTATCGCACGCTCTTCCAATATTGAATACCGAATTTAACCGCTGATTCACATGAGTAATTTATTCTGAATCAAGATTTGTAGATTGATAATTTATTTTAACTTTCTAGATGTTTTAATAATTGTTGTTGAATTGTATTATGACTTTTTCCACCCGTGTAATCATTGAGTTCATCCATGAATTTGGAAATTCCCCAGCTTACAGTGAGTTGCTTATTATTTCTAAATGTCTAGTTCCTTAAGAATTCTAGTTATACAGAATTATTTGAGGTTTACTTTTATCGAAATCAGCCTTATTTTTAATTTCCTTACATGTTTGTTTTAATTGGGCCAGTGTAATTGGCGGAAACTTAAATTTAACTTCATAACGTAGAATGCTTTTCATATATTAAATAGATTGCATTCCTTATATCCTTAAAACTTTTGATGAAATATTTATTTAATTTGTTAGAAATTTATTTTTTATCTGTATTTTCTAAAATAACGTGACTTATTGGTATATTTGTTAAATTTGTCGATAGATCAAAATTTTTCGAAGCCAATATCCTTGAGTTAATTGGTGTACTTTACTATGATATTTTGGAAGGGTTCTCAATTGCTTTACGTTGTGCAAAACAAAAATTATACGTGGTGCAACAACATACCCGGTGCTGATTTGAAATAGGTCTGTACGATAAATCAGCACGAAAAGGTTTAAGGGAGCTTAAAAATTTAGAAATAAAAGTTTCTTCTGATTTTCTCCTCGAAAAAATATATTTATTTTCGGGAGCATACTTAAGCTATGCTCAGACGATTGCCAGATCTGACAATATTGTCAGATCTATGAGTGAAAAAATTGTCCCAAATCTCTGGCAACCATGTGAACTGACAATTTTGTCTGATAATATTTGCAGAAAAATCATTGTCAGATGATTGTCAGACCGTGTTCTGACAATGAAATTGTCAGCTACCTGGCAATCGTCTGAACACACAATTTTCCCTTTGTCAGACCATTGTCATGCGTGTAGGACATTTGCAGACTCATTTGCTATTGTCAGATGTGCTGTACTTATGACGTCTGACAATTTCTTTATTGTCAGATAATTTATTTCACAGAGAAAACGAAGTTTCGGAACGACTTTTATATTGTTTTATTAAATCTGATTTTTTGAAAATGTCTGAAAACGTTGACGTGGAAAACGACCCCACATTTCGGTCTGTTGCACTTCCGCAACTTTCACAGTCCCCGCCAAAATTAAAAACTCAAAAAAAAGTACAAAAATCATATCGCAGGAAGGTTGAGAGCGAGTGGTCCCAGGATCAAATTTGATCCATGAAATTGAGGCGCGACGCAGTATGTGGTACGTTGGATGTCCTGAATATAAGCTTCCTTTTGTTCCATTTCGATTCACTTTTTGCTTTATTATTGAACGTTTCTGAAATTCACTTCACAGAATGAAAAACCAATTTTTAATTTTTCTGCCAATGCCTGTCAACGGATCTGACAATTTATTTGTTAACAAACTTCTGTTAACCGTGTGAACTGACAATTTCAACCTGACAACGTTGTCAGACAAAATATTGCCAGGCCAACCATCTGACAATGAAATTGTCAGGGTTTGGGACGAAATCTGCCAACCGTGTGAACTGGCAATTTTGCATTGTAAGGTTGTTCGCTATTGTCAGCTCATTTGCAGCTCATTGTCAGATAATTGACAGATCTGACAATATTGTCAGGTCTGGCAATCGTCTGAACATAGCTTAAGTCTCTAGCTAAGGCAGCCCGAATTTCATTATTCCAGCAACGATTTACAGATCTCCTGGAATCTAGTTGCTTTAGATGTTGGCTCATTGTGCGTTGCGTTGCTACACATTTTGACCGCAATAATTTCTTGCTTTCGAACTATTTTACAATCATTTGTTCATTATTTTGAGGGAATTTCCAATCTCCTCGTTCGACATACAAACATATTTCTGTTGGACGAAGGTTTGAACGGCTTGTAGGCGAGTGTTCTTGTCAGGATCCGAAAGAAATTTATCCAATGCATCATACTGTAATTGTAAAAGTACTCGTCTGTTTGAAAAGACTCTTCCAATTCTGTTATCTCCTTCAAAATTTTCAATGATGTCAATCGTTTTTGATCATCTCTGTAAAGCAACTCAATTTATTTGAAGACCATTTCCTATTTTTAAGATAAGGAGATTAGAGGTAGAAAAAAATAAAAAAAAACAAGATTTTCAGGTCAAAAAACGCGCACATTTTTCACACGCCTAAAATTGTAGCACACATGTGACTTTTAACAAAAAATTTTATTTGCTCTACAAAGTTGTGAAAAAGCATCGTTCATGATTATGATGGTGTAAATTGGTTCTTCGTCTTAATTATAGGTGTTTTAGGAGTTTTGGGACAAGCTTCCGCAGTCAACTAAACTATATAGAAAAGTTTTATGACTTAACTTGCCAGTCGTTCAAATCTAATTAAAACGTTTGTAAAACTTTTAACATCAAAATTATCGAGTGACTTTGACTGTGATTTTAGAGAAAAACAAATTAGGAGACTGTATTGTTCCGTTATTTTTGATATTTTTATCATTCGTCACAAATTCAAAAATATATTTTTTACTTAACTTTCCTTAAATATGCTTATTTAACTTAGCGGTCCTTTGCAGAAAGCATCCCTTGACGCAGCAGTCCTATTTTGGTTGACCAAATAACTTTAATAGCTTTAAAAATAAATATCTGGATAGGCTAAGAATAAGGATTTATAAAACTTATGATCACATATTTGTATGGAGTTTCATAAAGAATGGAACCGGTCGAATGAGGCCGGTAGTGCTCATCTATTATACCCTGAAACAGGCAAATGATGTCTCGAACTCCACTTTTACTCGCCGGTAACTGTTTGTATTGCCTCAAGACAGAGATCCTTATTCAATTCTTTTTCGTATTCGGAGAAGTTCAGATTACGACAGGCGTTCTAAATCAGTTTTTTTAGTTGATCTTCAATTTCGGATTCTTTTTAGAAATTTTTAGAAATCGATTTCTAACTTCTCAGTGTTCTCTGATAATAACGTTCTCTGGTGATAACTTCTCTGGTGATTACTTCGAAATCTTTTTTTTGAAATGAACGAAGGATGTCTCTCTTTATCGGCGATTTTATCACTTTTCAAATGGTTTTCAGTGATCTCCGATATCAAGAACTAATGTCATTTCGAAGGTCGCAGTTGTCTATCAGGTCATGATTTTCCCTGACATAGTTCGGACAAAAATTTTTCATATGCACATATCGAACCTTAATATTTAAAAAACTGTCACGACATTTTACGTATTTCTTTAAGATTAACGAGCTCGAAGAGAGTGTTCTTATCAAGGCTTGGGACGAGTGTCTCCTACCTATTCTAGATACGTACTCCTCCAACTTCGCCATGTCATTGAAAGTCATAAGCAAATAAAAGCAGGTAGTTGTACGATCAGCAAACGATCCAAATACGAGCTTGCTCCGTGATAAAACGACTGTTCAATTTATCCAATTGGAAGTTGGATTGAACCTTTGGATTTATTTTCGTGAAATACTTCTGTCCTTTCAATGGATTCGTCAGTGTTTTAGTTGCCACGTGAATATCGGCTCAGGTTTTCAGGCCGTCCTGAGCCAACTGGTCAAATATTAAGGTGCAATGATCCTCATTGCTACCACTAAAAAATCCAGTATGTTTGCGCTGTTTCCAACTTTAAATCCTATCTATAGATCAAATGACAGAAATTATTGGAGCTGTTAACATTCCAGTCCATCTTCTGGAATAAATTATTTCGATGATGGGATCCGTTTACTTATCTGCTTATCCGGTATAAAAAAAATTCATGTTAAATCATCAATAACTTTATAAATATTCTTCTGGTACATCGGCAATGTTTTTGTAGTTTGCATTTTTTGGAAATATATTGCGAAGCGGAATTAACTCTGGAAGTGTTTCAGAAATCAGGTACTTTTAAATTAAAAAACAAATGTCAACAAATTACGAATCAAAAAAATCACCACTCCAATTAAAATATAAATAGTTGGCAACTCATTATTTTTGATAAAAGAACATAAAATATCATTAAAGCTGATTCATGGCCTTGGTTGGTTGATTTTGTTTTTAACTAAGTCAGATGTTAAACAGTGAAGCCTTTGGGATTCGATATGTCCCTCTATTTTTATATTTTCATGACGATTTATATGTTTAAGATAAACAGATTGTTTGATATTTTACAGTACATGTATTTCACCGGTCCATTTATTCTTGGAATGAAACAATATGTGTTCATAATATCCTGTGACGCAGTCTTGCATCTCGCTTAAGTCCTCACGGCTATCGCATGCTTGCTGATAAAGGGGTATATACTCTGTAAGCAGTCCACCCATAATCGTAGAATTCTCTTGCTTAAGCCCAGAGCTAATTTCTTTGATTTTGTCCTCATTTTAAAAATATATATTAAATAATATTTCAATTCCAGTACCATTTCCTTTACACAGTTGAGCATCGATTTACCGAATTATTTAATAGATTTAAGAAAAACATACAAACGAATTGAATAAAAGAACAAAAAAAAATTATAGCTCTTCAAATAAGATGTATCTTAAAACAAGGAAATGCCTCCGTAATAATACTAATGGCAACGGACCTAAGTTAGTTGACTTTGCTGCAGAATGAAAGTAGAGTAGAGCACACGTTTCTAAAGCCTCAAAATTCGTGGACACGGTGCATTTGACTACAAAATATGGCATAAACCTAAAGTTATAGCATGGCAGCTACTTTTGTGTGGTAAAATGTTTTTTTTTTTTTGCAACGACTGTTAATTTTGATGGGTTTCTAAACATCTGGAAAGCTGTGGGTTGGGTGGGTTGATGATTGGAGTGGCTTGGAACGGTTCAGAAAAAGAAATTGTATTGCCTTATTTTTTATTGTAGTAGACTAGAAAAACAGGAATGCGTTGAAGACACAATTCTAACTAATTTTAATAATTACTGAATTTTCCGGACGACATAGTATTTCAATAACTTCTGAAGAATACTTATTGGATATTTCTTTGGTAGCTTAAGGCCTGATGTAAGAAGCAAATTGTTAAAAATATCTTCCATTAGTAAAGAGCATTTTCTGGAACAAAAGTTGCGAATGTTCGTCATATCCTTCCTTCCTTCATCTTCCTTCCTGAGCTTCATCTGAAAGCTGTTCTAAAAGCGAATTTTTACTTCACCAGAGGCACAGTAAATTATTATATCACCGGGATATATGCGTTTTCTTTTTGCCTGCTGCACTACAGAATAGCATGGAAATTTGAGTTTTATGAATAACCTTATATTGGTGTCTTCTTAACTTAGCTTCGCTAAACATAGATAATGCTTCTCCAACAGATAGTTTTGTGAGTAATATAGTAAGTCGCTTTTGGTACTCCTCATTATGGGCCTGTAATAAACGGCAGTTGCTACTTCCTTTACCACTTTGGGTTCTTTTAAATTCCCCACAATTCTTTATGACATCTGAGTAGCAACAGCCAAGACTCGTAATAGAATTTCAAATCCTAGATCGTTTTTTTTTTGTTCATTTACCCCGCATAGAACATTGACCAAATTTCAACTAAATTGAGTTAACTAATGACCTTAATGCAACCTTCTTACAACGATATTCAATATTTGTTTGCATAAAGATATCATTCGAATAAGCATAATCACGTAGTTGATTCAGATGTTTATAATTAGAACATTCAGTTCACAGCAAAAACTACAGCTTTTTCAACAGCTTCACTAAAAGAGTTGGTCGGCACGAAAAACCCTTTTGTTAAAATTACAAATTTTAGCATTCTAAAGGTCCATTGTAAGTATGTGTGGATGAATTTTTTGAAATCGTATAAGTCGTGTCAAAGACTACCTCCTAGATACAGACTAACAAATTGTGACATAACCTATAAAGATGTGTCGTCGAAGATTTATTTGTGGAACTTTTTGATTTCTAGAATTTCGCTCAACCGTTTTTTATATTAGTTATACTATTGGTCGTCACGTAAGACCCTTTTATTAAGCTAAGATCATTTATAGCCTTTGCTCATTCTGAAAGTCCGTTGTAAGTATTGGTGAAAGAATTTTTCAAATTGGATGGGTAGTTTCAAAGATAACATCGTACATAGAAAATAAGAAACATTACTTCTTTATAATATTAGTATAGATAAAAGTACATGTTTTTAAAAAATCAAATCCGGTTAAGAAGCAAAATAATTACTGGAGAGTTGTCATAAGTTGTAATAAGAATAAAACACATCGTACAACATTAGATTTTCAATTTATTCAACATTTTGATTCTATTTCAAAAATTTTTCAGTTAACTTAGAATAAAAAACATATCATGGCAAAAAATGTTGATTGTTGTTTTTTAAACTTTTCAAATGACACATGTGAGCTTACAGAAACGTGACTTCTATATTTTACTTGGAGTTTTTTTTTATTTGTTGTCATATAAAAATTTTAAGTTTATGTCATATTTGATGGTCAAATACCTCACTTAACAGAAAACATTCAGTGCGTTATTCCAGAGAGAAAGCTGCCTTAAAAAGTGGTTGAAAATGGAGAGAAAAAATTGGTTTGGGTGCGAGTAGGCATGCCCATACCATCAACTTCCCATCCCAAGATAAAAAAAGAATGGGAGACTTACAGGATTCACATTTCTGAAACAATTTTCAAAGAACTCCGGTGGAAATTTGGATCAGGAAATAGAGAAAGGGGCAGATCAATGTATGAAATGGCCTCAACTAAATACTGTTTAAGTCTTTTTGGTAGTCTCTGTAGTTAGTAACTCACTTAGATTAGTCAATTGGCTAAATAAACATAATATTGATGAAACTTTTGGCATTAAAACTGAAAAAAAAAAAAAATTTAAATGAATTCGTCCGGGAACTTATGAACAGCAGTGTATATATTTATGCATATTTTTTTATCTGAAAAGGTAGCTGTAAACTATAAATTTAATTAATTTTGAACTTTTTTTATTGGAAAACTAAATTGGTTTAAATTGAAGAAGTGAAAATGTTCCTTTTTTGACAGTTTTTTCGTCATAAAATTCAAACCACCCTGTGAAATTTAACCAAAAGCTTTTCAGGTGATCTTTCTGCAGACACGCTTCGAATGAAACCAATTTGGCTTTGATAGCTTGATTTGTTCTCGAGTTAGGCTGTACGAAAGAATCGGCACAAACGTACGTACGCACGTTCAAACACACACACAGACATCTTTCTAAAAATGATGGAATCCGACTACTGGGACCGCCAACCGTGGAGAAATGTAAAAATTTTGAATTTCGAAAATCGGACCGATTACAAGAACCTCCTGATGGGAAGTTAATAAAATGGTCTTCATAAGACGAATTCTATCTGCATGAAGTTATTTAAAGACTAAAGACAATCAAATTTATCGATTCGTATACTTTGGGGGCTTCTCTTATTCAAGAGGCTTAGTTAGACACTTAATATGTTTTGCTAATCGTTTTTTTTGTTTTCTTACGTGGGAAGTTGGATGTCATAAAAGACGACCCTATGAGTCCAACAAGTTGCAAATTTACCAACAAAAGGACCTGCTTAAACCGATATTTTTTTAGTCTTTTTAAGTCTTTGTTATCCAGACATCAGGTGAGTGTGAGCGTGACGTACACCCAAAACGGAAATAACCACGCCGATTCAGTCGTTAAACAAGGCGGTTCTCATGGTTTTCGGTGGTGTTGTGAGTCATAAATGCTTGGCCAAGGATCAAGCAGTCAACAAAGTTTATTGTTTTTTTTTTCAAACTTGTTTATTTCCACCATAATTTTAACAACTTTCTTAACGAGAAACAAGATAAACGCTAAATCAATAAATTTACATTTTCGTAAATGGCCAACTAAAAATTGGCTCTCATTACTTATAATTTTATAATATATACTTAGACTAAATTACTAGAACATATTTTGTTTTGTGATATTTATAATTTATATATAATTTAGTTTCGAGAAGAAAAGGTGGAGGTTAAAAAACTCCTCATAATAATATATTTTTTAACAAAGAACGAACAAAAACAAACGAAAAAACAGTACTTACAAACTAAGATAAAACTACTTAACCTAACTTAGCCTAATTGTTAACTTCTACCCAATCTAGCCACCAGTATTTATTTAAATTTGACCTATTGTCATTATTTACATCTCTATCAGGTACGCTTATGCAGTATTTCTAAATATTGCTTTCATCGCTTGAGTGTGCAGGCACGTGGAGGATTCGTTTATCTGTTGCTCTTCTAGCAGCATGATATATGATCGGGACATTACTCGAGTCTGAAAGATAGCCATATGCATCCAGATAAAGAAATGCTTCAGGTGGTATATGTCCACTTATCAATGAATTTCTAAAATACCCAGGGTTAGGATCAAATAAACCCGATATGAATTCATTCTCAGTAACATTACTCGACCGCGCAAAATGATTCTTCGCAAAGTCTAGAATGACATTGTCAATTCTAGACACGCCGGAAGCATCCAATAGTCTTTTGTTGGGGACGTTATGCCGAAAGTCGGAATGAGCGCATCTGTACATTCCCGTGCATGCTCGTAGACATTTCCTCTCAAAAATTCTGTACTTCTCCATATAAGATGGGCTAATGTTCCACCACACTGGACTCGCATAAGTCAAAATTGGACGACCTTCACATCTGATCTCAAATAGTTGGAATAAAAAAGTTTCTTCAGCGACATAAATGCTGCCCTTGCTTTTTTTAATTGGATATTAACATAATCATTATAATATAGGAATTTATCTAAGTAAACTCCTAAATACCTCACAACAGTTTTTGATTCGATTCGAAGGCCATTTGAAGATGTTATAACCAAATTTCTCCAATTGCGTCGCAAGTCTGAATTGCCCTGTCCTACTGGGGTGCGGAACAGTATGGTTTCGCATTTAGAATTGTTTATTTTTAGTTTCCAATCCTCACAGAATTTTTCGAGGGTATCAAACTTCAGTTGGTGTTCGTTTTTAATTTCGCAAATTTTTGAACCATAAGCATACAGAATGACGTCGTCGGCGAATGCTATTGAGCCATCCAAGTCCCTCAGCATTTTAGAAACGTAAATATTAAAGAGTATTGGTGCGGATACTGTGCCTTGTAGCAGACCATTAATGACATCAAAAATTTTTTCAGTCTTGTATTTTCTATCTGTTACAACGAATATCTTCTCGCGTATCATAGATACGATTATCACTGTAAGGTGATGGGGAAACTCATATCTGATTAGTTTGTAAATAAGCCCGTCAATCCAAACCGTGTCAAAGGCTTTCTCGATATCCACTAGACAGGCACCTGTACTTTTTTTTCCATTAAGGTTCCAGTTTATATCAAATACTAGTTTTGTAACAGCGTGCACTGCCGAGTGATTTCTTTTAAATCCAAATTGATTTCGCGGTATAATCTCCTTTGTTTCGCACGCGAACAATATTGATTTGGTAACAACTACCTCAAAAACCTTCCCAATATTAGGCAGGAGACTAATTGGGCATTGTATCTGCTTATTTTTGGAAACTATCAAAACAAATAAAATCGGTAAAATATTAGTTTATTAAAAGGCAGCTTGGTCTGACCATTCTTTGAGTCCAATTTAACGTACTTCCATTTTTCTGTTTCCAGATATCCTTGTTGCAAGAGTAAAAAGAAAAACCGGCCAAATGCGATTTGGTCTCGCCCAAGAAAGGCCCCGTTTAAACTTGTAGTCATGTCATAAGTGGCATTGGTAAGTTTTAGGTATTGATTTCTTGATACACGTACGCGTGCCTTAGAAAAAGGGTGGCGCCAGACAGATGGACAACAATGTGATCTTATCATGGTTTCAAAAATGGAACCTTAAAAATAACCTCTTTGATTTTATTTAGAATACGTTTCTGCAACTTGACCTGTAAGAAAAATTTAATAAATAAAAGAGTGAGTGCAAAATGACGATGAGTCTTTCCCAGTTAAAGCCTTATGTAGTCAACGGCCGGTTCGAGTTACAAATTCTTTTCGAATTTGAACACTTTTTACAAATTAACTGATTTCTGTCATTTTTATTACCCCAATAAAATGGCTTTTTATCAATTTCCAAGTATGACATTATGGTGCAAATTGATTTGGATATTAACAAAATTGCGATTGGGAATCGAGGCGAGATTGCTGCGAGTGAGTCGTTACTTTTTAACTCATTAATCGGTTGTACTCGTTCACGGTTGTACATACCTAACCAATCTCTTTTGTTTGCGTCTTTTTTTTCGATCCAAAATGTTAACATTCGTTTTTGTGTGTGTATGTTTTTTTTTTTTTTACGCAAAAAATATGAAACTAAAGTTGATCACGTTTATTTGGTTTATGATATTGTATTTTTTTTTTTTTTTAATTTTCTGATTGGCGTTAGTATTACGCGACAGCAACGTTTGCAGTCAACGCAAGCAAACTTGTTTGGCTAAAAGTGAACTTAATTATATTTTTTTTTTGACGTGTCGTGTAGTTTAAATCGAATAAAGTGAATATATATTTAAATTCCGGTGACATCGACTTGGTCATTGTCGGTTCCGATCTCGCTTCGTGTAGTTCGGCTCCAGTATGAACAGATACTTAAGTTTTGTATTTATACTAAGTGTTAATGGTCTTTTGATCGGCTCACATGGTATGGCGATAGAGTATATATCTAATTTGTATTTGATTATAGTTTTTCTGGTGAAAACGATAAAATTGCATTTGGACGGTTTTTGATTTGGTAGTTGGAACGTGACAAATGTTTTAGGTGGCGGTGTGTGATAAAAGTTTTGATAAAAACGTTTAAAAATTTGAACATGTGGAATTTGGCAACTATGTATGCCGACGGTGTTAAGGTGTATTTGAATTTTGAAATTGTCACGCGATGGGATTAGTGCACGTTTGATGGTGGTTTTGTGTAGATTTAGTCAAAAACTTGATTTGCATAGGCTCGTTATATAAAATTAGATCTTTGATTGCCTTTTAACTGATCTACTTTAGTTAATACGAGTTTCCACCTTTTAAATATTGCTTGACATTTTTTTTTATATAAAAAAGTACAGCCTCTCCTTGGACCCAATGATTTTCGTAATATACATTATTTATTAACAGCTGTATTTAATTTAAGTGCCAAATGAATTTCGAATCAATTTCTAATTACCTTTTAAACGTTACACGTTTGTCTGGTACTTTTGACTGCACTTACTAATTTAGAAAATGAGTTACTTTTAAATTTGCTGTCGTTAATAACTCATAGCTTACGTCTTAAAAAAGGTCGGCAAGTAGACTCTAAACAAAATTACTTGGCAACCTTTTTCAGAATGTAAAATAAAGCTTGGCTTGCTTTAAATGCGTTGTAAGTAAACGGATTCCAATATTCCTTGTCTTCTTGTGTCTCAGTTATAAAGTAAGATGCAAACCATAAGAACAAATTTGTCTGTTTCCGAATCCAGGAATAATCCTCTAAATTTACTATACTAGGCGCAGTCTGATAATTTTGATTACAGCTTATTTTAAAGGATGTGAAAAAGGATTCCAAGGTTTTTTTTTCTGAATCATTGTTTCATCATCATTAGCATCCTGTATATCAGCACATCTTGTTATAAGATCTAGATTAACTGGAATAGGTGGAATAAATTCATAACTCATTCGATCCAGTCAGAGTGAGTTGTCGAAGCTTTTAATTTATCGAGTATATCGGAAAGGTTAAGGCGTATTTGTCAATTTACGCTCCACTTTAGTAGAGACAAAACAAATATGTTTCGAATGAGTCTTAAGTAAACATTAAAAGGTGCAAGCAATTTTCAAATACACCTCATTTTCGTCTTGATTACACATGACAAGCAGTGTTTTTCAGACCATTATTTGTTCAGCATTTTTTAAAACACATATATGGCCTATCAACTTTTAGGTTCGCAGCTATTCGTGTATTGATTTTTGCGCAGCAAGTGTTCATTATTTTTTTTTTAAATATACATATTTACCTCGCTTCTTAAAAACTCGCAGTTGTTTTATCTTCCTGACAAATTTCTTGGCAGAAAGTGACTGTTAATTTAGTTTTTGTTTTCACCTTTTTGAGAATTTTCATCCAAATCCATACTATAGATGTCAGCTTTTGTGATTTCGCAAACTTTTAAATTAGCTTCTTACTGTAAAAAACGATATGGAGACAGTAGCCAGGACTTTTAGGGCCAATTAACGACGGCTCGTTTCTAGTTAAATTACCGACCACCTTCTTGTAAGCATCCAAACGGAATTCCCTGGGATACCCGGCAACGCCTTTCTTAATGCTGGAGATATAGTCCTTCAATTATGTTCTGCACTTACCATTGATGGTGTCATGATTATCCTATAAGCTAACGAACGTGTTTCGTTACTAGTCTTTATGTTTTATACAATGGACCAGAATTGCGGTCTGAGTTAGTCAATAGTCCAAAGCATTGGAACAAAATATTAACTGGCATATATGAAATTTCAAATTAATGGTCAATTGTGCCTCTAAAAAACAACATATGTGTACATCATTATTTTTTATATAATTAAATAATTTCTTAATAATTCAACCAAAGTCATTGTTATCATAATAATTACGAATAATTTTATTTAATTTGACCCTGCTTATCACTCACATCAGATTTTATCTTGAATAAAATTTAGACTGTCTCATCTTTCTTTATTAACCTTTTATTTTAATATTATTTAATTAGATACTTTAATACTCTAGGCAAAAATTTCAAATAAGTAAGTAAGTAAAACAATTTTTAGAACTACTTTGATATATATAATTTGGAACTGAATTCAGTCAAATGAATTCGCTTAAAATGTCGGTTTAATGGTTTCCAATCCAATTTTCCTTTTATTTATTTATTTATTTTATTTGTTCTTTATTACTTTTCTAATCAGAACACTGTGGGGGTATGTCATTAAGAAAATTTTATTTTTGTTCTTGGACAAACAGAAAATTAAATTATCTAATTCGAAATGCCTTACATTTAACTATAATAGTTGGTTGAAGAAATTTAGCCAATTCACGATTTACAATTTATTATTTTTCGCTTTCCGACTTTATTTTTTCTACCTTAAAAAAAGCTATAAGTAAGGCTCAGATGGAGTGTTAAAATTCAAATCTAGTTACTTGGAACAATTTTTTCGGACAAAATTTGGAAAATTAGCACCCAATATTTCTGACCTCGTGAGAGTTGATATTATTTGTTGTATATTCTTCCATAACAAGAGTTATCATTTGATTCACCTAAAATGTATCCTTAAGGAACTAGAGTCTTATGTAACAGAATGTACCAACATTGTTCTGTTATAAATTAACTGCTTTTAATGTTGTTACATTTGTGTCAAGCTGATTGACATGAAAAAAATGTCCCCTCGAGTATGACTCTAGTGAGCTGCACCCTTACAAAAGTGCTTATGGGGTCAATTGCATTGAAGTTTTTGTCCGATATTTACGAAATCCGTAAGATTTATTTGGAAGCTAATTAAAAGCTGCCGTAACAAGAGTTCACTATGGATGCATTTTTAAGGACCTTGAGATTTGCAACGAGAATTACGCCTTGCGTGAACTACACAAACAGCTTGATTGTTTAGGTATTCGACTGGCTTCCTTCGAATTTTATGTCAGGTTCATTTTAAGGAATAAGAAGAAACTCTAAAATACAAAAGCCGGAGAATATTTTTTTTAAAAAACACCTTCATTTTGAAGAAATTTGTCGTCATGTATAAAATTCTGGTCTGGTTTACAAAGAATACAATTTCGAACTCAACATACTGCCATAAGGTATTCGTACGAATCTTCTTGCTTTATGTGTTAGAAAACCTTTTGTGAAGGATCCCAAAATTAACTAAAATAACTAGATTATGGTTAGATCTTATCAAAATTGCTGAACCATCGTTTTTATTTTTTAAATACCATCTCAAATATTTTTGTTTTATATTCTTTGTGATTTTTCAAAAGCTGATTAAATCATTTTTGGAGTATTTTTTTCTTAAATGAAGTTTTGCAATGAAGTGATTTTGTGGCAGGGAAGACCTGTATTTTTTTAGTTACAAAAATCATTACCGTGATTTGAACTCATATTTTAGAACCCTGACACTGTGACATGAAAAAACCCAGGCAGCAATAAGTTCTTCAAACTTAAGTACTTCGTGATCGGCTAAATAGTTTTTGAAAGAACCGTCTCCTTTTTTTCACGACTTATTTAGAATAAGGTATTTTTAAAAAAAAGATAGTTGTTTATTAATCGGGCCGGATTCCCATGAAAACAAGTGAATGAAAATTGATTTTTTTAATCCATTCGACTAAATACGAAATCGGAAGTGTAATTTTTGAATTTTTTTACAATTTCCTGCTCTGAAGCATTTTTGACTATTTTTATTGTGCATTTTGAACACAGCGATCTTCAGTTATTTTTTTTTTTTTGGTTTTAATTGCTCCATGGATGGAGTTTGAATGAAGACGGTGAATATGACATCGACATTCGCGTAACTCACAGTATTTTAATCTAAAGTTTTTATATAGTAGAAAATTGGCTTTGGGAAGATTTATTAATCAACCTGCTGTCATTTTTACGCCTTTATAATGGAACCAATGAAAGATAATCTACATTCAATACAAACCTTTATTTTGATGACATGAACTTCAAGAGTGATTACTGTACTGTTTCAAAATTAAAAGAAACTGGGTATTTCTAATAAAAATAAATTGTCTTCCGATGAAAGAAAAAAACTTTCATCCATTTTTGACGCCATGTATTTTCGTACTTTTCGTGGTCAGCGTTGTGATTATATTTTTGAAGAAAGCCCATAAACGTGATCGCGTCACAAAATTAACTGACTAATGAAATCACCGATCAGAATTGGTGTTTTATGCGATAGTTCACCTTTGCATGATTGAATTGATTAAAATAATTTGGGTTTCATTTAAACAAGATTTTACGTTTCAAAAAGTTTATCAGTAAAATCTTCGTACGGACTTTACGAAGTGCACAACTTGTGCCTTTCCAATTAATTACTTTGAAAATTATTTTTATTTCATTGATTATACAATGATATTTATTAGTCACATGTCCTTCAACCTGTTGGGTCGGTTAGTATTTTGTATAAATTAAAATAATTATTTAATTCCTGACGTATTCGCAAACAGTGCCGGCTTCAGAATAGAACAAGATTCTATCTAAATATAGCTTCGTCGCAATTATATTCTTCTTAGCTATGAAAAAGTCAGCTTTCTCAGGAGTTCAGCTTCTTAGAAATTGCGATTTAATAAAACATGATCTTGTTTGACCTTTTCATTCTCTGCTAATCATTCAGAAATGATGTGAACTTGGCACTCGGGGTACATAAAGGGTGTTCCTTTGTTTCGAAGAAAACAAATTTTGCTAAGATAACAAAAGAGAAATTAATGGAATAAAAAATATTCAATTTTCTGCAACAAAGCCGAATGTTGGCTTCTAATTATTAATTTCCAAGTGGAACTGGCTTTTTTTGGCATGAACTGTGAACGTCACAAAAAAGTGTACAACTATGAATTGAATATTTGAAAACTTATTAAAGCAAGTTTTTTAAGGCGTTTTATTTTAGATAAATTAGCATAAACATTTTATCAAAAAATATTTGACTACAAAAATAATAAAAATATAACAAAAAAATACTTTTTTTTCATGGAGTCAAAAAAAGTGTAGAGTCTTGGCATTGACTCCACTAACTTCCTTGTCAATTCGGCATGGATCTTTTGCAACTTTTCAACTAAAATTGACTTAAGTGGAGTCACAATTGGATGAAATGTCCTTCTTTCAGAGCTGTTTATCGAGATAAATACTCCCACATATGCTCGACGGGGTAAAGGTCTTGGGATTGCGGAAGGTGGTCCAGTTGCTTAGGCTACGCCTAAGTAAGCATTCGTTGTCTTATTGGAAGACCCAAGAATCACTAAATCGCAAAATTACACGGCAAATTGTCTCTCAAAATTTTAAGATAATATCCCTTGTTTTTTTCATCGTACTATCAATAAAACGAGGTTCCCAGGCCCAGACGACACCATACATCCCTAGACCATTGACGAACCACCCCCGTTGTTAAGTATGGAGTTTAGATTTTAATGTTCATATTTTGTATTTTTCTTTTGTCATATTTTTGGCGGTTTCTCATTTTTATATTTCTTGGCATGAAGAAGTCTTGCGAAGTACTCTGCCAAGCACGTTGACTCTAGAAGATTTTGTAATGTTTTCAGCAATCTTCACTGCACTTTCCCCTGTTTTGTTGAGAACTACCCTCACAACAGCACGTTCATCACCTACCGACAGTGTCTTTGGTATTCCAATACGTGGTCGAACTCACGTCTTCGAATTTTGGAATTATTTTTTTAAAAAACTTTTCACCGTGTTATGACTTCTGCTCACAGTTGTGACTTTTATTTCGTGTTTAGATTCACCTTAATTTCTTAATTTAAAAATAAGTTCTCTTCTTTGAACGTCCTCTGTCTTCCTATTTTAAGTAATTTTCTTAAATAATTTTTGAAGAAGCAATTTAAGGTATGAATGAACTTAATGAAAATACACTAGTATTGTTGATCTTATGAAAAATCAAATAAATGCAACGGTTATTTCCCCGATTAGCAGAACCTTAAACAGTATGTGCGGCAAGCTGTACACTTTTTTAAAATTATTGTGTCAGTCACGTACACTTTATTTTGAAGCTCACATTACGAGTGACTTGACACATTCCCATAAAAAGAAGTCCAAAGGGCGGCGGATTATGCCCCTGGTATACAAACCGAGCTAAATAGTTACGTTTTTCGGGATATAATTGATTGTGGTCGTCATAACACTTCCGTTTAAGGAGGTCTCGGTTTTGTGAAAAATACTTTGTACTTTGGCTCACTTCAACAATCCTCACATGATCATTGTCAATCGGGTGTTAATCTTCACCTACCGAGCTTGCTTTTTGTTTGACTTCTAGCCAATTCTCGTGTTGAGTTGTAGATCTCTGCCAAAACTACCGTGTCTTGGGCGTGCCGTTCAATGGCACGTTGAACAAAGCACTTTGATACCTTCAACTAAGAAGCAACTTCCCACAATGATTGAGTTTTATTAACAAAAAATTAATGTGTTTCATAAGCTACCCGGTACCCTTTGATCTGGTTTTTAAGATCAGCTACCGGATCATGTCCCGTTCATGGTCTTACAATAACAATTACTGTTTCACTTTTCATGTGAAACTTCAAAGTCCAATACAGTAAGTATTCTGCCTTTGTCACAAAAATTGCCGGCAAAAACTAGTTCTAAGATTGAGCAGTAGTTTCTAAATATTCCCAGTTTGGTGAGCTTTGGCGCACTATATTTTCAGCTCAGCATCTGATCTGTAAATCAAGCTGTAGTTAAGTGAGGAACATGTTGAACACTGTTGTCAGACCTGTGATAGCAATGTCGTCGTCATTTGCCCAATGCCAGACAAGTGGGTACGTATTTAACTATCATTGAATACAGCCAGTGCATCATTGCTACAAATCATATCGATTTCCCATCCGTCGAAGGTATCACCACTGACTTGAGTAGAGCTTTTGATAATATCTCTTCCTGAAAAATCTACCTTCAGTTTAAGGCGTTTAGATCTCCAAGGCGGTTACTTTGGTGATATAGTCTTCATTTTAATGGTTAACGATGCTGAGCGCATTTTAATTCACACCGATTTGTGTGTCTATAAGAAGCAGACTCTCTGATTGCTCTTTTGCAGCCTTCACCGGTCTTCTGCGATCTCTTGAGAGGTATAAGGATTGGCGTTCAGCAAAGTTATTGTCATTGGATTGCAGCCCGGCGACTGTGAATGCCTTTATGATGTTTTTCTTTTTTTGCGAGTAAGAGAAGCCCTCATTCTAGCCTTGACTGCATTCAAGCATTTTTAGAAATTGACGCTGGCTCTTCCGAACGTCTGTATATTCAGGATACTTGAAGAAGGTTTTTTGCATTCATCGCAATGTTCTTAGTTTATTAACCTCGAGATTTGCAGGTCCCCTTGTGCGGGGGACAATCTACGATTTTAGTATAAAATCTATTTTTCTTTCTCCGATTCCAGGACCAAATTTTCGCCGAATACGCGAATTGCTAAAAAGTCTTGCCAAGGAGTTCGTGAATGGTTTCTATGGTAGCTTTACTCGCACTCTCTTCTTCACTTGGAGCACACATATGAGGTTGTTGAAAGTTATTCTTAATAGAAATTTTTTTCAAACGTTCGCTCACATGCCCGTTATTTGTTTTTTAGTTATTTTTTTTTGCACTTATATAGAGCGAACAGAACGATCAGAGGAAGAAAGGATCGATTGTTTAGAGGTTTGTGTTTCTATTGATCCTCAATGGGTGGAGTACAAAGAGGAAAAAACATTTCGATGTCAACTCATTTCCATTCGCTCAGTTCGCAGTATTTTATTCGCCTTTAGTTGATGCTCTAGCTTTTGTGATTTGCATGATGGCACCACCACTCTGCTGTCAGTTTGAAATGAGAGCCGGAGCCGTTCTTAAAAAAAGCTGTTTGCGCAGTTTTACAAATAAGTGTTTAATATTAGTTCTTATATATGTATAAATATTTTTTATTAGTTTCCTTTTCACAAAAGGCTAAACTTTGTATTATCAAGTTGGAAGAAATACTAAACTCTCATGACTGCGGTCCATGAAAGTTGTAAAAAAAAACAAGCCTCTAAATCAACGTAATCTGAAGATATTGCTGTTTTTGCCGCCAATTTTGATATTCGGGGAATCAAAACGGGGTATTTCGCACTGACCTAGAATCATGAAATTTGGCAAGAAGTTATGTCTTACAGCACAACTCACTTCTTTTTCACCGTGATGGGCGGACTATTAACATACCTACAAGTTTATAAGGAACCTTGGGTGCGCGAGTCCGACTCGTACTTGGCCGGTTTTTTTTTTTCAATTCTTTTAAGCATGTCTTTTTCAAATGTTCAATTGGGCACTCTTCGTCTGCACTATTTTGGATTGCTCTGCGAATTCATCCAAGAATCTAAATTCTAAAAAAACTCGTCCCCTTGGTCTCCAACTGGGCCCGTTGTGTACCCCTATTTTCTGTTAGAATTGTTTTTTGTTTTTTTTTTTTAAAGAGGGTTTATAGTGAAATGGAGGGTGCATTAATATGGCTTTGGAACTGCAGTTGTCGCACTCTTAAGTTTCGGTTAATCCGAGTATGAATGAGTGCAGAGCCGTCGATTTGTCTTGCTGGATCTCAGAGTTCGTTTCACTACATTGCTTCAGGGGGTTATCTATTTCTATTTTATGTAGATCTTGCCGTTCTACACGTTCTTAGGTTAATCCAGTTGTTTTTGAATTCCTGGGTAACCCAATCATCTTTAGCTCGTTTAATTGCTGAAGGTGGGAATAATATTGCTTTAGAGGGTTCTGGTCCTTATTACCTGATTCTTTCCTAGCTAGCTCATCAGCTTTTCTAATTACCACTTGCTTCGTGTCCCGGTATCCATATTAGACTGACGTCAGAAATTGTTGATGCCGAAAATTGTTATTTAAACTCTCATTTATTTATTGATTTATTATTTTCCGAACTCACCATTGTTCAAAGTTATTATGAAGAGTATTTTGAATAACTTAATTAAAACAACAATTGAATTATTTTTTTTTTAAGGGTTCCACAGCTCAACACCCAACCGAGTGAAGCGAGAAGCATTGCCATTAGAGGATGGAATGGACACGGCTTCGTTTTGGTTGCAAGATGCCCAAAAGTATCTTAAGGAAAAAGTTCGGTCCGATCTGAACAAAAACCAAGCTAAGAATGTAATTTTCTTCATCGGCGACGGCATGTCAATCGAAACCATAACGGCTGGTCGTATATTTAGTGGACAATTGGAAAATAAACTGGGAGAGAGAAGCAAGTTGTCATTTGAAAAATTCCCATATGTTGGTCTCTCAAAGGTTCGTGTAAACTTAAAAGTTTAAAGAAAATCTGGTTCTAATATTTTTCTGTTGTAGACATTTTGTGTAGACAGGCAGGTACCTGATTCCGCATGTACGTCAACTGCTTATCTTTGTGGAGTAAAGGGCAATTATGAAACCATCGGTGTGACAGGCAATGTGACTGCAAATGATTGTCCAGCCGGACAGGAGTCAGTAAATCAAGTTAAATCAATAGCAGCTTGGGCCCAGGCGGCGAAAAAGGGAACTGGCCTTGTGACCACAACAACTGTGACAAACGCTAGTCCAGCGGGCGTGTATGCCCATGTTGCCCATCGTGACTATGAGAGTGACTATCTGGTTAAGGCACATGGACAGGATCCAACAAATTGTCAGGATATTGCTCAACAGTTGGTCACAAATGATGTTGGTCGAAATTTGAATGTTATTCTTGGGGGTGGTACAAAGCGATTCTTGCCAAACGGAACCATGGACTTGTATGGTAATTCTGGTGAGCGTTTGGATAACAGAAATCTAATCAAGGAGTGGCTTGCCTCAAAGAAGAGTTCAGCCGAAGCTGTATTCAACCGTGATCAACTGCTAGCCGTTGATTACAATAAGACTGATTTTTTGATGGGACTCTTTGCTGTCAAAGACCTGGCGTATAGCACCGATGCCGATTTTAGTAAAGAACCAACTTTAGCGGAAATGACAGCGGCGGCTATAAGAATTTTGAAAAGGAACAAAAACGGATTCTTTTTGTTTGTTGAGGGTGGCCGTATCGACCATGCTCATCATCAGACTTTAGCCCATAAAGCCCTCATGGAGACAGTTGAATTGTCCAAGGCGGTTGAGACAGCTGTAAACTTAACAAATCCAGAAGACACGTTGATTGTTGTTAGTTCAGATCATGGGCATACCATGAGTATCAGCGGATATCCTGCGATTGGTAATAAAATTCTTGGCTTAAGTCATGAATTGAGTGATTTGGATGGTAAGCCATATACGACGCTGGGCTACGGCAATGGACCAAGTTATTATGAACATTTAAACAGCGACAAGGACCGATTGGACCTAAGCTTTAAAAATACTTGTACGTTCAATTTGCAAACATAGATGATTATCATAATTATGTTTTTTTTTCTGATTAAAGTGGACAAGGAATTCAAGTACCCGAGTACGTTCCCGAGCAAAGATGAGACACATGGGGGTGGCGATGTTGCTGTATTTGCCAAAGGTATTATCTAACTACTTAAACGATGTTTAACTATGAGTGACTTGATCTTTTCAGGACCATGGGCGCATTTGTTTTCTGGTGTCATGGAACAAAACAGTTTACCCCATCTCATGGCGTACGCCTCATGTATTGGAGATGGCTTAACAATGTGCCAAAAGAAATACTGACATTCGCAGGACGAATTAAGTTTGAATAGACCATTTACCTAAACTTCAACACTAGGAATAAATATGTTACAGAGAACTTTTTGTTCTTTTACAAAAAAAAAAAATATTGTTTTTACTTGGTTGGTGATCTGTGAAACGTACTCTGCTTGTGGTCACCCACAGTAACCGACTACACTCTGGTTCAACAGAATATGCACAACAATCTGCAAACAAGGATTTTGCTCGAGACTTTTTATATGCATAAGTTTTTGCTTTCTTTTTCTCCACTCACTCGTTAACAATCTAGGAAGCCTTGTGGTCTCAGCGGTTTAAAGTTAATGTTCTCGATATCTTCGGTGTACTGACACGTCAATTGTTGAACTTTCTTACTATTCACACATTAAATCGATCTACTACTAGTCACATGTCACAGTCGACATTAAAACTTGGTTCATTTGATCAGCAGTTCGATAGTCTGGTGGTAACCAGGTTGCTGGTGTCAACTTTTTGAGAGGTAAACTTGTGTGCCTTATTCAGATAAAGAATTCATAAATTGGACTGTAAAAACCCGAAGCACTGCTCCGCTACTGACCTAAAAACACAAACAAATAATTTGTTTGTGTGCGACTTGCCCTGTTCACACCCATTTGATTTTATTTTAAGAAAAATTATTGGTTTGGCTAGATAAGGTAAAAGAAGAGTGGGTGATGAGTACCCATCTTATTTATACTCGAAAGGCGTTAGGTTCAAGGAATAGTCTCTTAAAGATCCACTGGTGATTTGATGGTATATCTCACCGAAAACTGGAACAACTCTCTACATCTTTCTGGTGAAAGCAAGATTGTTGCGCTTGATATTTCTAAAGCATTTGACAGAGTTTGGCACCAGGTTCTTTTGTCGAAAATGCGTGCATTTGGTATCGACGAATCTCTTATTTAATGGATTAGAAACTTTCTTTCGGGCCGTTCAATTCAAGTTGTATTGGACGGTGCCAAGTCTGATATCCACCATATTAATGCTGGTGTTCCCCAGGGCTCCGTTTTGTCACCGACTCTCTTTTAATCTTCATTAACGATCTTCTGTCTGCTACATCTAATCCAATTCACTCATTCGTTGATGATAGTACTCTCAGTTTTTCATATTCGTTTTCAAATTCACGTCCCTCATCTTCGGCCGTGGAAATGGAACGGCAGCGTATGATTAACTCATTAAATTCCGATATAAACAGCATACTATCATGGGGCTCTACGAACAGAGTGGAATTTAATGCCTCCAAATTCAATGCTGTCTTCTGTCACTAAAGCGAAACGAAAACCCTCGACCATTATCCATGAATGGCGCGTGCATTGCTGAAGCCGAAAAACTTTCAGTACTTGGTATGTGTATCAATAAGAACCTCGGTTGGAATGACCACATAACCGTTATCGCCAAAAATGCTGCGAAATGTTTAGGTTTCCTGAAGCGGTGCAAGAAATACTTTACCCCATTTGATCTGGCTGCCATATATAAAGCGTACATTCGCCCCAAACTGGAATACAACTCCCATTTATGGGCAGGCGCTCCAAAGACCATCTTGAGCCTGCTTGATAGAATTCAAAATCGAGCGATAAAACTCATAGGGGACAAAAATGTTACAAAGTCAATTGACTCTCTTCACCACCGTCGTAACGTCTCCTGTCTAACACTGTTTTATCGCTTCTACCATAAGCAGTGCTCTAGCGAACTAGCCGGCTGCATTCCACCCTCCTATCACTTTCACCGTAACACCCGTCTCGCCAGGAATGCTCATCAGTTCACCCTCAAGCCCAACTTCGGACGTACAGTCAAGTATAGACTCGTTTATTAGCCGTACAACACGAATGTGGAACGCTCTACCACGCTCGGTATTTCCCACTCATTACAATCTGCAGAAATTCAAAAACAATGTGCATCAGTACTTATCCCTATTTCCTCCCTGATCCCTTCCACTCGCGTTATGTATTTACATTTTAAGGGTAGTCATAACCCTTGTACGCATGTGTTCTTTAAAAAAAAAAAAAAATTGGCGAACATAAGGTCCATTTCAAATTTCGACTTTGGGTATTTTTTTTTAGAAAAATCATTTCCATCTAAGATAAAAGGGTAATACCCTAGTTAGCATCAATCATAAATGCTTATGGACCTGACCACACAGGCACGGGATTGAAAGGCATGTCAGGCAAAACATCTAGTTTTTCAGTGATAAATTATAAGTGCCAAAATGATGGTGCCTTCAGCATTTAATCCATTCTCTTTATTGTTTGCTTTTCGTTTTCAGCTGCAAAAAAAATATATAGCAACGGATGGTGTCACTGCAAAATAACAAATGTTTTGTTTCAGAATTCAATCTGTAAAAATGATTCTGATTCCAAGGACGTATTTTTTTGTTTTGTGTAGTCACTTCGTTCATCGTTCAATCCTGCCAAGTTCGACGTCGGTAACATTAATAATAAAACCGAACCTCAAGTCGGCTTCTAGATCTAATTTATTATTGCCACCTAAACCTTTAGATCAGCAATTGATAGAAAAAAACAAAACACATTTAAATTTAATATTTCATTCAATATTCCTCTTATACTTTTTTTATTCATAAAAATTTATCTAACAATTTTTTGCAAAAATAACTGACATACATATATACGTATATGTACCTATAGATGAAACAATATAAAACGCATTCAAACCACGAACTCGTGTTTGATTAACTATGACGTTAATTTCAAATTACTCTAACTACGGGGCGGAAGCAAGTATTTCAAAGAATATAGAAAAACAAAAATTCTAACTAGTTCAACATTATCAGAAACTCAAAAGCACCTAGTTTGTTAGATTCGATGGAGTGTAATTCTTTTCTCTTTTACTTAGATCATCATCATTATTATTTATCGTCGCGAAAAGATAAATCTAGACGTCTTCTTTTGGCCGTGGGGGGCTTTAAGGATGTTGGCGTATGCTTGACCAGCCACTGCGTGAGCTTTGTTGTTTGTGATTTGCCGCCGGCTATTGCACTGTAAAAGGCCCTTGGCGAACGCTTAACCGTTCCAGACATTGACTTTCGTCGCTTTGGAGTCTTCTGAAGGAGATCGGTAGTAGTGTCCTCTAACGATGAGGTTGAGGGCACAGTATTTGCAGGGTTTTGATTGTTACTGATAAGGTAGTTTGTAATTCTGTTCTTCGGATGGGCTGAATTGGGTGGGGTTGATTGGCGCTTGTTGGATGTCGGTGACACGTCACCATTGGAGTTTACTCGAATCACATTGCCAAAGGTACAATTTGAGGTAATCTCAAACATTGCATCTTCGTCCTCGATGCAATGCTGTTGGGGTGAACGAACAGGCTTCTCAATCGGTTGCGATATTGTTCCAACACTCGCTGTAGAAGTCTTTTTGGGTTCAAGCATTCGCTCCAAAATGTCTAAACAGGAGCGGGAAGTGCTAGATTTTCGCAACTCCGAACCAAAGAGTTTGAAACCCTCAAAGTTTGATTTATTGCTGTGCTGCTGAGAGCAAGGAAGACTCATGTCACTGCATGTGCTAAACAAATCGGGCGACTTTGCTCTGGTGTAAGTTGATCGTGGGATGGTAACCATGGGTTGCTTTGAAATTACTTTACGGCGCCACACTTTGTTTTTTGGTGGTTCCATTTCATGTTCAATAGTTGTTGAGGAGCCAGTGAGAATGATGATTTCGTTGGCATTATTATTCTCAGGAGCAATGACGCATTCAGTTTCAGCGATTTCCTTGTCCAGCATTAAAGGGAAGTTGTAGTCAATCTTTTTCTGCGGTGGGACAATTAATTCTGTATTTGGTAGGCCGTTGGTTGGCGTTAGCGCCTGACCAAGCTGCATACTTTCCAAAATAGCAGGACTTTCCAAAGGCACTTGTACCTGCACTGGCGGTTTTTCTTGGGCTGCTGGGGGTTGTGCCACGACTTTTGGTGTTGATACTGTCCTGCGTTTTGGTAAAGATATTTTATCAATATCTACTTGACCGTATTCAATTTTCATGTACTTATTCTTTGCTGGACATGTTCGCGTATGACGTTGCATACCGCGTGTAGTTCTGCTATGCACACCCAAAGGAGAATAAACAGTTAGTGTTCTACATTGTTTGGGGGTGGTAGATTTGCGTTTCTGATCCTTAAGTTTTTTAGTATCAACCACGGTATTCACTTGGGAATCGAGTTCAGCTGTGCTTTTCCTGTTTAGTTTTCTTTTGTTTGCCAATGATCTGTTGTGTTTGTTGTTGAGGAACTTTTTAGCTTCCAGGAGCACCCGATTAAGCTGAACTTTACGACTTTCTTTTCGATTTTTTTCTTTCGAGCATATTTTAACATTCTCTTCTTCCTTGGCTTGTTTGGTTTTGTCTGATTTGCTCACAGGCCAATTAGATGATTTCATGTTGATTTGGGCTTCCTTATCCACTCTTTCGTTCTCTTGCTTTGTTTTAGTCTTTTTTTTCTTCACATTTACTTCTTTTCCTTCAATTTGGATTTCTTCATTCGTTAATTTTTTTTCATTAACTGGTCCACCCTGCTTCTCCTTGTCAAGTTTTGATAAACTTCTGGCTTCGTCAAGTTTAGATGAGATCCTCTTCGATGTCGTCTTCTTATGATCATCGAGATTTTCAATGTCTTCCTCGTGCTTCTCCTGTTTGAGCTTTTCCCCTTTGTCGATTATTTTCTTAATTGCATTTAGTTTTGACAAGGAACTCGGCTGCTTTTTTTCTCCCACATATTTCTTGTGAGAAATTTCCTCCACATTCTTATCAGGCCTGCCTGATATTTTTAATTCTTCTTTGTTAGGTTCGTTTTTAGTTTCTTGATTTTTACTGTGTTTGCTTCCAGGAGTCTTGCCTTCTAGATCAGTTGTCTTTTGTTTCACATTTTTCTTATTTGTACTGCGCGTTAATGGTGGTTTCTCAATGTTTCGCACGGATCGAGATCTTAAGCTTTTGATATGAACTAGCTCGTTAGTTTCTAATGGCTGACTTTTTAAAGGTTTAGTAGCCTTTCTGCGATTCTTCGTTGGTGCGGCAACTTTCTCCTTTTTGTCCATTTCTGTCTTTTCAATCTCCTCGGATAGATTCTGAGGAATGGTCATTTGAATATCGTTCTCTTTGAGTTCCTCATCCTCTTTGAGTTCCAAAGGAAGTTTTTCTATTGTGTTGATTTGTACGTGGGCCGACTCGTTTTCCGACTCTGATTCCGAGATGAAGAATAATGGCGACATAACGACAACTTCATCTGATATATAATCATCCTCGTCGTCTATAACCTTTTGCTCCATTATTCCTTGTACTTCAATGTCCAGGTTGCAAGGATCACGTTCTTTTTTAACCTGAAAATATGCTTGAAATAATTCCTCGATGTCCTTCTCAGATGATGAACTCAATAGCTTTACAGATCCTGAACTTTGAGAGTTATCACCCTTACGCCACTCTTCTAGGTGTCGCCTATACTCGTCGACCGAAACAAGTGGGAACTCCTCCTCGAATTGATGGCAATAGCGTCTCAAACGAAATTCTCTATAATAAAAAATAAACTTTTAAATTTGAACGAAGCGGGAAAGATTGAAATAGTTGACAAGAAAATGAAAGAAAAAAACACCCAATGTTAGGGAAATGCAAAGCATACCAAAAATCCAGTTGTAGCTAATGGGACTCCAAAAAGATTCCAGAGCTAGTCATGTTATTAAAAGCACAAAGAAAGAAAAAAATCCTAACAAGGGATTTTTCGTCATGATGAACATTTTGAGTGATGACTTACCGACAGAAATTCGTAACTTTTTCGCGTTTAAGATAGTAATCCTCCAAATCAACTTTACTGCACATGCTGTCCCTTAATTTCGGCAGTTGAAATTTGTTTTCGAAAACCTTTACGTCTTTATACTGTTTGTCTAGGCGGCCGCATAATCGCAGCAAAATATGAAGAAGTTTTACATCGGCCTTAAAAGTAAAATAAATAGCATTCATTTGTCTGCGAGAGATTTGAGTTTTGTTTTTCGATACTCACTGTTACGTCCGAACTAGAGATGACTAATGTTGTTTGGTTTTCGTAATACCTCAGCAGGATGCCGGTACAGAACTTGTTAGTCAGCATTTCACCACGATTATCTATGATAATATGATCAAATGTCGTTTGTGTGATTTGGCCGATATTTTTTAATGTGCTCCATTTGATAAGAAATACTGTTTCGTAGTTGATGTCTGCAAAGAAAGAGCAAACAGAGACTCATCAAATAATATGTGAAGTGAGTGTAAAAATGTATTACGAGATTAGAGGAGGAACAAGGATTTTTGAATAAAAACATTGCCTGGTATAAATTTTGTGGCCGCTACGGATCGTAGATCAGCGCCATCCAAGAGGTGAATGGATGAAAAACTTTAGAAAAACACAAGAACTAAACAAAACGCTGTAAGGAACAGCACTCCGTTTCAGAAGACTGGAGTACTGCAAAGCGAAACAATATTTGCGCTTGCACTCGAAGAGCTTATTCGCGCAAGCGTTATCAACGGTCGCGAGCGCCCCAAAAAAAACTCCTTCTTGAACATTCTGCAGGATTTTAAGTGTCGCGAGTCTTCCACGTACCTCGAAGGCTTGATTGTGGATAAGAGCTCAAACAACTCGCTATGGAGAGCATTTTATTCCATCAAATAAATGGCTTGCGGCGTACGGGCAAAAGAAGATAAAGAGAAGGCGGATCTCTTTGCAGAAAATTTTTAATACGCTTTCAAGTCCTTGGAGGGACGACCAATGTCCAGGAAGCGAACTTATTATTGATGAAATTTTAAAGGAGCTGACTAAATAGATTTTGTATATTATAAATGCTTGCTTGAGAATTTTATGTGTCCCAAAGCATTGGAAAGTCTCAGAAGAAGTCCGCTCCTGAAAAAAAAAATCAAAGATCTTAAACTATTGCAACCAATAATTGAAGTAAGACGCTTAATATCGAGCCGCCAGTTTGGTTCAGCATTCCACAATCGATTAGGTCTATTGAATTACCAATGAAGGGATAAAGACATGCTCTTGTGCTTTCCTCGACGTATCGCAAGCCTTCGACAAGGTATGCCATGAAGGAGAAATTGTTTTTAAAAAAAAATCAAATTTTTCTCGGAGTTCCAAGAAATTCACGCCGGTTTTCCACAATAAAACATTCTGTGTCCGATTCTATTCTTCCTTTCACAAGGGATATGTCTCAAGTCTCAAGATAGTCGCTGTTTCTGCTTTTATATAAGCAAGTGCTAAAACCTTATTGGACATACGGTGTAAAACAATGGGGTTCTAGATACACAACTCACAACATAAAGTTCCCGGAATTTATTCAGAAAATCAAAAATTAAAGCTTATCCATCAAAATCGATGTTGTGCCCTTCAAAGTAATCCCAATCGACTGCAATGCACTTATGCCAGCGCTTGATTCAAACCTCGGAACATATTTTATAATCGGTTTGCTGCATGGCCATCAGAGCCATCTTTGATTTTACCACGACCTGATCTCGGGTGATGTAACTCGTTGCGCGGAGCGCTTTCTTGAGACGATCGAATAGGAAAAAGGAACATGGATACAAATTAGGTGAATTCGGTGGTTGTTGGATAGTATTCCTTCCGTTTTCAACCAAATTGTGACGGATAACGATGGCATTGTTCGACAGGGCGTTATCGTGGTTCAATTTCCACGAGTTGTTTGCCAACAAATTCGGTCTTTTTTTGGCGAAATACTTCACGCAAACGTCTCATAACGCCCAAATAATACTCCTTATTGACGGTCTGGCCTTTGGAAGTAACTCACGATGCACAACAACGAAAACTGTGAGTATCACAACTACTTATTCGAGGCAACCCATTCACTCCCTTGATGTCTGGGTTGCGGTTCATACTCATAAATCTACGTCTCGTCTCCAGGAATAATCCGGGCCGTATTTAGCCTTGGAATCATGTCTTTTGCGACATCAACGCGGTCTTTTTTTTGCATGAAATTCAGGTCTTTCGGCACCAGCTTTGCCAAATGTCCAAAATGTCTTGAGCGGATCCAAAAGCGACATCCAATTCCTCTTTCAGCTGTCTTATGATCAATTTGCGGCTTACGGTCATCCATTATTTGATTTTGTTGATGTTTTCGTCGGTTACAGAATATTAAACTACTAGATTAGGAAATTAAATCATTGTCAGGAAGACGTTGTAGATTTTTAAGTGAGTAAGAATCTCACGGTCCTCGGTCCTCATAGAGCCTAAGAAGGTTTTCATCTATCCAATTATGTGGGTGCGGTAATGGCTGCTGATTTCAACTTTCGCGAAAAAAAGAAACAAACAAACTGAATAAAGAATTCAAGCTACAATCTTTCCGTCATATGCCATGAGAATGTCCTGCACTAAAGAAAGAGAAACACTCCCGCAGCTTTTTTTCAGAGACGAAACGATTTCTGTGGCCTAAATTAAGGCAACTTAGGAGATTCATTTCATCATATGTCGTAGCTAGGCCAGAAAACTGCTTATAACTAATCTCCTTAAGGGCTAATTGGACCGGGATAGTTAAAATGACTCCTACACCAATGATGGACAGTTTAAAAACAAGGTTAACATATAATCTTTTTTTAAGGCCGTTGACATATTTTTTATTAAACGATATCTTAAAAAGATGGTTGGATGCTGTCGTAACGGGTAGGTTGGTGTCAACCTGACAATGCATAGTATTGTAACTTTTAACTACACATCAATTGTGCTTATTTTACCTCCTCGTAGATGCCATCGGGTGCTGGTTCGTGTCCACCGAGATCCGAATTGATGAACTTCTAAGCGCGAGTGATGAAAAAGAGAAAATACAGCACTCTTAAGACGACAGCGGACGAACTTTCTCTCTCGATGGAGTCAACGATGATGTCACAGCTTCAGACGGAAGCAGAATACACTTTATCTGCGCTTCTTCGACATACTTGGAGCTGAAGAAAAAGTCAGTTTTTTTGAAAAGAGATGGTGGCGGATGAGCCCTTATTTGAACCAACAGTAGCGCTCACATCCCCGAAGCGGGTTGCTGCCATCAGTCTAAACTGGACCCTCGCACTGAGGGTTTATCACAAATTGAACTGGTCATGCGGGTTGGGTGATGTGCCGTTGGGGTAACTTCCTTACCACGTAAAAAAACATTTATTAGAGAGACACCAAGTAAAGTAAGTGTGTATAGGAAAACCCAGAGTATAAGCTGAACTATTAATACAAGCTTCAACTAGAACGTCATGTAAGAAGAGCAGCTAACAGACTACTTCTCTACAGAACACATATCACCAGCTACAGAAATCGTTTGGAAAATCTGCTAACAAACAGTAAAAGCCTCACGAAATGTGAGCAAAACGTAATACTTTTAGCTTGCATAGATCGCAATAATGATGATCTTGAGTTTTTGAACTCCAACCCCAGTTCGAAAAATTTATAGTGTCTTAAGAAATTGCATATCAAAACAAAACAAATAGTAATCGAAACTGGAGGCGAAACTATATTAAAAAAAAAACGTATCGCTTCTCATCTAGGTAAAGTAAAGCTTCACCCATTCTATTGACCAATAAATGCGCAAGTAACGACGTGATAATGTTTTTTCATTATTCTCTCCGTTCCGATGTAAAGTCAATTAGATTTAGATTAGATTCACCACTACACATTTATGACGCGGCGTCAATGCATTCATATTTCACAGCCTACATAGAACAACGCAGTGCAGCCCCCTAGACTGTTTTTTTTTTTTGTTTTTTTGTCATTTTACTTACCACTGATTCGCTCGATCACTTTTACCGACAATTGTGTCAGCACACTCAAGTGGAATCGCCACCCTTCAATGCGATTATCATCGCCGACAATAATTAAACACTTCTTTGTCGTATCATTGTTAAGGATCGCACCCAAAAATACCGAAACAGTGACCACCTTGCCGAGACCACTCTCATCATTCAATATACAAGCTTCGCCCTTCTCAAAGTGTTTATACAGAAATCGGATTCCATCCAATTGCCAGCCCTTGAGATACTGACACAAACGCCCAGCAACCATGTGCTGTTGGCCTCCCAGCATTAAGTTCTCCTTGAATTGATCCGAATTGAAGTGATATAACGAGGGCATCCTGACTATCAGAATACAATTGCACTTGTCTAGAGGTTATTAAAATTGATGTGGTACAGGGTTAGATAGATTGTAAGCAGAATATAAAGTAATTTAATGTAAAAAAATACGATGAACATGGAGAACGACTCTAGTTCGGAGGAGGACGGCGAATCGAATAGTTCTTGACCGATGCGAGTGTTTGTAAATATCGAGGCAATAAAATTCAACATTATTTTAAGAATACACAGGTTCACAACACAGCGTTTCGTCTGACCACACAAGACACTGTCAGCATTATTTTGGTGCAAAATTTCGAATGGATGATGATTATTCACTTGGTATGGCTAATTATTGGCGCGCGGCAAAATTGTATGTTATGTTAGAAGAAATTTAATAAAATTAGACAACAGTGAGGCGCACGATGAACTCTGTTGGGCAAACTGTCTACGCGAAGAGAATTTTCTGACATTTGCCTGGTGACAAGTGACAGTCGAGTGACACTCTGACAATGTTTATACCAATTAAATGATTTACGCGGGATTGTAATCAGGCACTGCCAGCCAACGAGTTTTTTTTTTTTAATTTTGCAGTACTGTTCGAGCTCTACCAAATTGGGTCATCCAATTAAATAGAATGTTCCATATTGTGCAGCCCTTCGTTTAACCATCAGTCAAAATAACTTGAAGGTCTATGTAAATATTGACGAATGAGGCAGCATTGAAATTAATAAGATTTTACGGATTTCGAAAAAGTTCGCCTGAAAAATGGCTTTAGGAATGATTAAGGACTTCGTCGCCTAAGCATTCAATTTTTTGGGGAATTCCTTCCGGGTGAAGAGAGGGCAAGGTGAGAGTATCAGTCTTTTGGGTTTGCTTTATGTTAATTTGGACAAAGATGTGAATAAATGGGAACACTGATTTCAATATCTTGATTCTGCTATGGGCGCATTTACAGAGGAGATGGGCCATCGTATCCTCCTCCTCCTCAGGGCAGCAGCTTATCCATAAGTCATTTGACTGCACACCTAGCCCTTTGGCATGTCTGCCAATATTATAATGTATCGTGAGAACAGATATGCGAACACATCAGGACTTCCGACTAAATTTATGTAGCTTCTTGGTCATCTATTTGTTTAAGAGGCGCCAGGTTAGCCTAGTAATGTTGAAATGGTCAGTAAACTAATTCTAATTCTCCTAATTCTCCGCACCTTGCGTTGAAAATTTTCCTTGTTATTCGAAATTTATTTTGCAACGTTCTGTAATATAAGAAAAATCTATCTTCTTATGCTCCTCGTCTATTACCTTTTTCTCGTGCAAGCACTCGTCCTCATTCAACATTTCTTGCCGCTAATGTTACTTTAAAAATCTTCAGTAAACCAATCCACGCCAATTGTAAGGAGCATATAAATGAATATCTACGCAAATGGAGAAACTAGGCTCTTGGGCCGAGGGAAAAAATATTAAGGCTTTTTCAGTGACTTAAGATGGAAACTTGCTTCAAGGTTTGGTGTATCAGTGCATTTTCTAATCCCCTTATCTCTGATTATTTGCTAAAATACTTTTCACATAGGGATCCATTGTGAGACTCAAACTCGGACAGTCTTACGCTGTGATCTTGTTCCTCGCAGTCATATTTCTGTTTGTCCATTTTAAAAAAACTGCTTCATTTAAAATCCAACTCATGCATCCTGAACGTTAAAATACAAATTTTGTGACAAACTTTATCTCTGAACATCTTGGCAAACCCACCTTGGAATAAAACGAATAGAATTCAATGGCATTAGGAACTTTACTGAATAAGCATTTGAATTAATTAAACTTAACCAAAGACGGATCAAATGGTTGTCCCTTAAATGGGGAGCCTTCTGCGTCCCAGGCTTCACGTAGCCGTTCGTAATTATTTTTCTCAAAATCCGTTGGCAATTGCGCTTGCTTCTGCTGTTGTTCCCAGCGCAGTTTTTCTATTGCAGTCTGTGAATCAGGGTCCAGCTCATCAACGTACTTACTGCAATCGATTTTGCTCACATCAATGGATGGTTCTTCGATCACTAACCGATCCCACCAAGCTTCTTTCATTTTGTCTGAAATCAGTTGTTATTTCACAAAAAGGAACTCGAACTTAAATTTGTGCTACCCAATGTTATTTGCAGTTTGCCCCCGGAGATGGTCCAGAGTGCCTCATTGTTCTTGCACTTTGCACTAAGTTTTCCCTTGAATATTGGGTCACTTTCTTGACTCAGCTTTGAGCGGACCTCAATATGATCCGCTCCGATTTGAACGTTAAGATTTTTGGAGGACTGAGCAATCGCTGGCAATTGGATATGCAGCTCAATGTCAGTAGAAGTTTGTGACCAGCAATATGTGTCGAAGCATGCTCCATTGTGAAATTCGTTTGACGAAAATAACTCTTTTGAAGATTCTTGAGAAATTATTGGTTTTTCTTTGTTGCTCTCTTCTTGTGAATTGGTCACAACTTCGACTTCTTCGATTGCCGGTGGAACATCATCATTGCTTGCCAAATAACGATACTTAGGGTCAAACTTCTGCAGAACCTACAAACGAATAAAAGTTGTATAGAATTGACTTGATTGTTGTTAACTCACTTTTGTGACAATATTTTCTTTCATTCCAGGTGGAAACCCAATCTTGTCGTTTTTATTCTTCTGTTCATAGTAGAAGTCTGTACTGCAAATAAATGTCTAAAGAATAAATCTTCAAAACGAACGAAACATTTACTTTCTCGAGAGGAATCCGAAGATAGCGTCCAGAAATCCTGCGATGGTTTTTCTGTCGTGCAAGATTTCCATCAGCATGCAATCAATACGTTGGATATCCATTTATTTGTTTGGTTTTTTCGACAAATAAATCTCTAGAAAAACTATTTTCGGATGGAATCGAGTAAATGAATTTCGGAAGCTGTTTTTGTTTACAAATATAAACCGCATTTTGACAGTCAGTTTGAGAAACATTGAAAACAAAAAAATTATGTTCCTTCGGATGAATGTGCAACACTGTTGATAAACAGAAGAGGCAATACAAACCTCTCCTAGATTTAAAACACAAGTTGATACAATACATCATGTAATCAAGCTAATTCTATTATAAACGCCGCACAATTAAAGGAACATTGAATAGCACTAGATAGTCACTGTTATTCAGTTTTAATTTTTATTTTAAGTATTTTGTAGCACGCCTTAAGCTTGGTCCTTCATGGCATAGTCCAAGCTTAAGGCGTAGTCCAAGCTTAAGCATAGTTTTTGGATTTCCTCTGTTGTTATCTCTTTAGTTCATACTTCCTCTATGACCATTTTGAGCTCTTCAATTGTAGTCAATCGTCGACGGTTCATTCCCGGGGCTCTTTGGTCCACATCAACCTTTTTGCGACTATCATGCTCTAGATCCGCTGTTCGAATTGGAAATGATTGTCAACATAGAAAATTTTAATGCTGCCTTCATTTGTAGTAGACATTCCTTTGTCATAAGAACTGAACTTCTTTTTCACCACAAAGCAAACCTTCCTCTTTCTTAATTAGAGTGTTTGTCAATAAAAAAAGGCCAATACTCCATTTTTGCGAAAATGTTTCGAAGAGATCTAGACAACCTCTTGCAGGCGTTAGTAGGCCAGTGTAGTCATTACTTTTTGGTTTTTTGGACTACATCCACATCTTTTTACAGCTCCTCCAATCGCCCTCCTTTTATACGGGACCAAATATTCGAGGAAGAGTTTTTTCCTCGAAAGTCTTGAGAATCTGCTCTTCATTCCTGCTTATGGTCTGGCAAGATCAAACTTTTGTAGAGCTGATTGGTTTCACCAAACCGAAGTATCGGCGGTTTCCTAAGTTTGAGCCTTCGCTGAATCTCCAATAAAGTGTCACTCGTGGAGTTGATATTTACTCCGAGGTAGTTAAACTCTTTAACCACCTCGAAATTACTGTTGCCAACAATTACATTTTGTGCTTTGCGGAGCTCCAATACTTGGGTTTGTCCTCGTTTACTTTAAGGCCAACTCGTTACATATGTACTCCAATTTGCCGGAGTACACCATTTTGACCGTGCTCCTTCGACATGAGACATTCGGTTCGTTGGCTTTGTACGACGGAAAAGGCTTCATTACAACTTCATGCACATAAAAAGGATTTATGATTATGTTCATGATCAAATGTTTTCGAAGACAGAACAGCCTTAACAAAAATACGTGAGGGTCCTGCAAGACATTCCCAGGTCACTGACGAGAGCATTCAAAGATGACATCTCCATTATGTACAGTTTCACTCGGTTAAGATAACGAAACATACGATTTGAAAGGAGACATGCGAAAGTTGTGCTCCAAAATGCCATCAGAGTATTAAGCAACTTTGACAAATATGTTTTTGAACTTTTTCTGGTTTAAATAGAAACGAACCCCAAGTCGAACATTAGAGATTAGATTAATTTATTCGATAAACATTAGTAGGACAAACTTAAAAAATACGTAAGTAACTCTTTGAATATTTCTGCATTCGAAATTTTCAAGTTAGCGGAATACCGCCCTTTAAAACACTTTAGTCTAAATTCGATTTTAACTCCTCCGATTTCCTTTTCAGCTGGCATTTCTGATAAATAATGTCATTGTGGTCTGTAGACCAAGCCACATACATGTAGGTCGTCAAAAGGGCAGCCAAAACCAACCTATCAATCGTCATTAAGTTTACAGCCCAAAGAATGATTGTGAATCCAGTAAAGGATGGATGGCGAACATGAGCGTACAAGTGCCTAAGCTCAAACGATTTGTATGACATCGGTGGAGCATAGTCCTTTAAATCATAGTATGCCTAAAATGAGAAGTTTTATAAATTTTATTAAATCCTTGTGTCTCACAAGTCTACTTGTTTTATTCCAAGAATTTCAGGCAGATCCATGATGATGCTTCCACCATAGATCACCAACCAAGCGAATCCATGAATTAACATAAATGTCCACCAGAGAACGTTGCTGGAACTGACATCGACTTGCCACAAAACAATCGTCTGAGCCGATGTCCAATTTTTCATCATGAACTGTAAGCAAAAGAAAATGTTTTAAAAGAAATGTGTCTGAAACAATGTTTCCCGAAGAACCTACATGTAAGGACAGCGATGACGTCAGGCTATAAATAGAACGCTCTGCAGAGCCGAATCCTATTTTTCGAATGATTTCCTTGATGAAGGCGGACTTCATGAAGCTATGCTGAAAGATGAATCCAACTGTGTACAGCGTATTGTTAATAACCGCGGGAAAAGCTGCAGAAATGCGAGACCGATTGTCCAGCAAATTAAACACCCATGAGTAGACGCGCGGTATGCTCTTTGGCTGCGATAGAAACACCATTAATTTGCCGACCACATAAAATGAATACGCGAACGTGATAAGCGATATAAGGAAAATGACTAGCTGCTTGAAGGAAGTCATATTTTTAATAAATTCGGATTAAAAAATGCACTTTTTTCGTAGCAAACTTAAAAACGATCTATGGAAAGGCAGCAAATTTACGAAATGTCAAACACTAAGCGTCCGCAATTTGTTTACATTCAATTTATACCATTAAGATATAGCCAATTGGTTTACATCTGCGAGTTGTGTTCAGATGTTTTGGGATGATTTTTTAAACCTTTTTTTTTTGAATTTGTATGGAGACATGATTTTTTAAGCCTTTTTTTTGAATTTGTATGGAGACTTACCTGCATCTTATGCCTAAAGCCATATGCCTCCAACTTGTAGATATGGAGCGACAAAATAGAGTGTGACACCTTCCAAAGGCCAGTCTGATACTTTGGGTTCTGGTTTGATCAGTATCTATATTTTAACAAACATATAGATTCTGTTCTGCTTGAGTCTGTTCCACACCTTTGCATCGATGCTCTGAGAGCAAGCTTGATAAAGGTTTTCGAGGAGCATGTCTAGCCTATTGTCTCCAAACATATACAGTGTGGCATAAAAGAAGCGTTGAGATCTAATTACTGGATACTTTTTTTAATGTCGTACTTTTTTTCAGAAAGTTTGAAAGTGAACATTCAAATATTTGGACACAAAGATTTTATCGAATCTCTTTTTCGTATTTGAAATGCGCCCAGTTGTCCAACAATTTACCGATTGGTCGATCCTTTTTAGCAATTTTTAAGCAACAAAGGGCTGTCTGTGATCTTCCGCGTGCTGGAAGACATCGTACAGTTCGAAATGCAAGTATTGAGGCAAACCCCGCAACTTCCACTTTTCGACGTTCTCATTAGATGGTGATGTCTAGGAGGTCTTTGCAAACTATTTTAAGGTAGTTACACCTTTTTCATAGAAGATTCAATTGGTTCATGAGTTCAAAATAAACGATCCACAAAAAGCATTCAGTATGCTCGGCGTTTTTAAGAAATGTTCCGAGAGAACATCGAGTTTACTCATAAACTCATAATGAGCGATGAGGCCCGTTTTTCCCTCAACGTTAATGTGAATAAACCAAATTGAAGAATATGGGGCATCGAAAATCCAGAAATATTTATTGAACGTCAAATGCACCCACTGAGATGCACAGTATGGTGTGGAATAACCTCAGAAAGAATCATTGGACCATATTTTTTTTTCGAAAACGACGAACAAGTTACGGTTAATGTTGATGGCTTTCAATATCGGGCAATGATTGAACATTTTTTGAGGCCAGAGGTAGAGAACTATTCAGAATTGTGGTTCCAACAAGGTAATCGGATAATATTGTATTTAACTGGCCATCGCGCACCCGATTTATCGGCTCCAGATTTTTTTGTTTGGGGCAACCTTAAAAGTAAGGTGAATGCCAATAAGCCAAGAAATATACAACAGCTTAAGGCCAATATCCAAGAAGAATAAAGGACGCTGGGACCTAAATTTATCTTTAAGAAAATAATACTTTCCAAATAATAAAATCAGAAAGGAAAATCTTATTCATCAAATAAATCTTAAAGTTTCTAATGCACCACCCTGTAAATTTTCAGAGCCTCAACATAAGAATTTCCATCTTAACGGTCTTGTCCAATTCCTTCTTCTATAGAAATGTGGAATCATTTATTTTCCATGTGACCCAAAAACATAATAAAAAAAATTCAAATATCGCGTATCTCTGCAAACTTCCAGCTTCAACTCCCAGAGAAGCTCTATGAATCCAAGTACAAATTCTTCGAAGTAATCATGAGTCGAGCAATGACGCAAGTGTGGAGAGCAATTTAACTCAATGGGGTTGAAACCTTTCCTTAGAATTGAATTTAATTGATAAGAGCTTTGGTGTCAATAATTTAAAAAAAAATTTAGATGAATATCAAAATTTTTGACAACCAGCATACCAAGTTTATCAACAATTTTGACAGGTCAGCACCACCATACCGATTTATAAATTTTGTCGCCAGATATATATCAAATATAAACAAACATCGTGTTCATATTTTGATAACCGTGATAGAGTTGATAGCCTCATTCTATTGATGCGCAGTGTATGTAATTATCTGACGCACGATTTGTTCCCGGCGCTGCAGTTGCCAAGATGTGAATCCTAGAGCGCCACATGGAGGATGGATGTCGGCTTGAAACTGTGACTGGCTTCCATCTGGTTGTAAGCAATTAGCCATATTCGCAGGTTTTCATGCCATTAGACAAGTTGAATCCAACCCACCCGAATGTGCCATCTTCTGTTTGAATAGGAGTCTCTGATAAAGTCATAAGGAACAAATTTTTGTTTATTTTTCGATTCCAGATGAGAACGCATTCATTCGCATTTAATTACGCACCTTGGAGCCCAACAAGTAGAAGGGGAGATCAACTCGAATATAACATACCCTATGTGATAAGCAATTGACATAGAAAAAAAAAATTAGCACGTTTTGTGCTGCTTACATCTAACCTTTTATTCTATTTACAATGTCCATAAATAAATAAAAAAATTGTTAATTGTTAATTTATATTCAGTCATATTTCTGGTCTTTCTCATTGACTCCAGGAATCCGCACGGTGTTCGTCATATCTCAGTTTAATTGCCTGCAGTTAATCTATTTGCTTGAGATAAAAACACAAAACATACAGAACTTCAATCCGGTGGATGGTTAATTTAGTTAGTTAGTTTGACTTTGATCCGTGGAAATATAATCGCAATACCGCTTAAAAGGCAGCTTGACAATAAAATATAGTAAATCAAATCTAAAAGTAGTGTTTACGGTGTTGCGTTGAGTTTTTTTATTAATTTTAAACTTGGGATAACCCCAAGGGATTTAATAGTTATCTACCGGTTGATTGGAAAGCGTTTTAAGTGCATTGTAATTTGGTGTGATCCGAATCGGAATCAGTCCTAAGAAAAGTTTAATCGAATGCAACACGATTTGTGATGACTTAAGAATTAATTGTTTTAATTTCCTCGTGATTTGTGATTAAGTGATACGAATTATAAAAAAGTATGAAAATTTTGTGTTTTTTTCGTATTATTTAAGGGATAATTGATTCCCAAATATTTTGAATCTTAAGTTAAATATTTCAAAGTCATAATTAAAGTATGTCAAAAAGCGCTTCTATTTAAAGGTGTCCATTTATTTCAATAAAAAATTTTAGCAAGTGAATGTGATTAAATCTTCTTGAAGTCATGCAATTCAGGAATAAAGGACATTTCTTGATATCGATATTTAAATAAACATTAAGGACCTTCCTAGTGTCGTTTTACACTTCTCATTTTTGAGGTTTTTGTAATGTGTACAGTTTTAGGAATTTTAAATTTTAATAAAACTCTAATTTTAGAGGTCTGTAGAGGTGGATCTTATTGTGTTTCGAAGGATGTGTGTATGTGTCTTCGTGCGAATTTTTTCGTCTCACATTTCTTGTGAATAAAAAAGCTATTGCATAATGGAAAAATAGACTATTTCAAACGTGTTTTGGAAAAATAGAACCATGCAAATTTTAAGTCCATTTAATCTACTGTTTTCAAGTGTTTTTCAAAATAACTTTTTATAAAAAAATGTTCTATACGTTTGTGTTAGTCTCTTAACTCCTCCTAAACGACTGCATCGATTTTGATGAAACTTTGTGTGTGTGCTTGGGCGGGCCCTCGGATGGTTTAAATTTACTCACTAATGTTTTATAAAGAATATTGGACCAGTAAACCTTCTGAAAAGTCAATAATCAACCTTCTGAGAATAATTTATAATTACGCTTATAGTTGGCGCTGATTATTTTTAATTTTTTGAAGTGCCATTTTTATCAGAAAAAATGTACTCGAGAAGTCGTTTGGCTTGCAGAATCAGCCAGAGTGGGATGATTTTAAATGTCGGAGCATTTTTTTGTGACTGCATGTAAACATTTATTAAACCTGCTTTGCAAATTTTAGTTTTTAACTTAATGTACATTTGAAAAAGAAAAAAAAGCTGAAAGACTCAGGTGCAACTTTGGGAGTGTGGTCGATTTGATAAAAAATTCGGACCTTCTGCAATTTTATTTTTATTTTACACAGAATAAATGTTTGAAATATCGTTCAATTGTGACATTCGCTGTGTGGCTTATGGCGCCGTCCTGTTGGAACCACATGTCCTCCAAGTCCGTATCATCCAATTGGGGCCAAAAATATTCGGTTATAATTGAACGGTAGCGATCCCCATTCACAGTAACGTGCTGGTCTTGATCATTACGGAATGACACTACCGGCCTATAAACCACACCAAACCGTAATTTTTTGGATGCAATGATGACTCATGGAGTACGTGTGGATTGCTGCCTAACCAATACCGCATATTTTGTTTATTCACGGAGCCATTCAGCCAGAAATGAACCTCATCGCTGGAGATGATTTTTCGATGAAAATCCGAATCATTTCAAGTTGTTGCTCAGCCCAATTCACGAACATACGACGCTTCTGGTGGTCAAGCGGCTTCAGTTCTTGTGTCAATTTAATCTTGTACGGATGTAGGCCAAGATCTTTTCGCAAAATTTACCACAACGACGTCACAGAGATGCCCAACGCTTGGGAACGACGTGTGAGAGACATATTTGGTCTATCTGCAACTGAAGCGTCAGCGGCAGCAATATTCTCGGCACTACGGGCACTTCTTTGTCTCACTGGCACGGGAACATTTTGTACTGTGCCTGTGGATTCAAATTTTTCCACTAGACGCTCAATTGTTGATCTGCCAGGACGATAATGACGACCATAAATTAGACGTAGCGCTCTTAATGTTGAGGCTCCGAACTTCGGTAGTAAATTTTAATAATTTCGACTCGTTGTTGGCTCGTATGTCTTTCCATCATAAAATGGCAAACCTTACTGAAGAGAAATGTCAAAAGAGCGGCAAGAAATATGGCGTCGTTTGCTGTCCATGTAGCTCTACTTTTGTAGCGTTGCTGTTGAAAACCCCTTTATGTTCATATACCTGCAAAGTTTTTTTTTTTGCAGCTGATAAATAAATGTTAATTGATCTCGTAAATGAAACCGCAGCATCGTAATACTAGAGAAAAGTGGGATTCCCTGAAAAGTTAGATATTCCCGCATTAAATAAAATAAAAATAATTTAGAATTATAGCTTCTATATCATTGATCTTGAGCATCTGAACCACAACAGTTCAGATCTGTGAAAATTATTCATGCGAGAGTCTTTTTAATTTTATAATCAAAAGTTCTAACACCAAAGAGAACACTTACTTTGTCCGAATAATTGTGTTAAGACTGCAAAGCTTATTGATTAACTCAAGCCAAACATTCGGAAAGGATAAAGTTTGTCGGTTTCACTTGGAAACTTATGCATTTTAAATCTGCAATTCATAAGTTACCGGGCAATATTTTCTTAGGTCAGATGATTAAAAAAAAACATGCTGTCGACAAGAAATCGAACAATAGAACACCTTCTTGGACACACACACACAATCGACAGCTATAACTTTGGCCTCGTATAGAATCTTATCATCTTGTGACAGATATTAGCTCCCCAAACTAAACCTTGCTGATTTTAACGAAGACTCATCGTAGACATTCGATGCTACATGTTTTTTTTTCGAACAACTAGAATCAAATTGACGGATAAAATCATGCTTTACAAAGCTCTGATCTTTATTTCTTCTATATCAAGCCGAATGCTGGACGTTAATCTAGATCATAGAAAAGATTTTAGGCACCTTCGAAGAGACAATACTTCGATGGATATAGGCAGAATGGCAAGCGATCTACTACAAGCAAAAAACCATCCGTCAACAACTATAAATCTCTCACATCGAGCGAATGGAAACCTATTCAATATCAAAGAGTACCTTCGAAGCCCAACCATCGGGCTTACAAAAACGCTTGGACCGAATCTAAGGTTCAAAAATAAAGTACTCTCGATTGTCAGGGATTGAAAGATGGAAGGCACCTTAAGCTCAGGTTCAGGTTGAGATCGTTCAACAATAGGTGATCTTAGTAAGGCAGTGTCTTTAATATATTTTTCTATATTTTTAGTTTATTTAAAACAAAGCATATTATTATTATATAGTTTTTTTCTTTCTCTTTAAAATTTTCTAAATTAAAAACAAAAATGTTATAGTAGTAAGAGATCAACAAAATTTAGTTCCATCAAATCAAAAGATACAAAATCCATACAAAGCTTAGCTGAGAGTGTTCGTAATAGGCTTTACAATAATTTAAGCCTAGTTAAAGAATACTAACTAGCTTCAGCGTTTTTCCTAGCTGTTTTTCGAAAAATTGAAAAAAAGCCCTAAATTTGCAAAAAAACTGATCCGAGTACTTGAAAATGTAAGAAATTATGTTCTTTAACTTTAAAGATATAGAATGTGTTTTTGGGCCTCCCTGAATTCAAACTTAGTTACAAGAATTCTCATTAAAAGGCTTTTATAATCATAGTAAAATTTTTAATTTTTCGAAAAAAAAATTTCGCTTAAAAGGTGCTTTATGGTCTTAAAAACCAAATTATGGAATACGGCAAAAGTGTCCGAGTGACCAAATAATGCCTCTCCGGTATGCTCAAATATTTTCATATGATTTCTCAGTACTTAAAACTTTAAACGCGTTTTTCTCGAAACCACTTTTTTTGAGCTCGCCGAAGACATAACTCGAGCAAATCTTTACCGATCGGCTTGAAATCTTTTCAGTAGCTACGTAGGTTTTTTTTTTTTTATATGGCTTAATTTTTTTTATCGACGATTTTATGGCGTTTTTTTTGTTCAAAATTTAACTTTATTTTCAAACATGCACCATTTTGTAAAAAATCAATTTATCAAAAAAATCCTACGTAGCTCGCTAGCTGTTGTTATATGAAAACTAAAAAAATTTGGTGTTTTCTTCCAGGTCTAAAAAATTAAGGAGTCTACGTCTTCGGCCATCGACTCGCTTTCAAAAATAGGCGCCTTGGGGCATATGCTGCGCAGATGCCATTTTTGAATATTTTTTATTGAAAAAATTACATTTTGTACTTTTTTAGTATTGCTATAAAACCTACTTTACAGATTTTCGATTGATAGGGGAAAGTGGTTACCCTTCGTACGCTTTTTACATTTTCGTTTTTTACTTCATGATTAACTGACCAAATTCTCTAGTTAATGCACTTTAGTATAATATATATATTGTAGTTAATAACAGAAAAGTATGAAACTATTACGTTACAAGGTTATAAAATTAAAGCGATTTTTCCAGGATAAGATATTTGTACGAACGCACCCCACATGTGGGGTACTTTCGTACAGAAGATGTGGTACTTTCATACACCATGGGGTCGATTCATACATGGTAATTAAAAAAGTCTGTAAAACTTAGAAACTTTTATTTAATCAGAAGAAATGTGTATTAATCTAAAACAAATTTCATAATATTTTTCTCGTAGAAAATAACACAAATTAAAAATCTTTAACACTTAGTTCACTTATTGGTAACTAACAATCAGTCTAAATGAAATCTCTGTAAGTAGTATTTGAGAATTTAAAGTTCAAGTAGGTAATTAAACATTTGGTGATTACTTAAGAAGTTATTGCACATTAAAATTATTCAAATCAAATCCAAAAGTAAAAAGCCTAGACAATCTAGCTGTACAATGCGACCGTGGTTGAGGATCAGGAAGGATCATGGGGACGTCATTGATGTACAAAGTGTGTATGTCTTCTATATCAGGGAAAACGAATGACCATGATGATCCCGATGTCTTCCGAAAATAAGATACAAATAATGACTGAGGACTTTTCCCACGTATTAAACAACAGAAGTTTTCTTTTCAAACTTCACTAAAATAAAACAATTATCTTTGATATTCTCTTGTGTGACATCAAGAATTGAATAGGTATTGCAATCATTAGCAACTTCATCAGTTTCGAAATCAAATGGCGATGTTGAGCTCTCCCGCAAGCTTATTTGCGAGCCTTCAGATTCCTCTTTCTTTTTCTTTTGTCTTAAATAAAGTTCCAGCAAACTACGTTTCATTTCTTTTGCTCTCGCTTTTCTTACTTGTTCCATTTTTTTCACTTAATTCTGTCTATCTATCTATGTCTATCTTCCAGTTAATTTTTTGAGGTGAATCTTCCTTTATTGGTTTTTCTACTTCTTACAACTGTAGGTCTTATGACTTCTGGGGTTATGGAAGGTTCGCAAGTTTCGATGACATTTTCTTGAAGATTTTGGAGGATGGAATCAGGTGACAGCTCACGAGTATCGGTCGATGGTACACAAATAGTGGGCTGTGGCTCTAGAGCTGGGTTAGGTCGAATATTTTTAGAATTATTTGAAGCATATAAGTTAGTGGGAGCAAAATCTTCATCACTAAAGGCCATTTCTTTGAACGGCCATATAACCGGTTTAGCAAATCCACTTATACCTATAATTCATAAAAACCGAAATTTGTTACTTTCACGGTAATTTACATAAACAAATTTTAAAGGGGAGCATTCGTACGCGTACGAATCTTCCCCTACAATACTATCCGAATGTACCCCATGCCTTACACAAAACAATATTACAACTTTATATAAATTCGAATTTAGTATTAGAAATATTTGTCATGCAAACTCAAAATGAACAATATAAACATGATTTCAGCATCACTATTTTGTAAAAAACATAAAATATCCACTCACAATGTGATCGTAAACTTCTGTAAAAAAATTTATTCACAACGCGTGAAACCACGTTGCGTCTTGTCAATTCACTCAGAGTGGCACGACTGGCTTGATATTCGTCCAGTAACATGGCGCCCTCTATATCTATCTACTCAAGCAAATGCATGCATATGCGCCCTTTAATTTTTCTATCATACTTACTGTACGAATGCGGCCCATGAACGAAGGGTGACCACTTTCCCCTACTTTTAATCAGCCAAAATTAATATTTTTTTGTGTGCTACTGTATTTTACCCTCTTAATTGTATAAATAAATACAGAGATGTTAATTAATTTTTTTTTAACTTGCATATAGTTAAACTGCCCGAATCTCTTGATTTAAAACGTTGTTTTTGGTTCCTCTTCAATAACATTGTAAGTAATATTAGACATGCATACCACTCTGTCCAAAAAATAAGGTGACATATGAATTTAAACTGCGCGCGTCGAAGGATTTGGAAATTTTTCTTTCTTTTTAGGTTGGTAGTACTGTCAGTGACATCTATGTGAAATTTCAAGTCAAAATATATTCATAGTGTTTGAGATACGCGTCGTTTTGTGAGCTGCTAAAAGTGAGTTTTTCGTTTTTTGCGGTGTCGAAATTTATTGAGCAAAGAATTTGCATTAAATTTTGTTTGCGGAATCAATTTTCTGCTGCGGATACATTGAGGATGGTGCAGAAAGCCTTTGATTATGAGGCTATGTCTAAAAAAAATGTTTACAAGTGGTATAGTGATTTCCAAGCCGGCCGTGAACGTGTCGAAGACGAAGAGCGTTCTGGGCGACCATCAACCTCAACCGATGAAGCTCACGTCCAACAAATCAAAGATTTGGTGTGGAAAAACCATCGATTAACGATTAGAGACCTTGCTGATGAAGTTGGCTTATCGAAAGGCTCAGTCAATACCATTTTGAAGGATGCTTTGGGCCTCAAGCGCGTCAAATCTCGACTGGTACCGAAAACATTGAATTTTTTGGAAAAACGGCGTCGCGTTAAAGTGTGTGAAATAATGCTTTCCGACTACCAGGATGTCATGAAATGCATTATAACTGGCGATGAGACTTGGATCTATGCTTACGACCCCGAAACAACCGATCAATCGAGCGATAATCGTGTCAAAGGAGAGCCGAGACCGAAAAAACCGCGCCAAAGTCGCTCAAAAATCAAGGTCATGTTGACTGTTTTCTTCGATTATCGTGGTGTTGGGCTTTATGAATTCCTTCCAACCGGCCAAACAGTCAACAAGGAATAGTATTTGAACGTTATGCGTCGTTTGCGTAACGCTATCCGCCTAAAAAGGCCGGAATTGTGGAAAGACAATTCTTGGTTTTTACACCACGATAATGCACCATCCCATACCGCACTCGTAATTCGTGATCATTTCGCCAAAAACTCAACCCATATCGTTCCGCAACCACCGTATTCACCTGATCTGGTACCGTGCGACTTCTGGCTGTTCAACAAGCTCAAAAGACCGCTCCGGGGACACCGTTTTGATACGATGGAGGAGATTCAAGCCGCAGCGAAGACGGAACCGAAGGCCATCCCGGAAAGTGACTACAACCAGTGTTTCAAAGATTGGAAAATCCGTTGGCATAAGTGCATTGCATCGGGAGGGGGTTTCTTTGAAGGGGATGAAATTGATTTGGAAGAATAAATAAAGAATTTTCAAAATAAATACAATGTCACCTTATTTTTTGGACACAGTAGTACATACATCACACACATCATATGAGACTTCTCCTACCAAATCATATGACCATGTTAGTTATGTAAGGTCAATAAACGATTAGTCCAGCCCATATGAATGCCTCATGGTTTTTATTATGCAAAGCCCTTACAATTTTACACATTCTATTGCATTGATAATAATATTTTTCAATGTTAATTGTTATCATTCTGCTCGGAATCGCCTTAATCTAAGCCACTAAGGATTAACTATGAAGTGAGCACTTTGAGAGTGTTTTTGTCGCTTCACCCTCGGTGAAAATATTTACCTCACTAATGTGCGCTCAAAAACAGCACTTTATAACTTTATGAAACGGATAATAATAGATAAATAATTTACGATATTTATGCAACCTATAGTCACATGTTTTCGACTAACTCGTAATTGCTTCTGAATTGTATTATAAAGCTTATCTGCTTTCTGCGTTGCAGGGGCGCCACTAATTCAAGTTTTATCGATTTTAAAAACTAAGCATTACATCAATCAGTTCTGAAATGGAAATGTATCCAAGCGCATGAACTTGTGTATATCTGCAATTGTGGCTTGTCACGAAAGGTTTTCAATGCATGAGCACACTGCAGCAGTCGATCTCGCGTGCTGACTCTTGCTAGAAGGCACCTCTTGCTTCCAAGGGCGACGCAAACCATCCCTTGAGTAGATGCAATTTTTAATCTGCCGACTCTGGCGTATACTTAACATTTTTTTTATTATTGGAACTGGTAGATCATTCCAACATGACTTTATTTATATAAGTTAAGTTGATGGGATGCGATAAAAATAGCTGCGTTTGGAAGCTTAAGATAAATATTATTATCTTTTTTTTTTGTACAATTCTAGATACTTTGCAAGTTAAGCTGTTATGACATTAAGTAGAGCTCCTCAATAAAAATGACAGTAACGAAGGAAGTGTGAGTTTTGAAAAGTTAAACATGTTCAGAAGTCGACAGCTTAGTATTTATTTTTTAGCAGGAATAAACCACAAAATGATGGCTACGATCCACACGAGCATCGATGCGTAAAGAATGCAACAACGTAAGTTAATTTTTTGTGTACAGGAAGAGGCAGAAGTTATGTCATAATGTGGATTGCAAGAAGTCTGATCTGGCGATCTGGATTGTCTGCCGAAAACGCCAAAATAACCCATGAGCATAAAGTGACCACATTAACATTATGACATGACTTTTGCCTTACACTTTTTTTTTTTATTAAAATTTTTGAAAAACTAAATTTTTCTTTGTTTTTACAGAAACACGGAAACGTTTATTCATTTTTTGAAGGCATCCGTAGGAACTGGTGTCCTGGCGATGCCAAGTGCCTTCAGTAACGCCGGATACGTCAATGGATTAATTTTCACTTTAATAATCGGTTCGATTGCTGTTTATTGTTTACATATTGTGGTTTGTATCTTGCCTTTGAGTAAATTGAATATGTCCGATGGAGAATGTGTCTTGCAGATAAACTCGATGTATGAGTTATGTAAAAGAAAGAAAGTACCGTACCTGACATATCCTGAGGCAATGACTGTTGGATTTCAGGAAGGACCGCCAGTTCTGAGATGTTTCCGGTCAATCGCCACGTGAGTACTAATTTGAACTAAGGGACCTGTGAAGCAAATTAGATTGCTAGAAAACCATACATTTTAGGATGCTTTGAAGGCATAGTTGACTATCAATAGTGAAGAGTATCTTCCTGAGAGGTGGGAGCCTTTTGATCTTTTCGATTTATGCGATAGCTAGTTGGGTCTTCATCGCCGCTGTGGGGGGATGTGATTCGAATATCCTCTTTGCTAGAACATTGCTGTTCAGTCACTCAATGTGGACGAGCCTTAGAAATCCCCGTTATTTATACTACATCTTGATTTTGATATATTTTGCAATCTCCCTGCTAACATAACATGCTTTGTATTCAGCACCCGGCTCCAGAAGCAGAACTTTCAGGATCAATACTACGTAGTGCACACGTTTTGTCTGCCGAGTTAGAAAATTTGAACCAGTTTAACTAGCCGAACCTCGATCAGGCAACCAGTCCTGTTTTGTAGCGTGAAGAAAGGTTTTCGGTTTTTCTGTAGGAATACCTATTCGTAGACTTTTCGAAATCCTTGAGTTTCGAATCACCTTTTTCATAGAACGTTTTTTCTTCTCGTATAGATTTTACTCTTTCTCCTTATCATGCCACATATTGCTTGGTGGGTTTGGTTGAAGCCTTGAGTGATGTCAACAATTTCCAAAACTATTATGCACTGTGAAAATATATTGTTCACGTTTGTGGTAGGCAATGGCTCAGCTAAGAATCGTTTGTTAAGATGTTATCTATAGGTTAAGACCATTTCTTGTGTGCTGAAACTGGACAAACTCTTAATTGAACTGCTTCTAAAAAGTGGTCAGATCTACCATCAGCTTTTCTGAAATACCTTACATATACAATGTTTGTCCATTTTTTTGCGTCAATCAGCAGGAGGTAGATTTGATGTGCATTTCAACCATTTTTCGTTGCTGTGGAGGAATCTAGTGGAACTTTACAGTTAACAGCCATGCGATTGCTTATCAACTTAATCCATGACCTTCTTCCTCACATATTTTCAAACGATCATTCGCATCCTTATGTGTGCAAGCTTTTGTGATATGCGTCGGATTTGCCGCATTTATGCTTAAGTACGAGGAAGGAGTACGAGAAAAACTGTTTATCCGGAAATTAAATGGATAATCATAAAAATAAAGCAATATTGTTAAACCTTTTAAGCTGCATATTATTTGTAAGTACCATTCAAATATTTTTGACATAAAACATGACAGCAAGATACTATATCGCTGCAAGGGGGTACATTCACATTTCATCAGGAAGAGGGCTATAAAAAGATTAAGGCAGTAATCTGGATCGAATATAAAAAGTTCGTGCGTAGGACCCTCAGCAAAAAGAACTAATAAATTAGGCTTATCAAGTTTTTAAATGAGTAATTAAAAAAAAACCCGAATGTTATTTGAACTTTGATTTTTATTAGTAAATTGGAGTAATTTATGGTTCCACACTTGATTAGTAATGATGTGATTTTTGTTTATGGCTTTGACAAAAGGAAACGTGAGTGCCTTAAATTAAGCTTATCTATTTGGAAGAGCAGTTTTAAAATCGGGTTAGAAATTGCAGTCCAACAAGTGCGAAATGATTTAAAAAATAGAATAAATATCTATCACGTGAAGATTTTCAGAATTTCATGCTGCTCCATGTCAGATTTTTTTTAATCTTGACTCATTTTAAAACTGGAGTTTCAGAAGTTTCCCAGGGTTAGCTTTGTGGAGGCTTTCTAGTCCTTGTAAGAAGCAACAGCCTAGATTTCTCTTTTTGGTTGACGAAACGATTTTTGTTATCTTTATATCTCTGCAGTTTCTTTAAGTGTTAGTGCGGAGGATATAGTTGTTCTCTCTCCATGGATGTCAACACCAGGGTGGCTTGAAATTATGCCTGTGAAGAGTCAGAAACCTTTGCAACAATGTCTTCACGGTTTCATCGAATTTCATTAGAATAAAATTTTTGATTAATGGAACTTTATGAAATGGGGAGTTGGTGTCCGCTTCATTCATTGCAAGTTTTCTCGTTTCCTGGAGTAAGCCATTAATTAGGTCATGTGCATATTCAATGAGCACCAAGTGGGACACCAAGTTTGAAATGGGCAACTCTCATAGACCTCATAGAAAATAGAACAACATTTTATTTATGTGTAAGCGCAAAGGTGGCGGCTGACGGGTGCAGTTTATAAGAAGAATATAGTCATACTTGGTCTTTTTATTCTTTTTGATACCAAAGCACATCAAATGATAAAAGTGATAATTTGTAGAATCTAATCTCTTGCCTTTACCGCCTTTGTGATATTGAAAAGGAAGGAAATATGATACCATCATTGGTGTCGGTGCCAGCATATTAAACATCCTCAATTTTCGTAATCCACGTATAACAGATTGGTCCAAGTTTGAAAAGGTTATCAATCGTTCCCTAGGATGCTGTTCCGCTGTTTCGCTGGCATCGATTGGATGGTCAATAAACTTAGGATACGTATGCGCACTCATGGGGTATAAAATCAATCTCATCAAAGTTAATAAATTGGCGAATAAAAACTCTCATTTAAGCCTTTTTATCTCAGTTTAAAGGTCAATATTTTTTGCGAAAAACAGCTTATCGAATTTGTGTATAAATCATACAAAAAGTGAATTTGAAAGTGAAAAGTCATGAAAATCAGAACCCCATTTTAAAGCAGAATAATTTTTGAGAAAAATTTTTTTTATGTGAATAATATTGTACGATGTGAAGGAAATTTTAAGTTTCAGCGAATTACAATGGAACAGTTAAAACAAACATGTAGGGAAATAAAAAATAAGGCTGATTTCGATCAAATTAAACCACAAATAATTCTGGATAACTGGAATACTTAAGGAACTATGCTATTGGAAATTACAAACAACTCTGTACAAGAATATATAAACACATTAAGAACGCTTGAGAAAATTCTGGAAAGTGTGGTTCAACGACAACTACTGGAATACCTAGAAAGTAAAAATATATTATCCATCTACCAATCTGGGTTCAGGAAAAATTACTCTTGTGAAGCAGCAGTAAACTACGTAATTAATGAATGGAAAAACGAAGGGAACAAGAAAAAAACAATGACACTTTTCCTGGACTTCAAAAGGGCATTTGAAACAATTGATCAGAATATATTATTAAATAAAATGTCGATGTATGGTATAAGAGATAAGGAGCATAAATGGTTTGAGTCATTTTTATCAAATAGATCGCAAAGGACAAAAGTCAATGATCGATTGTCAAACATAACAGAAGTGGATATTGGGGTTCCACAGGGATCAATTCTCGGGGCGCTTCTATTTATAATTTACATTAATGAAATGCCGGCCATTATAAATGAATGCAAAGTTGTACTATATGCCGACGACACATTGGTTTATTCGGAAGGAAAGAATGCTGATGAATGCAAAGCGAAGCTACTGAATGATATCCAGAGAATAACGGAATGGCTGAAAACGAACAAGCTGAAATTCAATCAGAGCAAAACCAAGTTAATGGAGATAAATACAAATAACAAAACATTAATAGAAATAAATTTTAATAAAATAGAAAATGTAAGTCAAATTAAGTACCTGGGAGTAATTATTGACAAAAATATGAATTTCTCAGAACACGTCGACTACATATGTAAAAAGATTGGTAAATAGATTGGTTTTTTTTAAAAGGAAACGGAGAAAAATGGATTATGTTACAGCGATAATAGTATATAATGCTGTTATAAAGCCGCATTTCGATTATTGCTCAACTATTCCATTCTCATGTTGCAATTAGAGCCAGGTTGAGAGACTCCAAAAGCTGCAGAACAAAGCTATGAGGAGTATTCTGAGATGCAACGGATTCACACCGATAAGACACATGCTAGACGCGCTCAAATGGTTAAGTGTAAGAGAAAGGTTAGAACTCAACACACTGATTGCTGTGTATAAGATGAAGCAGGGCAGCGTACTAAGCTACTTAACGAGTGGAATGAGATGGGTGGGAGAAGCAAAGCCATACCAGTTGCGTAACATTAACGACTTCAGAGTCAATCGTCAGACCTCAACAGCCGCAGGAAACACGCTTATGCACAAGGGAGTGATTTTATTCAATAACTTACCAATTGAAGTAAAAAATGAAAGTAATTTTAGATTATTCAAAATCAAATGTATTAATTTTGATAAACGAAATATTTGAATTTAATTGTAAATATAAAATATAAGACAGAATTATTCAATAATAATATTAATAGGCTATTATACTAAATTTTAAAGATTTTTTGTACAGTATTTTTTATACTAATAAATGAATTAATACTAAAAAACGCTTTTTGAAAGCATGCAAAACGTAATTTTTTAAACTTGCAAATTTTTTACAAAAAACAATCAGTTTAACTTATTTCTTTGACGATGTAATAGGCTTTGAAAATGCATTAACTTAGAGCCTCAATTTAAGGCAAAATAATTTTTGAGAAAAAAATGCATTTTGAAATCATTCAAAACGTAAATTTTTAAAACATGAAAAATGTTCGCAAAAAACAGTCCATTCAATTCTATTCTTTGAAAATGTTAAAGTGTTTGAATTTTCATTTATGTCAGAGCCTCAGTTTAAAGCAGAATAATTTTTGAGAAACATCGCATTTTGAAATCATTCAAAACGTAAATTTTTAAAACTTGCAACTTTTTTGCAAATTTTTCAAAAATTCATTAATATCCGATGCATCTGATTACAGGACAATAATTTTTTGCAAAAAAAATGAATTTTGAAATTATGTGCTGGAGCCCATCAAATTTGTGTTAAAATCATGCAGAAAGTGAATTTTTTAAACTTGCATATTTTTCGCAAAAACAAAAACAATTTGACTTACTTATTTGAAAATTAAAAATACTTTGGATATACGTCAATATAAGCAAATCAGTTTAAAGCGCAAAAAAAGCATTTTGAGATCATTGGTTATAGTCCATCAAATTTTTGAATTTGAATTGATTTCAATTTTTAAAACTTACATTTTTTCCTCAAAAAAAAGTCAATCAGTCAGTTTAATTTAGTTTTTCGAATATGTACTGAACTTTCGACAAGAGTCGAGTATTACCAAGGACATGTTGCAATAGTGGAAAGTATCTCACCAAACGAGACATTTGTTTTTGTTGCAATATCCTCTACTTGTGTATATGTTGAGTATTATCTGAAGACTTTTTAACACTTGGACGTCTGTACCTCTAAAAAGATCACACTGAAGCTTGATATTTTCCTTACAGTCCCTTCGTCGATGGGTTTTTGGCATTCTACCACTTCGGAATTTGTTGTGTGTACGTCGTTTTTATCGCAGAGAGCATCAAACAAATCGTCGATGAGTACGTGATAGTCTTGGACATAAGGATTCACATGTGCTTTGTATTGGTTCCTTTATTCCTCATATTTAGTATACGGCATTTGAAGCACCTTGTACCTTTTTCGTCAGTTGCCAACATCCTGATGTTTATTGGTGAGTGCAGAACACACTTTGTCCACAATTGTTACTTATTGTTTTCCATGCAGGCTTTGGAGTCGTTTTTTATTACATTTTCCGTAGCTTGCCCCCCTTATCGGAACGAGTTCCATTCCAGAAAGCAAGCAGATTGCCCCTTTTCTTCGGAACCGTCCTCTTCGCTTTGGAAGCGGTTGGAGTGGTAAGTTGGAAATAAACTTTGATAAGTAATCTTTGAAATAAACTTTTTTTGTTATCAAGGTTCTAGCCATCGAACAGAATATGCAAACGCCAAAGGCATACGTTGGAAAATTCGGAATCATGAATCGAGGCATGTTCATTGTCCTCTCCTTGTACACATTTTTGGGATTCTTTGGATACTGGCAATACGGTCAGGGTGCATTGGGAAGCGTAACTTTAAATATCCCCCAAGATGAAATGTAAGGATTGTTTCAAATAAATATTTCATTTTAAGAATCAGGACTTTGGTTTTATTTTTCTAGCCTCGCTCAAGCTGTGAAGATACTTTTTGCCATAACCACATTGATCTCATATGCTCTGCAAGGATATGTGACAGCGGACATAATTTGGAATCATTATCTTATTAAGGAAACAAATAACGAATCGATGCATGTTTTATATGAACTCCTTCTAAGAGCTGGTATCGTACTCCTAACATGTAAGTTGATAATACAGGATAAAAGAATCCTTCTTATTAACCCTAATTTTTTTCGTTTTAGTTCTGTGCGCTGTGGCGATACCCGATTTGTCCCTTTTTCTTTCGTTAGTGGGTGCTTTCTGCCTATCGATGCTGGGGATAATTTTTCCAGCTTCTCTGGAATTGTGTGTAAAATATGGTTCAAGTTATGGCAAATGGAAAATACACTTGTTCAAGGATATTTTCCTAATATTGTTCGGAATTGGAGGCGGAGCCATCGGAACCTACGTTAGCATATCAGAAATTGTTCAAGCATACCAGTGAACCTTATAATTTGAAAAACTATGTAAATATTTTAATATTCATTTGAAATTATTGTGATTTTTAAGAAAAAAAAGCGGACAATAAATGAGTAGATATACGTTTTCAAAGTTTTTCTTCTTCGGTTTTTCCTCCAAATTTAATTTAGTAAGAATACCGTCCAATGAAAAAATTATTGAAATTCAAAAATCGAGACAGATTTTTTGGGATGTGTCGTTAATCTTCAAAAATAGAGATAAGTGAACCCGTGTTCTTAACATTCATCAGTAGAGACATGTACACGGATGGAACTAACTTTGCTAAAAGTGATCGCTTATCAGATTGAAATTGATGACTCTCGTCGAGTCGCCTTCGTTTCTGGAGTTCATTGGTGTCCATGGACGCTTTTTTTCTCAAAATTAGTTTTTGAAGGGTTGAACTTTCTGCATACTATCATAACTATCATGTTTTTCAATAAGAGCGCTACAAAAGTTTTTTTTTAAATAAAACAAAAACGGTTTTGGTCATCAATGAAATTCTTTATTCCTTTGAAAGTACGTTTGATGCCATTCTGTATGGAACTCGATTTCTTTTGCATGGCCACCACGGGCACGCTTGCAGAAGTCTAGACGCTGAACCCAATTTTCTACTGTTTTCAAGCATAAATCGGCCGATACTGCTGCAATTTCACGTTCGATATTCGTACGAATTTCATCAATCTCCGCTGGCTTGTTGGCATTGACCATAGACTTGACGTAGTCCCACAGAAAATAGTCTAACGGCGTCAAATCGCACGACCGAGGCGGCAAAGCGACTGGACTATTTCGTGAGATAACTCGTTCTCCAAACTTGGTTTCCAATAAATTGATTGTGACATTCGCTGTGTGGCTTGTGGCGCCGTCATGTTGGAACCACATATCCTCCAAGTCCATATCATTCAATTGGGCCAAAAATATTCGGTTATCATTGAACGGTAGCTATCTCCATTCACAGTAACGTGCTGGTCTTAACCAGCCCACGGAAGAAGTACGGCCCATTGACGCCGCCGGCCCATAAACCACATCAAACCGTCATTTTTTCAGGATGCAATGATGACTCATGGAGTACGTGTGGATTGCTGCCTGACTTATACCGCATATTTTGTTCATTGACGGACCCATTAAGCCAGAAATGAGCCTCATCGCTGAAGAAGATTTTTCGATGAAAATCCGAATCATTTTCAAGTTGTTGCTCAACCCAATTCACGAACATACGACGCTTCTGGTGGTCAAGCGACTTCAGTTCTTGCGTCAATTTAATCTTGTAAGGATGTAAGGATTGCTGGTCTTTCTGTAGTGCACCAAAATATCCGTAGTATGCGTAAAAATTTTGATACGTTTTTAACTTATCTTGCGTCTTTAGATCACTTGACAGATATCATATTTCTTTCCGAAATATGGACCTTTGATGATGAAGTCTCTAATAATTCGATACCATAGTTAACATTTAAAGCAGCATGCAATAATTCTTATTCTGCTGGTGGTGTCGCAGTGTTTTATAGAAGTGATTTGTCGTCGAACATTGTCGTCGAGCATTTTAATTTAAAAAGCGTTGACTTAATAAATGTAAGTTGCGAGATTTTTGGTGCTCGATACTGTTTTGTGGGTGTTTATAGATTTAATTACTGTACTGTAAATAACTTTCTCGAAGAATTCTCTTGTTTTATGGATAATCTTTTGTGTAGAAATCTGATTATTTTGGGTGATTTTAACATCGATCTAATGGTTGGTTCAACTGAAGCTGATAAGTTTTTATCGGTCATGTCTTCCTTTGGCTTGGAAAATTTACTGACTCTTCCTACGCGTATGGTTCATGGATCAAGCTCTTGTTTGGATCATATATTTATTAGGTTGCACAGAAAAAAAATTCTTCCACATTTAGAACGGCAATATTTGACCTCCAAATAAGTGACCACAGTCTAACCACCATTCAACTTGACATCAAGATCTCTAGAATGAAACGGTTTTTAAATCAATAATTGACAAAAATTGATTTTTCAGTCCTCAAATCAGCCCTAATTCTAGAGTTTTGGGAGGATGTTTATGCAGCTCAGAATCCTTCTATTTGATCTGTTCATCAATAAATTACAATCGAACATATTTCGTGCAAGCAAGCAAATTAAAAAGATCAACAAATTAAAGCCTCTTAAATATTGGATGACTCGTACCCTGCTTAATAAAATTTTAGTTAAAAAAACATTGTATAAGCGTGTAAAAAAACATCCCTATAACTCTAGGCTGAAAAAGATTTACGAAAAGGTTTGCCAGGAGCTTAAGACTGAAATACCACTTCGAAGAGATACTTTTTCTAGGAATAAGTTAGCTCAAAATATTGGAAATTCAAAAAAAGAATGGCAGGTTGTCAACGATATTTTGAACAAAACCGGACCTAACCTCGATATCGTTGTCTCTTTAAATAATAAGACTATATCTGAGCCTTTTGAAGTTGCAACTGTGTTCAATAATTATTTTTCTAATGTATATAGAACTACTATATTCAGGACTCAACGAAAAGAAACGATTCTGATTGTGTATGCGAAACCACCCTTACTCATGACCCTTTCCAACCACAGAGTTTTTTCTTTGAATTTTTTTCACCAATTGAGATAAACACATACATACAGTTACTTAAAGCAACTTATTCAACTTCATGTGATGGAATTTCAAGCAACATATTGAAACGCGTATCTTTTCTTGTTTCCGATGTGTTGTGTCACATTTTTAACTTAAATGTACAAAAGGGTACATTTCCGGAGGCACTTAAATCAGCTGATGTGATCCCACTACACAAAAAAGGTGATACTATGTCTTTAAATAATTACCGACCAGTATCCCTTTTATCAGTATTTTCAAAAGTCTTTGAGAAGGAGGTCAAAAAAAGAATGTTGTCGTTTTTAGATAAAATAAGATTCTTCAGTGACTCTCAGTTTGGCTTTCGTAGTGGCAAATCCACTGAAGATGCATTGCTAAAATTGTGCGGAGAAATATATAGCAGTCTTAATGAATCTGAAATACCTCCTAGTCTATTTATTGACATCTTTTTTTTACATGCTGGATCATAACATACTGCTTAAAAAACTCTTCAATGCAGGTTTCAGAGGATTTTTCCACGACTGGTTAGTTTCTTATTTAGAAAACCGTAGTCATAGAGAAAGGATTCGTAATTCTCTGAGTGCAAAAGTTCTCATCAACATAGGTGTTCCACAAGGATCTGTTTTTGGTCCTATCTTGTTTTTAATTTTTGTTTACTCGCTCTTTCTTCAACCTTTCAAGGGTAAAGTAACAGCTTTTGCCGACGACACTACTCTGTCTTATCACAGTAAATGTTATTTTAACTTACTTTTGGATATGAACTATGACCTGGAATTAATGCGGAGATAGTTCAAACTTCATAAATTGGCCATTAGTGACAAAACTAAGTTCATGATGTTTAACATAATGGGCAAAATATGTGATGATATAACTTTAAGATGCCATGCGCCCAATTGTTATAGATTCCGTTTGACTCATTCTTATGTAAACGATAGAGATATGCCTAGTTTTGATTCAAATGTTCGTTTTAATACTAACTGCTTTGAAATTGAAAGCGTAGACAGCTTTAAATCCTTAGGAATTACTGTTCTGCTGTGTCATTGAAGCAACCTTTTAATAGCGTTGTTAGGCAGATTTATCATCTCAGTCAATACTGCAGTTTGCCAATTTTAAAGTTGGCTTATAATGGTCTATTAAAATCCAAACTACAGTATGGCATAGCTTGCTGGGGTGGTATGCATTTGAATAAACTAGAGCCTCTGTTAATCAAACAAAAACATGCAATCCGTATACTTTGTAAGGTTAACCGTCGAACTCCTAGTTTCGAGTTGTTCAAAAGTCTTGGTTTCCTTCCAGTAAAACATCTATATTTTTATAAAGTATTAGAAATATTTTTTGAAGTCTCAGGATATACATCTTCGAGGGTTTATGATAACCTCAATCTACGTGGCAACACCAGAAATCTCGTCAATGTACCAACTATAAAAAGATCGCATTACTCTTACTTTTATTCTATTACTGCGCCCCGTTTATTTAATAAATTGCCTGCAAATCTAAGATGTGAAAGAGTTAAATCCGTATTCCTCAAGAATGTAAAAATTTGGCTTTCTACGTTAAAATATGTTGTGATTGGTAGTCTACTGAATCCTTTAGTTTGATTTCTTTTTCATTATTGTTTTTAACTTTTTTAATTTGCAATCCGCAAATCATTTGAATTTTTATCTTATTAAGTTGTTATTTATTTCATAATTGTATCGCATCCCCATCGATAAATTGAAATTTTTATTAAGCTTTTAATTTCGTACATTCGCCTCTTGTCAATATCTGATTACAGAATGTCCTTAACTATTTCATTTAAAGTGAACAATAGTATTACTGTTAATAATGTTTTTCTATTTATGATTTTATATTTGTATAGCTTTAAGTTTCTAAATGAAATAAGGAATGAAATAAAAAAAAATAAATGTAGGCCAAGATCTTTTCGCAAAATTCGCCACAACGACGTCACAGAGATGCCCAACGCTTGAGAACGACGTGTGAGAGACACATTTGGGCTTTCTGCAACTGAAGCCTCACCGGCAGCAATATTCTCTCAACTACGGGCACTTCTTTGTCTCACTGGCACGGTAACATTTTGAATTGTGCCTGTGGATTCAAATTTTTCTACTATACGCTCAATTGTTGATCTGTTAGGACGATTATGATGACCATAAATTGAACATAGCGCTCTTAACGTTGAGGACACTGACTCCGAATTTCGGTTGTAAATTTTAATTATTTCGACTCGTTGTTGGCTCGTATATCTTTTCATCAAAAAATGGCAAACCTTACTGAAGAGAAATGTCAAAAGAGCGGCAAGAAATACGGCGTCGTTTGTTGTCCCTATCGCTCTACTTTTGTAGCGTCCCTGTTGAAAAACCATTTTGTTTCTAAAATGATAATCCAGGGGCGTCACGTGGAGACTCTATCTCAAGTTGGAGTACCCACAGACATCAATTCACTCGAAATTGATTTTTTGCAAACACTCATCGCACATTCAGACCCAATTTAAGTGATATTAACATTAAAAAAAATGTTGCTCTCATTTTTATTTGTTTATTCATTTAAATTATTAAACTTATGTATGTATTGTTTATTGATATTGAAATAGTTCGTAGTAAAGTAATTTTGCATCTTTCTATTCAATAGAAATATCAAAAATAGAACAAAAACAAAAATTGTTCATTAAACAATTCTTCAACTCACAGAAACATGGCTCTCTACACAACATTTACGGCTAAAAATGGCTTACATAAAAGAAAATGTTCAACAAATTGAAGAATTAAAAAAATAAAAAAAAAATAAAATAGTTTTAATGTTACACAATACAACAACTCGTCAGCAATTGTTACAAATCGCAAGTAATTAAAAAGCTGACTTAAAAAAAATTAAAAAAATAAAAACTTGTCTCACGGCGTGTATCACATGTTTCATTGCATAAAAAAAAACAAAAAAAAAACAATTAAATAACACTAACATGTCCAGCTTTGAAACTTTAAATAATACTTTGTATTAACAGGAATGTCTTCATTTGTATTCGTTACTTTTTACAAATAACGTGCAAAGTCCCTTTTTTGTGTGTTTGTGTTTTAATGTTCTTCTTTTTCAAAAAAGGTGGCTATAATTTCCGAGAGCGAAGTGTATGTTCCAGTCACAAGTCCCAGGACTCCAACAATCACAATGAGGAAGTTACTGCACAGCAGCCACACTTTCGATAGTCCCTTGCATTGGTACCAGTAGGTGCAGATTTGAATCAAGGCTGGGAAGGCAAGACCCAAGGCGGACAGGCATAGTGCACCAAACAGTGAGATGAACAGCTCCAGGTTCGGAATGGCAACTGCCAAAAGGACTGTTAAGAGAAGAAATGTCAATAAGTGGTCGCAATGAAAAGTTTTCGCTTTGGACTAACATGTGACCAAGACTAATCCAGTTCTGACGCAGTATTCCCAAAAGATCTTCTTGCGTTGTGGTCCCATTTTCTTCGCAACGTAGTCGTTCCATGTGATATCGATGGCGACATAGCAGGCTAAGCCGTGGGTAATGAAGATAGCAAATGCCAGCATTGCCTTAACACATTGCGCCAAGCTGCAAAGATGATAGAATAGAATCTCACTGTATATACAAAACTTAAGTTCTATTCTTACACATCTTTTTCTGGCAAGTTTAATGTTATCGATCCTGCGACATCTGAGCCATAGTTAAGGTATCCAAATAGTCCCATACCAACGTAGAGGAACACGATCAGGACCATAGCAATGTTAAGGACACCACAATTGCCACCAAAGGACTTTGGTGATTTCATTTCATTTTCGAGCGGGAGGATCTGAAAGAACCAAATAAAAAATGGTGTTAATTAAATGCAAGTCTCGTAGATCAAAAGTGAGCGTTTTTAAAAAGCTGAAATTAGACCTTTTGACAGATTTTATTTGCCAAAACAAGTTCTATCACAAAAAGAGATTAAAAAATTCAAGAAAGACGAAGAAAGATTCATCCGGTTTTTTGCTCAATAATAGTGTCTAAAAGGGAAACCCTAAGTTTTAAAAAAAACTGGGTTTAAATAAGAGGACTACCGGTTGAAAATGTCTGTTGTCTGCTGAAAATGTTTTTTTTTCAAAAATCAATGCTTTATTGAGGAAAAATAGACATCGCTAGCCACACATTTTTCCCATTTCTCTGGCAATTCATGGATACCCGTTCTGAAAAATTCATGTCATTTTTTGACATCATCGAAATGACGGAAGTGCTGGTCAGCCAGGCCATGTTGCATCGATCGGAAGAGATAGTAATCGGATGGCGCAAGGTTTGGACGCAAGGTTTGGACTATACGGCGGTGGGGTAGGACATCCCATTTGAGCGTTTCAAGGTAAGTTTTCACGACATTTGCAACATGTGGCCGGCCGAGCATTGTCATGTTGCAAAATATCTTTATCGTGTCTTGCGACCGTTTCCGGCCGTTTTTCCTTCAGTGCTCGGCTCAAACGCATCAATTGTCGTCGGTAGACCTCGCCTGTGATTGTTTCATTCGGTTTTAGCAGCTCATAATACACAATACCCTTCTGGTCCCACCAAATGCACAGCATAACCTTCTGAACGGACGTCGATGTTGAAGCAAGTCCGGGGTATCCATACGTTGCCCGACGTCTTGATTTATCGTAATGTACCCATTTTTCAACCCCAGTGACGATTCGATGCAGAAAAGACTTCTTTTTGTGGCGTTCAAGCAGCATTTCGGACATGCAAAATCGGCGTTCGACGTCTCGTGGCTTTAATTCATACGGCACCCAATGTCCTACCTCTCGGATCATTCCCATTGCTTTCAAATGATCGAAAATGGTTTTCTGAGCGATGCCAAGTGATTTTGCAAGTTCTTCTTGCGTTTGTGACGGATCTTGATCGAGCAATACCTCCAATTCATGGTCTTCAAACTTTTCCAACTGGTCGGGGCGTTCTTTGTCGTCGGTGTCGAAATCACCATTTTTGAACCGCTTAAGCCACCGCTGACACCGTCTATAGTATAGCCCGGGTAAGCTTCGGTAAGCAATTGATGCGCTTCGGTTGCTTTTTTCTTTAAATGAAAGAAGCATATTAAAACTTTCCGCAAATGTTGTTTTGATGGCATGTAGACATTTTACGGCTTTACAAAAACTTGTGTGTTTTCACTAATGACCAATAACCTAGACTGACAGCTGTCATGGTCAAAATTCACCTCAGAGTAATAGATATGAAGTTGTCTGCAATAACGACATTTTCAACCGGTAGTCCATTACTGAAAAAAGAGTAAAGACAACAAGAATCTTGCTCTTAACTGCTGTTCGTAGTTCAATTATTAGTGCACCAAACTGTTTGGAATTAGGTCTCGGTGAAGTTGCTCACAAAAAGCAGTTGTTCTTTTCTATCAGCCTTTTCTATTTCTATGAAGGATTTGGTCATAAGCAGGAAAGGACACATACAAAACCTTTTGTATAATGGTTAAATGAGTTCACTGTAAAATAAAATTTAATAGTTGCCCATCAGAGAAAGAATTATGGCACCAATCAGTCTCCAAGAAAGGATATGTAATTTATGCATAGTGGAAGCCATGCTAGCTATTCAATGTGATTCTATTGGGATGGGCAAACTCTAACCAACATTTTGTAAACTCCTGCTTCCAACTATACTGCTTTTTATGTGTTGAAGACGTTTCAACTCGAGATATACAAAATCATTTCTTCCCTCGTTATGGAAACAATCTTAAGTCATTCTTTCCCCCGAAAAAAATGAATGCCAATTCGAGGTTTATGTTGGTCTACGTGCTCCTTGGCCCACGTAAGAATTCATCTCTTCGTAAAAATTGTTTTTCTGGTGAAAAGACGCCTTCTACCATTTCTGGAAAACTGCTGTGAGATCTTTTTAGCGCCCTGATAACAGTTCTAGGATAGAATTTAATATCACTTAGCATAGCTCGTTTTATCTTCAATACCACGATATTTTGATAATGACAAAAGTAAGCGTGATTATTTTGAAATTGATTCGTCGCATTTTAAAACAAATAACTCAGTTTTATTAATTGTTGTTCTTTAACAATTCGAAAATAAAATAATGATAAAAATTAAACCTTATTTCATATTTTCACTATATTTTTCTTTAAATTTTGTTAAAAGGAAATAACTTTAAGGCTTTCCATTTTTTATTTTATTAGGCACAGAAATACGAGTGTTTATGGTTTTTTAACCATTTTCATGTCTCGAAGATGTCGTGGCATCGAATAAATCAATGATCATGAATGACTTATATCGATTTTGTCCCATTCTTTATTAATGACTCTTCTACAATATCATATTGACAATTTTTTTCAAAACCATTGCGTGACAAAAATGCCCAAACGTGTCTTAAGAAACTCTTTTATAAGCTTGGATGCGTGAATGGTGCTTAATCATGTAAAAATATAATTTCGCTTCCAGATATTACATCTGCAAGGTTTTTGAAGAAATAAAAAAAATATTTCTATAGCAACAAATAGCACCCTTTAATATTAACGTGTCTCCTCTTAATTTGTAAACGTACCAATATTTCTGGCAATCGTTTGGCTCAACCCCACGAGACACAACTCTTCGTCCCAGAGTTGAAAATTTCCACCCCAGCCTGTTTACTTTGTGACGCGTCTTGGGATTCGTTCGGGGATCCACAATATTTCAATGTTCCAAAATGTTCACAATTTCAGACGGACCAATGTAATTCGCTTTACCTTTTTTGCCGAAACCCAGCTTACGTTTTTAAATTTTTTTAATGCGTTCTTCACTTATTATTACTTGGTTTTATCATTATTTCGTTTCAATACAATTTGAAAAATAATTTAAAAAAAGGGAAATAAGGCTTAATTTTTATAATTACTTGTTTTCGTATTCGTACAAAATTTACTAAAACTAAGTTGCATTTATATATAAAGATCCTTTTGCACAGACTTTGATGAAATTTTGTGTGTATTAGAGCGGGCTGATCCAATAAACAACCTTCTGTTATATTCATAGTTAGTCCTGAATTTTTTCTTTTTTAATTTTTCAAAGTGGCGAATTTGAATAAAAAACCTAAATTTTGTGTAGAAATTAACTGGGATTTCTAATATTTGATAAGTGGTTTAGATTACAGAGCAAGGACAATTTTGATTTGATTGCAATTTTAAGGACATATTTTCTCAACTTCATGCGCAAATTTCTTAAAACAGCTTAGCAAATTATTGTTGTTTTTATTTATAGAATAAAAGTACTGCATATTTAGAAAATTGATGCGAACAAGAGACAGAAGATTAAAATAGTCGACTGTTTTTTTCTTTTTCACTGTTTTGAACAACATAAGTCGACTTAAAAAACAGAAAAAAACGAGTTTTACTTACAAATGAAATGAAATGAAAACTTTGTAATAGCTTGGTTGTATTGCGGAAAATTTAAATACCTATTTTAAACCGTTAAAAATAAATTGAAAAATTGCTTTTGGTTCACGATAGGAAGGCAAGAGCAATGATGAAACTGAAAGCATTCAGAAGCGGAAAACGCAATGTTCAAGAAAAATGATGCTGGGCTCTCGTCACATAAGTCGATAGTCGTCTGTCGATCTCGTCTCGATGATGGTTTTTTCATAAATTGTAGAATCGTGTGCACGACATCAATATGACGACACTTTCTTTGCTTCACGTAACGCGAGAATCTTCGTTTAATATCGTCTTGTGGATCTGATTTGCACGATATCTATTTCACAGTGTTTAAGCGAAAAGCCCACAGAAAGAATTTTGAGATATAATAAATTAATGTTAATATTGTACCCTGCAGCTACTCTCAAAGTTTTTAAGGGTTGAAAACAGCGCACAAAAACAAAACAAGAGAATACCATCGAAATTGTTGTTGCAAACTTCAGCGACGGATTGCTCGGCAGCTGTCAAATCGTCAGGATGAGTAAACGATAGACGACACGATAGTGATGTGGTTCCATGAAGCAAACAGTGTTGCCAAGTTTTTTCTGAGTCAAAGCACTGTTCCTAATATTTTCAGCGTTATTTTTGATACCTTGGGCACCAAAAAAAAATCATTTTCCAGTTTCCCAAAAAATAAACATTTATTTAGCTCAAGTCGTAAATAAGTGTTACCAAGCCTTTGTGCGTCCAATTCTGACCTTTGCGAATGCAGTATGGTGGAATATAGTATAGAGTTTTCGAAAATAAGTGCTTGCGAGTTTGCACGCGATTTACAGAAGCGCTCATTCCGACTTCCGGCATCAGCAAAAAACAAAAGACTATTGGATGCTTCCGGTGTGCATAGGATTGACAACGTTATCCTGGGCTTACTGAGGAATCATTTTGTGTGACCGGCAACTGTAATTGAGAACGAATTCAAATCGGGATTTTTTTTTATCCTAACCCGAGATATTTTAAAAAACTCAGTAAAAAACCGCATTTTGGTATTTAGACGTACATGGCTGCTTGTCGGACTCGAGCAATATTCTCGTTATATACCATGCTGCTAGAATAACAGACAAAAGAGTCCTATAGAGCTCCTGACTGCAATTACTGTATTAGCGTATTCGCAAAGCGTATTTGCGAAATTGCATTTAACATCTCCAAACTAATTTTGTTCCTAAGTTTGCTTTTGACTAGGTTTGCTTGACTAAAAACCCTTTCAACATCGCCATTAGAATGTGGCAAACAAAGCAGTTTCAAGGCTACTTCGTAAATGTTTCCATACGGATTTTAGTAGGTTTCAGCGTTAAAAAACAGAGTTAATGAAGCACTAAAAATAAAATAAAAGCACTAAAAGAACGCCCGAGCACTAAAATGACATTTTGGGCACTGGAATAATTTTTTGAGCATTGAAATTAACGCCGAAAGGACTTAATTGGCAACGCTGGAATGCTATCGTTTTGACGACAATCCTCTCAAAAGTTATGTGATGAGAGCACTGAGACAGTAACACTAATGACGGAAATACGTCTATAAAAATTATAATAATATAATAATAATAATTTTATATATTATATAAAAAATCTACATCCTCATCAGAGTGAGATACTCTTAAGTCGTCTGAGACCCCAAAAGAAGCGCCAGCTTCATTACTCTAAGTTTTCTAGATATTGTTGTTGATGTAAATAATTGGGTTCAAGAAAATTCAGGGCTGTGCAAACATTAATTCAAATTTTGATTAAAGTGGGATAATGAATACGCCTGCCAAATAATGTATTTTTTTCCTAACAAAAAGTTTTGACTCTCAATATTTTTAACAACCTGTAGATATAAAAATGACAATTGGACGTCATTATTTTAAAAAATGTACTTCGTGCTGAGCTGGTAAACTCAAAAGTTAATGTAAAACTGAATGCCAACTTCCACTTTGTCCAGTTTATCGATAATACGAACATACAAAATACGTATGAAAATGCCAATGTTCGGGTCCGTTAGTATTTCATAAAATTTGAAGAATAAATTCAAAAATACGCTTACTTTGTTTGGTACTTGTCATTATTTCGTCGAGTATTTACTAGTCCCTCATTAATGTCTAATGTCTATTAAACAAATTGCATTTCATTCAGTCGACTAAACAAAATATGCCATAATTATTCCATAAGACTTACTCTTTTCAACAAAGCAATACAAATCGACAACATCAAACAGCGGCCTATTTTTGTTTTAGCCTTCAAGTCTAATTGTTATAATAATATTATTTTCGATATCTTCATGAAAAAATCTTTGATTAGGTTTTATATTTTTTATGTGGAGCTTCGATTATCAATCGATCAAGATCTGAATTGTATTCGTTGTAAGCTAATGATCTTTCAAGATATTGATAAGTTCTACAAGTATTCTTCAGCGCCACTTGAATTGATCAGATATGAATGCCACTTGAGTTAAGCAATGAATCTTCACATAATTTTCCACGTCAATTGATTTCAGCGTTAATTAGGATTCAATCTTTGAAATTCTTGCACATTATCTCGAGAATAATGTCGCAAAGTGTTTGCATTGGCTTCTTCTGTAATTATCGACAAGACTTACTGATACAAAGGTGAATAGCCAAGTTAAGTGGCCCTCGATAGAACGTCATTATTTACCGTCAAAACATTTTTTAACGCTGGATGGTTCGATGATCAGTGCAACGCTTTCTGGGTGTGAGGTTTCGAGCTCATATCAAACCAAAACCTCACGTCCCGAAAATTCGCGTGTCATAAAGCCTTAAAGTATATTTACTTCAATGATTTTCGACGAAAGTAAAAAGCCACCACTTGCTCCAAAAACTAGGCCTTGGGTCTCAATCATTTTTTCCCTAGAAGACGACTGAGAGTGAATTGCTATGAAAGCATGGAATATAATCTCAGCAGTCATTTATAAATTTCATTGGCCTCGAAACAAAAGCCTAAAAAATTGCACATCGATGCACAGTGGCTCATGTCCTCTTTATAATCCTGGCTAGCTTTTTGGGTGAGCTGAGGGCAATTTCTTAAAGTACTCCTAATATTTTTTAGATTTCATGATCTGAGTGAGATTGAAGTTATGCCGACAGCTTAAGAAGTCTTGGTCTAGATTTCCTCGCACATTACTGACTAGTTCATCCTATAATTCATTCATTGATACCCCTTCGTGCCCCACAACCAAACCTAGATTTACTTTGTCAAACTTAGTCTCTTGGCTGAGTTCGTATTTCCGCTCTTTTCTTAGCAAATGAGCTGATAGTGGTCCGCTATGCTCTCTGCTCAGACTTGATCCTTGCTTAAACAATGTGGCCCAAAATGTATCGAGATTACTTGAAATATTCCATAAAATTTAACTGTGTTTTTGTTGCTATCAACACTGATAAGATGAGGTGTCAAGCAATTGGTTGTTGTACATCGGTCGGCTTTGAGTGAAAGGATGGAAGTTGCTCCATTCCTAAGTGCAGGCAGTCCATCAACTACAATCGATAAGGAATACCAATCAAATATCTACAATTTCAGTCTCAATTTTCATTTTTCGATGACTGGAAATGGGTCGTCTTTAATGGGATGCCAAAACGACTTTCAGATAAAGAGTCGTCTACTTGATATAGAAATCCTCGTGCGTAAATGTCCATCAATATAAAAGCAAATCGCATTTAAAAATTTGTTCAGTTAAAAATACTTACCACGCCTATGGCTTCTAGAGCAAATAGTACGGTACCGAAAAACAATGGAAAGTTCGAGTACTCTCCAAAAGCGTCCTTGCCCTCAAGTGAAACTGGTTCCCGGAAGATGTAGTAGCAGATGATTCCAAAAGACACCATTGTTATGGCATTGGCAAGAGTTGAAAACGGTGCCAAATACTTGAGGTTCCTTACCTAAAAATCAGACAATATAAATAATAAGTACCTGAGTGGAACTTCACTAAACTTTAAAAAACTCACCCAATTGATAAGAATCAAAGGCAATAAAATGAAGACCATGTATAGACGAACGTCTGTGGGCTCGTCCATGTAATAATCAGCGACAGACTTGATATTTGATGAGACAAACACAACATAAACACAGCATGTTCCCAGCTGATAGATCAACAGGAACGTATTCACTGTATGACTAGAGAGATGCAAAAGAAACTATAGTTTAGAAAGGATACATTTAAGACTTATGCATACCCAATGTATGGAGCTAGTTTTTTGAAAAATGTCGGTCCTTCGCCGAAACTTGACTCAGCCACGCAAGGATAATTCATGCTGGGAGTCCGTTTTCGCCTACACAACTCATATTCGGCTTTGATCAATAAATGAATGCAGTATGTGCATATGAAGCCAATGATGATCGTTCCAATGGTTCCTGTCACATAGCCCGAGTTCCTAAAGGCATTTGGCATAGCTAGAATACCAGTACCTAGGGATCCCTTTAGCAAGTGGAACATTGTTTCTGAATTCCTAAAAACATAAAAATTCAAAATATCGAACTGAGGAGAAACTGAATCGTTTTGACTTACGTTGTTGGATGTTCCACCTTGCGGTGTTCGTAAGGATTGTAATCGCCATCGAGGGAGATCTTTCCCTTCTCCGTCAACTCGAGACTGAAACGAGGCTTATCGCTAACCTGTGTTGCTTTGTCATTGTCATTAACAAAACCGGCATTATTATGCCCATTTAGATTTCTACTCATTACGTTTCTGCTGTCGTCTTCTCAAGGGGGATACAACCTGGAAGTTAGAAATTTTAATACAAATTTAAAAATGTAATTAGCAGTAAAGGATTTAAATTTCTTTAATAAGAATCAGATAAGGCCCAATTTTGTTGATTATCTTGTAAAAATGAGTCTTATAAAATGTGTCTCAGAATTTGTTGCTGATAACGTCACCGGGGTTGATGTTGACTAATTTGGATTGGTGTGAATCTTGATCAGAAAGTCGCTCACATGATAAAATATGTCACGATTTCATTGAAGAGTATATAGTTTTTGCCTCGTGCTGTAAATATTTTTTTTATAAAATTTAAGTGGTCCTCCAAAGACGATAGACGCTCAGGCTAGCGATAGAGTGGCAAGCTTAGAAGGAGAGCTTTGCAGTCCGTCCCAACTTTCATATAGGATCGATTTTTCTTTTTATCGTTAATGTCATCGAAGTCTGTAACGAGATCTATTAAAGTTCTCAGTAGATACATTTTTTGTCCTTTTCAGTTCAGATCTTAAGGTTTGTTAAATTGAATCTTACTTCCAGTACTTGCGCTTTTATATTAATTAAGGACGAGTTCTTTTAAATTTAAATAATTAATGTTCTAAACTTATTTACTCAGATTTTTCTAACAATGGTAAAAGGAGAATTTTCAATTTCACATTTTACAAAGTTTCTCCTTGGAACTTTTTTTAGACTAACTCTTGAAAAATGCTACCACATTTGGTCATTCTTTTTTAGTTCTCATATTTAATGTTTTTTCATTAAATAATTGAAAAATATTTACTGGTTTCTTTTTACTGTTTGTATTGCTCCATGGGTAGAGCCCGAATTCGGTATTGACTTATTTGCATTCGAATAGTTCACAGTATTTTTTTCGAAAGTGGTTGATATACTATCATAGAAACGCTGACAGTGTTACATTTCAACAAACACTAACACCAATCATTATTAAGTCGTATACTGACTTGTAATTCCAGCATGAATAAACTGATAGAATATTCACAACAGCAAGCACATGCATTGGGGCAGACTACTCATCGCCAGTTATAATGCGTTTCATGACATCCTGGTAGTCGGAAAACATTTTTTCACACACTTCAACGCGACGCCTTTTTCCCAAAAAAATTCAATGTTTTCGGTACCAGTCGAGATTTGACGCATTTGAGGCCCAAAGCATCCTTCAAAATGGTATTGAATGAGCCTTTCGATAAGCCAACTTCATCAGCAAGATCTCTAATCGTCAATCGATGGTTTTTCAACACCAAATCTTTGATTTGTTGGACGTGAGCTTCATCGGTTGAGGTTGATGGTAGCCCAGAACGCTCTTCGTCTTCGACACGTTCACGGCCGGCTTGGAAATCACTATACCACTTGTAAACATTTTTTTTTAGACATAGCCTCATCATCAAAGGCTTTCTGCACCATCCTCAACGTATCCGCAGCAAAAAATTGATTCCGCAAACAAAATTTAATGCAAATTCTTTGCTCAATAAATTTCGACACCGCAAAAAACGAAAAACTCACTTTAAGCAGCTCACAAAACGACGCGTATCTCAAACACTATGAATATATTTTGACATGAAATTTCACAAAGATGTCACTGACAGTACTACCAACCTAAAAAGAAAGAAAAATTTCCAAATCCTTCGACGCGCGCAATTTAAGTGCATATGTCACCTTATTTTTTGGACACAGTAGTACTATCACTGGTTTGACCACTCCAGTGATAGCGCTGTTCATTTTATCATTACGCCAAATGGTTATTGAACCAGATCTGAAAACTTCAAGACTTACTGTTGAATTTGAACCTGGGCCCTCTATCAATTGATCCAATTGAAAGGCAAGCGCTAAACAAACCCAGCCGTAAGTGCGGCAAATGTTAAAAGGTTTTATATTCCAAAGACTGGCTAATAGTTTCACCCAGCCCTGATATTATTTATGTTTCAATTGCTAACTGGAACTTTTGATTTTCTCCATTATGTTCAGAATGTTTCGCCTAGCAAACAATTTCTTTTTTGAATTCACTTAAATTTATTAAAATATCTTTTTCGCCTCTCAAACAATTTTAGTCTAAGGTTTGTCTTTATAAAAAAGCCCAGAAGTGAATCTATCAAATATAAATGCCGTTTGGTGACGAACTCTAAAATTTGATTTCAACCAAAGAATGGAATTTTTTTAAGCATTAGGGTCCCGTGTAATGTCACTTTGGTCATTCGAAAAAGGACAAAAAATGCTTAAATTTGGCTTAACCATGTCTTAAATAACTTGATGGCCCTCTGCAGGCACTCTAAATTAAACCTTACATATTTAAAAATTTGTCTTTCGACTTAATAATAATTTTATATATAAATTTAAACAACTATAAAAAAAATGTTAATTATAAAGAAAAACTTAGGAAATGGCCATTTTTAATTTTTTATTAAAATTAGAGCTAAATACTAAAAGAAAAACTTTAAATCACAACCTAACTTACAATTATATTAAAACTACGACCACTACCTTAAACATATATAATCCGGCCAAGGCTGACATGATATGTTTTGTCTTAAGGGCACCCAAGATAAATATTGAGGACTGAGTTCCACTCTTTGTCCAACCACCAATAGTGTTACGACATCAGCTCTATCGTGGTCTGATACCGACCTAATGAACCGAAAAGTCTCCGGTGAGCTACTTGCGACATCTTGGTCGTAGTGGAAGAATATCCTCAACCAGCTGTTTTTTTATCTAAATAGATGAACGCTTCAGAGAAATTAGGCTGTTAAGGCGCACTGTCTCATCGTGCATATGATTGGTGTAAAAAGCCCCAGAGATCAAGTTGTTGCTCGAAGTCATTGTTCTGATCTTGTTTTCTCCGTTTTTTAATAGGACCTCATTTCTAAAGATTTATTTGTGCTCAGACTCTTTGTGGAGACAGGCTCTTAAACATCGTCTCTTGAAAACTTGAATCTTTTCCATTAAGCTTGTTCCAATGTTGAACCAAACGAGACATCCATGGGCAACGGCAAGCCAAATGAGGACCGGGTAGCAGATCACCAATACCTTGGCATCGAGTTGACTGCTGTGGAACGGTCTCCTTGTAAAGGCAAAGACCGCTTTGACTCTGGCTGGAGCAATACCTTTATGTTTGTTTTTAAATAGAAACTGATCCAGCTAGTGGCTGTCCGTTTTGTTCAACTGTACATAACATTCGCCACTTCTTTCTAGTATTTCTAGAGGCCCTAGACAACGGAGTCCTGAAAAGAATAGTCTCACACTTTTGGAAATTGATCTTCAACTTCACAGCGTCGAAATCTTTTTGAAGTCGCATCGTGACTTACAATTCACGAAGCAAAAGACTGTACGCGATGAAGTCATCTGCGTACTCTATGGAGAGACAGAAAGAGCGTCTACAAGAAAGCTCTTGAAGATAGTAATTAAAATTGGAGAAATAGCTATACCCTGTTGTAGACCGTTGTTGAAACAAAAGTCGCATCATACGTCATATTGCCATTTTTCACAAAAAACTGCCTGCTGGTGGGCATACATACATATCTAAGATTATGCACAGCAATGGTTTGCTTATGCCTAGCTGATCGAACTTGCAAATAGGCCCCGTGACAGCCGACTTACCTAAAATAGGGACATCGCCCGCGGTTCCAAAAAATATGACAGATGTTCAAAAACAACAATTTTGGTGGCTGTCAGAAGATTTATGAGGAACTCTCTCGTCGACTACCTTCAAAGTAAAGTTTGCCTCCGGGACAAAGTCTATCTCGTTTTGTACGTACGTACGTACGTTTGTGCGGATTCTTTCGTACAGCCTAACTCGAGAACAAATCAAGCTATCGAAGCCAAATTGGTTTCATTCGAAGCGTGTGTGCATAAAGATCACCTGAAAAGCTTTTGGTTAAATTTCACAGGGTGGTTTGAATTTTATGACGAAAAAACTGTCAAAAAAAGGGACAATTTGACTTCTTCAATTAAAATCAATTTAGTTTTCCAATAAAAAAGCTCAAAATTAATTAAATTTATAGTGTACAGCTACCTTATCAGATAAAAAAATATGCATAAATATATACACTGCCGTTCATAAGTTTCCGGACAAATTCATATAAAATTTTTTTTTTTTTTCATTTTTAATGCCAAAAGTCTCATCAATATTATGTTTATTTAGTCAATTGACTAAACTAAGTAAGTTAATAACTATAGTGTAAAGTTCCACTCCTTAGACACTTTTACTTTGTGTTAACTTCAATCGCCTAATGCAGCCTCACATTAGGTAAACAAGAAAAGGCTTGGTTCGATTGAATACTAACACAAAGTAAAAGTGTCTAAGGAGTGGAACTTTACATTTGGTCCTTCGAGCCGGATTAGCCGGAAAGTGTTAAATTACATATTTTAAATTGGTACGAGACCAAGAAAAATATATTGATAATTTTATTGAGTTAAAGTGATATCAACAAAAGTCTACAAACATTTGCAATGAGTGAATTCGAGGGCATCGCGCAATTACAAACCGATATTAGTGAAGAAGTGCATCGGTTGTGGACCAATTTTAAAAAGGATGGAGAGTCTCGTTACACTAATGAGTACTTCAGGAAGCGACTCGAACAATTAGAAGCGTATTGGACCGACTTCCAGATCAACAATGGGTACTTGGAAGACCTGCGGAAAACCAATCCGCAGCACGACTACTTCACCCAGAAGTACTTTCAGCAGTTCGAGACGAGGTACCAGGACATCAAGGGCACCTTTAAGATGAAAATGGAGCAAATGCGAAAGAAGACTGGCCCGCAACATTTTGACGAACAAGCGGCGCCAGCAACATCAACGAAAGCACAGTCTCAAGTTCAGCCACAACCAACACTAGAGCCATTGTCCACTGCAGGCATGCAGCCATCAAGGTTGTCTCCCATCAATGAAGATAAATCAGATCCAGGGAAGGTTCAAGCGAGGTTCAAGAAATTAATTGTCATTAAAAACAACTTCACCCGCATCATTAACAGCTTGGATTTGAGTCAAGGTGCTGTATACCTCAGATTCAAATTAGACCAGCTAAGAGATTGCTGGACGAAACTTGAAATAATAAACGACGACATAATGTCTACGTTAGAAGAAGCTGACTACGATCATGAATATGTCTGCAACAATGAGTTTATTGAATTGGAGCAGATGTATCAAGATGCGTACATCCAAATTAAAGAAGCTGAAGGTCAGCAGCAACCACCTGTACATCAACAACCACCTACACACCGAGAGATCAAGCTTCCAGCAATAAGCATTCCATCGTTTAGTGGAAAGTACGAGGAGTGGACATCATTCTGGGAACTGTTTGAGCGTTTAGTTCACCAGAATATTACTTTAAGCGACGTTGAACGGATCCAGTATTTGAAGGGAAACTTGAAGGGTGAAGCTGCCAGAATAGTTAGTCACCTATCCCCAACATCAAATAACTATGAGACAGCTATAGAACTACTTACCAAGCGCTTCCAAAATCCTGCCGTACTAGTCAACAATTACATCCAAAGGTTGTTGAACTTGAAACCGACTCGGAACGAAAACGCATTTGAACTAAAAACAATTATGGACACGTCCCGAGAAATCTTGTACGGTATTAACAACTTGGGAGTTGACACTAACTCCTGGGATCCGTTAATAATCCAGTTACTTTGTCCAAAACTTGACCCGGAAACCAGGAAATTATATCAACAGTCAAGAGGGACGTCAACAGAAATACCTAAGCTTGAGGATTTCTTTAATTTCATCGAGGGCAGATTCCGAGGTTTAGAAAGTAGCCGCGAATCAACCCGGGACCCCCAATCATATACAATGAGAGCAGCAGCGACAAGGAACCATTTGACTACCGTCACACAGTCAAAGTGTGCTGTTTGCAGCGAGTTTCATCAAATATATAGCTGCAAAAGGTTCCTAAGCATGAGGCCTAAAAACCGTTTGGAAGTAATCCAACGGTCAAGGTTGTGTTTTAACTGTTTGAGAGATGGACATGTCGCACAGGAATGTCCAGTGAAAAAGGGTTGCAAAATGTGCGCACAACCACATAACTCCTTGCTTCATCTCCCCCGAGCACCAGTAGAAGAAACACCATCGTCAGCACGAGTCGCTACTACCTGTCATAACAATAGGATGACACTATTAGCCACAGCCATGGTGAATATTTGCGTTGGAGGAGAAGCAAGACTAGTACGAGCCTTGATTGACCAAGGGTCTCAATCGTGCTTCGTTACGGAGAAACTAGCACGCCAAATGAAGATACCCTTAGTCCAGTACAGATCTAAAATCAGTGGCATAAACGGTCATGCAACAGAAATCGTTGCAGCTTGTGAAATTACTATTCGGTCAATTCACGATGAGAGAGTCAGTTTGGAAGTGGAGGCATTAGTTATGCCAGTAATTACATCGAGACTACCAGTGCATCCAATTAGCTCCCACCAGTGGCCGCACATAAAAGGTCTGAAATTGGCTGACCCATGGTATGGAGAACCTCAAGATATCGACTTGTTAATTGGGTCTGATATCTTGCCACAATTTTTGACGAAAGGAGTAGTCAAAGGTCCAGCTAATACTCCGATGGCTCAAAATACAAAATTTGGCTGGATACTTTCGGGTCCAATCATCACTACACCGATCTCGAGGAAGCAGTCCCAAGGCAAAAACCTCACATCATGCATCAGTGTGTGCAGGGAAGATGAGGAGTTGAAGAAATTTTGGGAATTAGAAGAAGTTCCCAGTGAGAAAATCAAATCTGAAGAAGACGAAAGGTGCGAAAATCACTTTCTATTAACGCACAAACGCGACGAAATGGGACGTTATACAGTCCACTTACCCCTGCGAAAGGATCGCACTGTATTGGGAGATTCACGCAAAATGGCTTTGAAACGCTTTTTCATCTTGGAACAAAGATTCGCAAAAAATGACAGTCTACGGCAAGAATATTCGAAGTTCATTCAGGAATATATTGATCTGGGACACATGGAGGAAGCAACGGGGTGTACTACTGAAAAGACGTATTATCTTCCGCATCATGCAGTCCTAAAAAGTGAAAGCTCTACAACCAAATTGAGGGTTGTGTTCGACGCCTCAGCAGCAACTACCTCTGGTGAGTCCCTGAACAGCATTATGATGACTGGTCCTGTGGTTCAAAAGGATTTGTTCTTCCTGCTTCTTCGATGGAGGTCCTTTGAAATCATGTTCACTGCTGACATCGAGAAAATGTACCGGCAGATATTAGTTAGCAAAGATGATCGAAATTTGCAGCGGATTTTCTGGAGAGCTAGTTCTAGCGACCCCGTCAAGGAATATATACTCAGAACCGTCACTTATGGTACAGCTTCGGCACCATACTTAGCTATTAAGACTCTGTGTCAGTTAGCCGAGGACGAAAAGCAGAGATATCCATTAGCAAGCAAAACTGTGAAAGAAGGATTCTACGTGGACGACTGTCTGGGTGGTGCGAATTCAATAGGAGAGTGCCGAAGGCTACAACAAGAATTGACGCAAATGCTCCAAAGTGGTGGATTTCACTTACGTAAATGGACATCAAATCGTACGGAGATTGTAAGCGCGTTGCCCAGAGACGAGGTTGAAATGGAGCTAGACCATGGCTTTGACAACGAAACAACATTCAAGGTCTTAGGCATAAAATGGTGTCCTAGGGCAGATGACTTCCGTTTCAAGGTCAACTCGTCGTTATTCAGTACAAAGGGTACCAAACGAGCAATACTTAGTGACGCTGGAAAAATCTTCGATCCTTTTGGATGGTTATCGCCAGTAACTGTCAAGGCAAAGATCATTATTCAACGTCTTTGGCTTTTGGGCATTGGTTGGGATGAGAAAGTCCCAGAGAAACTTCAAGAGGAATGGAGTGAATTCAAGACCAGGCTATCATCGTTGGAAAGTGTCAGAATTCCGAGATGGACACAACAAAATGAAGGATCTCAAGTTGAGTTACATGGATTCGCAGATGCATCCGAATTAGCATATGCAGCCGTTGTGTATCTCAAGATTAATAATGGCGACGCTACTACAATCAGTCTAATTGCATCAAAGACAAAGGTGGCACCGGTGAAGCAGGTTTCATTGGCAAGGCTAGAGTTATGCGCAGCAGCACTTCTTACGAAGTTAATGAAGAACATCAAGGAGGGAGCAGATATGAAATACAACCGAGTTTTCGCATGGTCAGATTCTACCATAGTACTGAGCTGGTTAAAACAACATCCAGTGAAATGGAATACATTTGTTGCCAACCGAGTGTCCTATGTACAACAACATTTTGTAGGACAATGGAGGTTTGTGCCAGGAAAAGAGAATCCAGCTGACATTCCATCTAGAGGATCATTTGGAGATACTCTCGCTGAAAATTCATCTTGGTGGCATGGACCAGACTGGTTAAAGAAAGATGAAAATCATTGGCCAGCCGACAAATCAATGACGGAAATTCAAGAATTACCGGAAGTCAGAAAGATACGCGCTTGTTTGTCAGTGGATAACAGCATTCCACCATGCAAGTATGATATTTTTCTCAAATTCTCTTCGTTCTCGAAACTTCAGCGTATAACCGCATATTGCTTGCGATTTCAAAACAACTGCAAAAGGAGTACCAGACGTGAAGAGCGTACACTGGGCGGGTTAACACTAGAGGAACTTTTGGAAGCAGAAAGAATGCTGGTAAAGGGTGCTCAACAATGTTTCTCTGAGGATGTGGCAAATCTTCTGACAACCAATACTTTGAAATCAGACAGCAAAATATCTTCACTGAACCCATTTGTCGATTCAAATGGAATATTACGAGTGGGAGGCCGTTTAAAACATGCAAACTTGACAATGGATCAAAAGCATCCTATGATTCTCTCGTCGTCCCACCCACTGGCACGATTAATTGTTACTAAGGCTCACAAGGATACGCTGCACGGTGGCGTAAGACTCACTTTAAATCACATCAGGAGAAAATTCTGGATCATTAGAGGAACCAACACCGTTAAAGCGATTATAAATCAATGCGTTAAATGCTTTCGTTTCAAGGCCAAGGAATCAAGTCAACTTATGGGACAACTTCCGGAAGCACGAGTGAGGTTTTCACGGCCATTTACTCACTGTGGAGTAGATTATGCAGGTCCAGTCCACATCAGATGCTCACAGTTTCGGGGTGTTAAGTCACATAAGGCTTACATAGCACTTTTCGTTTGCATGGCAACAAAGGCAGTGCACATTGAGCTTACTTCTGACTTAACAACGGACGGGTTTATGGCAGCATTACGACGCATGATCAGCAGAAGAGGATCTGTGTATCACATTTATAGTGATAATGGAACCAACTTCATCGGAGCTAAAAACATTATCGACGCATTGCAAATCAACCTAACAAACAGTGGAATACAGTGGCATTTCATACCACCAGGAGCTCCACATTTTGGTGGACTCTGGGAAGCCGGAGTTAAATCCGCGAAGTACCATTTGAACAGAATTATTGGAGAGCAGAAATTAACTTACGAAGAGATGAACACTATTCTGGTACAAGTAGAGGGATGTTTGAACTCCAGACCACTCTGTGCGTTAACAGACAATATTGAGGATCTTGATGTATTAACACCGGGCCATTTCATTGTTGGAGAACCATTGCTAGCCTCACAACAAGATTTCATTTTGGATATGTCTGTGAGTAGCTTAAAGAGGTGGAAGCTAATTCAAAAACTAAAAAACGACCTGTGCAAACGATGGTATGAGGATTACTTATCAAGGATGCAACAACGATACAAGTGGAAGCATTTAACAAGGAATATTGAGGTCGGACAATTGGTACTGCTGAAGGGTGAACTTATTTCACCATCGAAGTGGCCTTTGGGAAAAATTGTGGAAGTGCATAGTGGAGCTGATGGGCTAACCAGAGTTGTGACGGTAAAAACGGAAAAAGGAGTATTGAAACGACCAATAACCAAGGTGTGTCCGCTACCCAATGAAGAAAACCCTATGAAGCCTCAGGAGAAAGAAGATGAATCGAAGGTGAAACAGTCTCCGATTTCAACAAGGAACCAGAGAAATAAGAAACATCCATGCAAGTTTCCTGTTGCTCTTGCAGTTCTGTCAGTTCTTGCATTAGTTACGCCAGGATCTACACGATACACAATAACCCATCCGGAGGCTGGAATATTTGTGGAACAATTTGGAACAGCCAGAATTCAACGGGTCGTACTTCGCACCAGCATTCGATACCCGATGCTAGATCTACTACGTGATCAATCAAACGTAAATAAGACAAGAGACCAATTGATTGAGCTATGTAGACGGGCAAGTGCAGCGACTAAGGAAAATCAGTGCGAAGAATTGCGAAATCACTTGGATGAAGAATGGAAAAATGTATTCTCGATTTTCAAGAGGCTTGAAATAACACCACACAAAAGACAAAAACGAGGAATACTAGGAACCATCCTTACTTCAATATTTGGAGTCAACGAAGAAGTTTACCAGGATATCGAAGCTCTTGACAAAAATCAGAGGGCTCTAATCAAGGGTAGTCAAACCAATACCAAGATAATGCTGTCGACAATTGCGAGTGTGAACGACACAGAAACCAGAATCGGCAAGAAAATAAACAGCTTCACCAAACGACTTAATGCTGGTTTAGAAGAGATCAACAAGATGGAAAACTGGTACAAATTCATTGATGAGAATAAGATAAACATATACGTGACGAACGCATATTTGATAGCGCTTAGCTACATGCGGGAGATCGAAACAAAATACAACAAGCTACTTAATGCATATCTGAAACGTAGCCACTTATTGGAATTTTTGTCGCATGAAAGCATGGAAAAGATTATCCACGAGTGTGCTGAGAAGCTTGGTCCTGACATGACAATTCTACCGGATCCAATGGACAAATTGGAAATTTCATCAAACTCATCAGAGATCCTAATAACGGGATATTTCATGATTATAGACGCCAACGAATATGAGCTGATTAAAATCAACACTGTTCCTGAAAAAATCGATGTGCAGACATTCCGAGAAGTGCAGATACAGCAACCGGTACTTGGAGTCAATTATTATCTACAACGATATTTTGAAATACCATTGAAAGATATAATTGGGACTCAAACTATCAATGAAACAACCTTTATTCTTCGGCCATCAATATTTCAAAGTATTGACCAGAGCGAGGACTGTATTGTTCAACAGCTGTACAAGAAGCTGTCCTTCAAACAATGTCCAACCAAAACATTAAAAATAAAGCACACAATATGGAAAGAATTATGGACTCACAACACATGGATGTTCATAACACCTAAAACAACAACAATATTTGTAAATTGTGGACTAGAACGTGAAGAAGTAGTTCTTAATGAAACAGGCGTAATTCATATCTCACCAGACTGCGTCATCGAATCCAATTCCATACGATTGGAAGCAAGGGTACTCAAGGAATCAAGAGTAGTGATGCATTTTAGCAAATCAATTGCCACTCTAAACACAACACTATCGACACACGTTCCAGTTTATTTTGCGAATGAAACTATCATTCCGCTCAGTAAGGATATAACGGAGATCTCAAATCTAAACCACCAAGAAACCATTGAAGCGCTCAACCGGCTACATGACGAAAATTGGAAAACCATCATAAAACATCAGTATTGGGCATTTGGGTCTTGGATTTCAATTATTGTTGCAGCAATTCTGTTAATCTTATTATTGGCTGTAATCCTCAAATACGGCAAATGCCCGACCAAAAGATCCCAGGACATCGAATTAAGAGACAACAGAAGCAGTACAACACCACGGTTTAGGATGAACTGGAGAACAGCTCCGGAGGAGGCAGAATGTTGATCACATCAACAAAAGTACTTGCAATTTATTGCAAGTTTGCAATTTTCAATTTCACGTTTTCTATTTTTCCCTTTTAATTATAATTTGTTAACGTAAGCATAATTTTGTTTATTTGTTTGCTGTTGTTTTCTGTAATTTTGCACCTTTTGATAACGCATGCACCTTTTGTATACGTTTTTGCCACCTGCACGTTTCTGTTTAAGTAAGCACTTATTTTTGTATAAATAGATCTGAAATAAATAATTTGACTCACTGTTAGTATTCAATCGAACCAAGCCTTTTCTTGTTTACCTAATGTGAGGCTGCATTAGGCGATTGAAGTTAACACAAAGTAAAAGTGTCTAAGGAGTGGAACTTTACATATAGAGACTACCAAAAAGACTAAAACAGTTTTTAGTTGAGGCCATTTCATACATTGATATGCCCCTTTCTCTATTTCCTGATCCAAATTTCCACGGAAGTTCTTTGAAAATTGTTTCAGAAATGTGAATCCTGTAGGTCTTTCCCATTTTTCAAGACTAAGAGTGACGTCTGCAACACTGACACATGAAAACATTCTTAGAAAATTATGGAGCCACCAGTTTTTTTATTCAAAACCTGCTCGGCTGTAGCTTGACGCTTTTTTATTGTTATAATATATTAGCAAAAAGAAGCTCATGGCGCAAATTACATGAGGCAATTGAATTTAAAGCAAAAGCATCGAGAGAAACCTAAATGGCAAAGTTAAAACACATGGCTAAAACTGCATCACTCGTATATTGCAAGGAAGATCATAAAATCTCATTTAGTTTGATTTCCCCTGTTGTGGTGTCTTATCATGAACCCAATCCTAGAGGTCTTTCCAGAAAATGACACAGAGATAAAAAAATCTCTTGGAATCGGCGTGGAAAATCCTATCAAAATCTGCAAAGAAAACTGGACTGAATGTGATCCTCTTTAAGCCATATATTTACCAGACATAAAAAGATCCTTTGCTGAGCAGCTACAAGCTCGGAAGGAAGAGGTAGTGGAAATTCTTGGATTAAAATTACGTACTTTTGAACCCTTTCAAAAAGGTCATAAAGTTAATCACGCCTTAATATTCCGAGTAGTGGTTAATATCTTCCAAAGAAAAGCAAATTTGATTGATTAAAAATAATGCCAAAAATACATGAAGTTGAGATAAGCTGTTGGTCCTCAAACTTTTAAAATGTAATACTTTTGAAACTAAGCTATATAATATTTGATAATTCTGGCTGTCTGATTTATAACACTTTATTGAAGAAGTTGAAAAACAACTGCCAAAAGCAAATACAAATTCAACTTCCAATGTTAAAGTTGTTGTTATGAAATCGATTTTCGCAACTCTAAATTTAAAATATCTTATCTTCACGTTGAGTTGGATACTCTTAGAGGGATGACTGGATAAGATTACAGACGAAAATGCTTTCATTGAGTCGTTTAATGCAAGCCATGGACAGCCAGCCAGCAAAAACAATTATCTCAAGGTTAAACACCCAAAACCGAAGCCTGCAAATTCGAAATGGAAATATCATAGTAGAATTGCATTCAATGCTGAGGATATGGAAGAACCAACAATGCCATCTACCTGACCTAGACGAAGTACAGATAGCAAGACAGAACTTCTTAAAGCGGCGTCGATGACTTAGTTGGGAGTATGCAACAACTCATCTGAAATACATGGTCAGAAGAAAGCATGCGAGATGAATGGAATCTCAGTATTGGTTGCCCAATCCTGAAGGAAGGAAGCCAATTAAAGAGGTATCAATCTCCTCAAAATTTCCTTTAACATCTTTTCCGCCGTATGATGTGAACATCTGAAGCAGTTCGTCAACATCCTGATAGGTCCGCATAAATGTGGTTTTCGAGCAGAAAAGTCCACCATAAACCAAATATTAACATAACGGCAGATCTTGAAAAAAAACCCAGGAGCGCCAAGTCAGTACGCACCACCTTTTCATCAATTTCAAGGTTGGTTTTGGTGTCTGTCCACCACAGAGACGAGATTTATGAAGTCATGTCTAGGTTTGGCATCCCTGCCAAGCTCGTACCCTTGAGCAGGATGGCGATGGAGATATCAAGCTGCTCCATTGAGGTCGGCAAAGACGTCATCGACCCACTTGATGTCAAACAACATTTTAGACAAGGTGATGCGATTTCTTCAACATCATACTTGGGACAATAGTGCAAAAGAACCTTGTCAATGCCAGAAGGCAAAAAGAGGCATATGCAGAAATAAAGAAAGACCAAACCCTGATCAGAACGTTACCATAAACAGCTATAACTTTGAGGTAGTTGGGGCTTTGTCTATCTTGGCTCTGCTATAAATAAAGATAATAACATCAGCGCTGAGATCAAACGAAGAATACCTCTGGCTATTAAAGCTAAGCCCTCTTTCGAAAAACTGAAGTGTCGCTCTATGAGACCAATATCATCCCCGTCCTACTATATGGTGTAGAAGCATGGATACTTTCAAAAGCGGATGAAGGTCCCGTTGTTTCGAGAGAAAAGTGTGATCTTTTGTCCCAACTGCATTGACGGTGAGTGGAGGAGAAGATTCAGCAACCAATTGACTTAGCCAAAAGCATACAATGCCAATCCTACGTGGACTGTAGCGCCACCTCAAGTTAATAATTAAATGATTAATGACAAAAAAAGTCCAACCAGGTAACATGTTTAAAAAAACGGTAAAAATTAAATTATTTCTGCAGTCAAACTAAAAATCTAATTTTCCTTTAGTATCATAGAAAGGTAACTCAATCAGAAAAAAAGTATTTCCAAATTGAAATATGTTAATCTCTCAAACTTTTCAATCTTGTGCACAACATTAGACAAATGTTACTAAATCAAACACGATTGTTTCCAAATTGTTGTCCTGATCACTTAAAAGAATACTTTCGTAAGTAAGTAATTACCGAAATGTTGAATTAAAATTAATGTTGAATACTCAACTTTACTTTCATAGCAGCTTACCATTCCCTTACTTATCCCCATTTCAAGTAATAAATATGATTTTATTTTTATAGAATTTTAACTGAACTAGATAAATTTGCTAATGATTCAACTCAATTATTATAATCTCATACCTTATATTTCAACATGAATTTGTTTTAATTTAGATTTAATCTTCATATTTATATTTTTAATTTATTAGTCTAATATGTTTTAATTCAATTTTACCAACGTATTCCTTACATCGTTTATCTTTCACAGATTCATAAGTATTTCTTTCTGTGTTAGCATGAACATAATAAGTACACCCTTTAATCTATACTTTCGACGCAAATCGTATTTATTTAATATGTTTCAAAGATGCGAAAACAAATTTAAACTTACGGGGAGCTAAAAAAATGAGTATCTTAAAGTTGATGTTGGGAGCAAATTAAATAGCACCTTAATGTTTTTTTTTTATCATCAGATGGGAAGTTCATGGTATGGGCAGGTCTACTCGCACCCAAACCAATTTTTTTATATATATTTTCGTACATTCTAAGGTAGAGCTAAGTATTTAAAGTTATTTTAACGTAGTTTTATGTTAATTATAAAAAAACGTCCAGATACCAAGTTTTTAAAAAAACATTTTTTTTTTATAGTAAATAGTTGTTAGTAATAGATATAAATAAAAAATAGTAAGTTTAAGTCGAAAGACATTACTAAAGTACTAGGCTTAGCTTAGAGCGCTCGCATAGGGCCAGTAAGTTAAATAAGTGTATTTAAGTTACGTAAGCTAGTTTAAACGTTTTTGTCTAGTTAATAAGTTTCAGACTTCCTGTATTTTTTCCGAGATCAGCCGCAGTATAAAGATTTTATTGATTGTGAACTTTTCTCGCCTTAAATCGCACTGATGTGGCTTAATCTAGCTCCTGGGAATCTATCCCGAAACACTTCTGTATGGAAAAAAATACACGACTTATTTGTCTAATTTAATAGCCGCAGGTCCATGTTTGCTCTTGGCAAACATATCACCCATCGCCATCCCATTTTTTTATCACTCGCTGATGAAAATTCCTTTACTAAACCAACAAATTAGCTGCATGCCTTAATCGTCAAACAAAGCAAGCAAGCTCACAAAGCTGAATAAACAATGTGTGAAAAATGATTTTATCCGCCTGGCGCTTTGTTTATCCCCACCTTTGTTTTCCCTAATCTAGCACCACTTCCGCGACCCACGACATCCCAAGTCGGCAATCTATTCTCAAAAGCTATAATTCGTAAATTTGGAATGTAAATTTTGTAGCGATTAAGTCAAAGTCGTGGCTAGGCTTGGTTTCGCCGAACAATTGCCATCACCTGAGGCACTTAATCAATTAATTTATGCAACAACTGGTCCAGTGTAATTCCTCAAATCCACAAAGTTGCAATCACGCCAGCCGTGCTACAATGAAATCGGAAATTGTTACTAATCAGATGAGATGTGTGCGGCAGATCATCAACGAGCAACAATAGAACGATCGCCGGCCTCGCCGTTGTCGTCGCTAGTCAGTCGGATATAGAAGCCAGCTTTTCAAAAGGTTTATGTAATTGAAATGATTCCGAGTGTTCGCTGTCCATGTGGACTTATAGAAGTTAGCATCTTGTTTGTTAGGGGATGACAAGCGAGGCGTAACACCGCGCTAAAACAGACACAGTGAGCAATGCTCTGACCTCGGCGCTAAAATTTAATCAAAATGCGCTTATGTATTCGAATGCCATTCATGTGGGCGGGTATCAAGCTCAAACAGCCGGGCGGCGGCGGCGCTCATGACACTTTTGAATTTTTTGGTTTTCGTTTTTGACAGTTTAACACCGCCTAATGGTCAATTTACCCGTTGTTAAACAATGCGTTCATTCGCTTCGCGCGGCTTCCGTTTGAGTATTCTATTCGCGTCATCACAATGTCACGTTCGGTTTTTTTTTCTTTTTTTCCTCCTTTTTTTTTACTAACGCATTTTTCAGTTTCGAATTTCAGTGACATTGAGTTTGGTCTTTTTTTTGTTTTTATTGCATGAGCTGTTTTGTTTACGCTGCGTATTGAGCATAGGTGCACATTCGTTGTCTTGAGTATTGTTTGTTTTTGGCGGGCTTTTTTTTGTGTTTTCTTCCCAAGCGTGTAACCACGTGTTAAGGTCAAATGCGTTGGAATGATGCTTGTGGCGCAATTTTAGGCGGCGAGTGTGCAACGAAATAACATCTTTACATGCAAGAGATGGAATGGTTTCGAACACATGATTAACGATAAAGTGACGCAGATGCAGAGATTGCTACGGAGTACTGAGGATCAATTAGCACGTCTAACAATGTCATTTTAGATGTTTTATTCGAAATAAAACTGTCGAAACAGTCAATCCTAAAAGGTTGGTTCGTTGACACAGAATTGCACATCAATCATCGGAATGGGGCAATAAATAGTCGTTGTATTTTTTTTTATGACGTTTATGTGTCAACCGGGCACACTCAGCAGTGCCTTGTTCGAAATTCGAATTGATCACTTAAGCCCCGGCTAACATGATAAGAAGCAACTGACTTTGACAAGTTGTAGTGAACTTTTTAGTGTGATTTGTCCTGCCAACGGCATCAACTTTCTATTTAATGAAGAAACAAATTTGGATCGGAAGAAGGTTTGAGATGTGTGCACGTCAATATTTCTATGTGAGTAAATGTGGGACCATTTTGAATCCCTGAAGTTGGAGACTGCTGAAGCCGCTTAGGTTTAAAAACTAGTTCTCGAAAGTTTTGGTGCTTTTGCCGAATTGAAGAATTTCCGTTCCTTGTGTTTGAAAAAATGGGTTTCGAAACGCCACATGGTTTTCTTTGTTTAACTTTATACAAACTAAAAAATGTTGGCCCATTTTCATCCGCTGCATCTTCTGATATTGCACTGCTTAGAAACAACACTGCCTCGCATTAAGTTGATCGATTTTGCTACAAGCGTTAAGACACAGTCTTCGGTTTTATTTTTTGCCTGATTAAGTCAATTTAAGAGCTGCTTGATTGACGATCGAAATAGTTATAAGAGGATTGGAATATCAATTCAAAAATATACGGCAAATGTTTGGCGGTCAAAAAGACATATAGAGTATCTTTCTTTAATTGGTGAGAAGGTAATTAGAATATTTTTCAACCTCTCTTCTTGACTCCTTTTCCATGAAAGTTTGAGGTCAAGAGGATTTCGAGGTTAGTAGAATCAGTCGGGAGGAGCCAGGTCATGTTACCGAACATAGGTTGCAGCTCGTGATCTTGTGAAGAGTTCGGAATGTCGAGGAGTCTATGAATAGAAATACAACACGTTATTTCTACAAAAAAGCCTTGCACAAGTTTTAAAAACAGGCATCGATCGATTTTTCGATCTTTTTACGGATCAAGGGCAAGTTGATTACCCTATTCCAGAAGATGAAAAAGTGCTCATAAGAAGATATTGAGAGCGACATCTATATGTTTGTTAAAATATAGATATCGATCGAGCCAGAGCCCATGTTGTCCCACGATCAAGAATTTTCGCCAATTCTTTCTTGTATTCCTAGAGGCCCTAGACAATGGGGTCCTGAAAAGAATAGTTTCCGATTTCTCGTAGTTGATCTTTAACTTCCAGTCGTCACAATAACGCTGAATCTTACTAAAGTCACTTTGCAAGTTCAATCTGATGACCTCAATCGCTGTTCCCGATCTGTACGCAATCAAGTCGTCTGCGTACGCTATAGAATGGTGAAGAGAACCTATAAGATCAATCGTGAAAATGCTTAAAAGTATCGGAGAATTAACTGCACCTTGTTGTAGACTTGTTAAACAAATAAAGTAACATTGCCATTCTTCACACCGAACCGTCTATTTGTAAGCATGTTATAAAGCATGTACAGTAGTGGTTTGCTTATGCCAAGCCTGTTCAACTTGTAAAAGAGCGCTTCTAACCAAACAGTGTCGAAGGCCTTCTCCAAGTCAACCAGACAGGCATCCGTGCATTGTTTCTTAGCCTTACCAGTTCAGACGAGGCATGTATGCAATCATGCCCCGCTCTAAAACCGAATTGATTATTTGGAATAATATTTTTGTCCTCTACCCACTTAGTCAGCGCTCTATTGACAACCTTTTCGAAAACTTTGACTAATTGATCGCAGATTTGCCGGATTGGAGTTATCTTTACCCCTTTTGGAGATGGGCTGTACTATTGCTGTTTTCCAGTGTGCCGGATAATGTGCATTATTCAGTGCATTGTTAAACAGTATAGTGAAAATGTCTATAGCTTCCAGAGCGAGATGTTGAAGCACAATGTTTGGTATTCCATCTATTCCTGTAGATTTTTTCTTTTTTAGTGATTCGAAAATCGCTTGAAGATCTGCCTTGGAAATGAAAGGGGGACTTTCGCTGTCATCAGCAAAGGCATTATATGTCAAATTATCGTCATTGAACTCTGTGAAACCTCGGTTCTCTGATTGCCATTGATGTATATCATTTCGTAGGTAGAAATTATGGAAAACGACACGATTCTTCAAGTCACGGTTGGGGCCAATGCAAGCATTTGCCTTGTGCACTTCCTGAAAGGTCGCTCCTATAACCTCAACCTTTTCTTGCGGATCTTCAATCACAAAAAAGTTTTCATCATCATCGCCGTCGAACACCAGCTATCGACAGCCTTCACGAGTAAAGGAGTTTATCTGTTGCGAGACTTACATCAAGTCCAAAAAATGATGCATTGGTGAAGATCCGACGAAGACTCATTCTAGCAATCGACGACATTTCGGTTTATCCAACAATTTAAAACTTCTTAGCCGAAGAACAAATAAATGCTCTACAAAATATTCGTCATAAGCAAGACCGAAGAGCAGCCTTTACGGAAAAATATCTTCGTCCATAAAAGTTCCAGAGGAAGTGGATTCAGTCTGGAAGCTCAACAGGTGAACTACAACGCTTCAGCAAAGAGTGTCTTCGTCTTTCTTTAAAAAAAAGGAAAGACCGATCCATCGGATCACTTGATCCATAAAGGATGGAGAACAGCTTTAACTCAAGCCTGGATCCATCAGGAATCGATGGCTTGATGTATCTTTATCTTGACATATCTTTATTGTGAACGTGCAACGAAAGGCATTTTCATCAGGTCTTCAGACCTTCAATTCTATCTAATGAACGTTCGACCTCTTCTGACTTGCAAGGCGGTCATGACCCGACATATCATTCACAACGAGCCATTTCATCTACAAAGAGACACAGCATTAAGGCTGGATATGTCGTCGGGGCTACTTTATTCGAGTTTTCCGCGGATTAAAGGGTTACTGTGGCTGCTGATCGGATATAGTCCAATGAAGAACGAATTTTAAATTCAGCAAATAGATGAATTAGGATTGGAGGACATTTGGTTTCAATGGGACGATTAAATAGCGTTGCCGGATCACCAAATGTCGGCTTGGGCAATTTGCATGACAAGATATCTTTATTTCACTGCTCCAGACGTTTTTTTTTCGGTTCTTTTTGGTCACGGTTATAAGAAAAAGCCATGGACTCTACAATCTCATATATTAAAAGTCCAAATAAATCTTTAAAAAACGGGTGAGTATTTTTGGGCCATCCTTTGTAACAAAATTGTTCTTACTGCTCAACAAAGTGAATAATAAGGTTTCATTTAAAAATAAGGTTTGATTCAGATTGATAAGATCACAAATGCATAGGATAAGCATAGTTTCAGCAATCAACTGCCGCATCGCTCTAATTCCAGATTACCATGTGTTTTGATTGCCTTGAATGAGCTGTGTCAAGATCTTCAACTTCAATCTATTCCACTTAAGTTCAAGGGTTTCCTACGTCAATCTTCTGAATTAGAAAGCATGTGAAGCAACGAATATGCATTGTACACACGTCAGTCCTCGCCTTCCGATGCCCAGACCCCCACACACAAGATAGAAATTCTTAAAAGAATAATTACAACATTTAAATTAATGTTTCATGGATGACACACGACAAATCCGATATATAAAGGCATTCTCAGCGAATTACTTAATTGTTGGCACTTGGCACACATTCTGACGATCCAACTCACGAGATAGCATCGTCTTCATCAGACGACAACGAACTACGCGACGGCGACGCCGCCGACGCCACCAACAATAGACCCAGCAGAGGAAAACGCCAAAGTCAAGTTCAAGCTAAATCGTACCGAGCGATACACACTCGAGTCTATCCATCTGGCAAAGTCTTCAGACTCAATTTAGGAATTGAAAATCTAATTTGTCGCTAAAATGCAGAACCTCAGAACTGGCTGCAGATCTTCCATTTCCCGCATGTCGATATGAATTCGAATCGACAAGTTTTTCAAAACCCAAAAATAAAAAAGAAAAATAAACACCTTGGAGCGGTGCCAGTTGCAGATACAATTGCAACGGATTAAAGATCGCATCCGCCTGGGGTGTTGCATTTTTGGTTATTCACAAAAAAAAAAATTCAGTGGATGCGAAGCCTCCGTTTGCTGAAAAAAAAGTGAAAGGTTGCTTGGCTGCACCGAAGAACGAAACAAACCTGAATTAAACCTCTGGGGCGTGTGCGTTCTCGATAACTTGTGTTTTAGTTACTGAACTTTACGCACACACTTTTTATGTTGATCTGATAAATATGGACAGGCTTGTTGGTTGTAAACCCGCCTGAGAGACCGAAGACTCAATCTGATCATGTGAGATAATTTATGTTCATGCCTTGGACAACGTTCGGGTGGCTGGCACAGGAATTGGGTCACAAGTGACTGGTTTGTCGAGCTCGAAGTTCATACCTGTGGGCTAAGTCTTGAGCTGTTGAAGGCGACTTCTTGAGTGTGGACTGGATTACAGTAATTTGCTTAAATAATTTATAAATACAAAATTATGGGCAACAATGATGGGACACAGATGGTTACAGAGGTGGTTACATGCTACAGTGTCTGGCTTTGGTCGTGAATGAAGAACAATTTAATTGGTGGCTATAAGCAGTTTGCCGTTTCCCATCGTCTGACTAATGGTTTCCTATCTAATTGACATTTGACACCACTCTGCTGCCAGCTTCCTGTGATTGGACCAATTTAACGTAGTTAAATGGATTCTCTAAGTTCTCTTGTTATCTAGCTCCTTTGACGATTCAAGTCAAGGAAATGACATATACATTGGAACGTTTCATATTCGGAACTAAGGCTAAACAATAAGATCCGAGAATGTAGCAGACATAACCCTAATCCGAACTATGCTTGCGTATGGAAGTCGCGTGTGATGGAAAAGCTTTGGATTCATTCTTGCCTGTACAAGTTGAAGTATAAAAGATGTTCTATATAAGCGATGTTCAATACAATGCGGTTAAGCTTATCAAAGGGGTACTAAGAGCTTTTTTGGCCTTCCTTATTAGCCTTAGAAAATGTGAGTGATGATTTTAGGGCATATTCTAAGAAAAATTATAAGGGGCACTTCGGGAATGCCAACAGAAATGAATGAATCGTCAGAAAATACTTTTAAATTTATTTTAATTCATTACTATTTTATTTTTCATTATCATAAATTACTTCTACAAAAATTTAATTACAATTAATGCATATTATTTAAAACACTAAAATTGCAATCTTTTGCTTACTGTCGGTTACAGTTACAGTGTCGCGAGTTAGATGATTTTTTCCCATCTCAAAAATGCACAACGCGTCTAAAGAAGTTTTGACTTCAAAAAATTGTTCTACAGTAAGCGAATTTATCAAAAGCTTATAAAACTTATCGATGATTTAACTAAACGTTTACTTTGGTATACCTTGAGCCATGCTAACGATAATTTCTTCATTATGTTTTTTTTGAATGCTCAGATATTGATTTTTCAAGGGTGTTCCATTTTTTTTGCCCGCGCCAATTTTATATTTTGATTTTCGAAAATGCGTTCAAACTTTAACGTTTTATTAATTTTGCAATAGATTTATTCTTATGAACGAAACAATATTTTTTTTTTTTTTTTAATAATGCTCAAGGGATCTGAAGTGAAGTAGTAGGAAGGGAGAGAAAGGAGGAACCAGTGTACATTGGTTTTAAATTTTTGTAGGTAAAAAAAAAATCAATAACAAGTTTGTCAAAAAAAAAAACATATTTGGGAAATACTGCAACGGGCAAAAAAGAGGATTAATGCTTTTAAAACTTAGTTTCTTTTAGGACTTTACAATAAGAGTCGTTTTCTAAAAATTTATAATTTTAATTAAATAGGTTTGAAGATTTATTGGGAAAATTTACCAAATAAACCGTCGATTCCCTAGTGAAGTAGTGTTTGGAAATATATTTCGAAAACTGGTTCAGTTTCATATCGACAGATGAAAGAATATTGGATGCTCTACGATATAATCCATCAATTATCATAAGACGTTTAGCTCTACAATTTAATATGTCCAAATGAAGAGTTTCGAATGTACTATATTTCATGGAGAAAATCTGCATCCATACAACCATACGCATGTGCAAGAACTCCTTCTTGATGACTTGAAAAAGAGGAAGAGAGGTTTTTCAGAATTTCAATTTACAAAAGACAGAATATTAAATTTTCATAATCTCCATACATGAGCTGCGGAAAATCCACATTCAAAAAAACAGATCATTTCAACCCGGATTAAGCGTTTAAATGCAGGTAAGTGTAATCGGAAACGAGTTGATCAGACTCTTAAATTGCCACCCAAGCTAAATTGTAGGAACCATCCACAGTTTTTGCAAAATCTAGATACTTATTCTTATTCGACTAGCTTAATCATAGAAAACCGTTTTCTCGAAGCATTATCAAAAGTGAGACAGCAGTTAGCATCAACAAGTATTCGCAATTAAATCCGAGAAAGGGCTCTACCATGCATACAAAACCAAAGAGGACACTTTGAACACCTGCACTTAATATAAAAAAATATTTTAAACTTAACAAATTATTTTTTTTTTCTAATCCCTTTGTGGATGAGGCAAAAAAAAATATTTTTAAGATTTTACTGTTGCGTTTTTTGGGTTTTTTGGAAAACTTGTCATTGATTTTTTTTTTTTATCATTAAAAAATGTAATAAAACGTTAAGCTTCAAACGCATTTCTTGAAGAAATTCCACCTCTTTTTCTATTATAAGAACTAACAGAGAAATTTTCGTTAACATGGGTCATGGTAACCGTTTTCTTCAATCATCAATAAATGTTATCAACTTTGGGGATAGACCTTCTCTAGAAATACACCTTAAATTTTCCTTATCTATTTACGGGACACCCTGTTTGTTAACGTTCTTGAAGACACATAAGGCTTAATTTGGCTGTGGCTGGGTCGTGAGTATCTCGGGCAGTTGAGTGTGAGATCAAATCTGGGAAAGAGCATCTGGCACTTATAATACAGAACAATTAATTGGGTTCAAATAGAATAAATTTTTTTTAAGAACTGAGACTCTTTAGTCAAATTTTTCGAAAATTATACTCAACTTCAAATCGTTGTCACATTGCAGAAGGTTTACGACAACCTCGTTCTGTGAATCTAACCTGTGTACTCAATCAAATGCTGTAGCGTGATGAAAAGAACTCTTGAAAATAGTGAAAAAGGATCTGACAATAAAAAAATTTCAAAAGTCACAGCAGAACTCACGTTGCTAATGTCTATAAGTATGCATATAAAATAGCATGCAGGAGTGCAGTAGTGGGGCCATCTTCAAGTAAACAAGGCAAGCAAAGAAGCATTGTTTTGTTCCATTTGATGAGGCACATCTGGAATCATATTTATCCTCCACATCATGACTCTATTGATAACAGTTTCATTTATCGCCCGGATATTCACCGAATTAGCTATTTCTGTGTTTCGTTGGAATGCGTTGACCCACCACTGTCTTCAACATATGCATTATACAGGGCGATTTGCATAAGATGCGGCAAAAGGCTAGAGTAAGTTGGTAAGGTCAAGATAAGAAGAAAATCGTAAGTGAGGGGGTAGGGCTAATCTACTCCCGTTTAGGCGTGAGGGGAATTTCTGACAAATTTACTTAAAATGGAAAAAAACAATAACTCAAAATCAACAAAATTAAATAAGATACTAAAATTTAGCTTTTTCCTAAAGCAAAAATCCCATTTTTCAAATGAGTGTTTGATTCAAGTTGTTCCGGTAAATACTTTTTAAAAAATCAAATCAAATTTTACAAGACTTTGTATTTAAAGTTCTTCAAAGAGAGTGAGAATTGATCCCAAAAAATGTGTCAGTTTCTGGGAATTTAAAGTTTTTTTTTCATAGAAACACTTTTTTTTAAATTTTTCTAAGTTAGGTCGATTTTTAAATAAGCAATTTTTCGGCTTTTTGAATTTAATCTATCCTTCTTGTCAAAAGTGAGGGATTTCGTTGTTCCATATCGAACAATCCGCTAAGATGTACTCTCCTCCAACTGATACAAATGTAAATAAATACCTTCTATGTGGAGATGTCTTAATTCCAAAAATGTGTCCTTTTAAGTCCAAATAAACTGTGTTTTTGTGTCCATTTGACTTAACATTCCTTAAAAAAATGTATAATTTAATCAAAGTAATATTTCCACCCCTTCATACTAGGTTCACTTAGGTTTCTTAATTTGGTAATAATATAATATTATAATAATAATATTATAATATAATATTTCCTGGCAACAAAACAGCCCAGGATGCGAGAACATTTCGTTTTTTTCGATTTTAAAACATCTGACTGTTCAGATCAAACACAATTACACTAAATAAACAAGTTACACTCTCTTAAAGATTAGTTTTAATTCGTTTAGTATATCGTTTCTCCTCTGGTGGTTCACTTCGCTGCATCTACCAAACACAAAACCAATAATAAATTCAGAGACATTACACACGTAAACTGACTGTATTCCCTTTAAGCAAATATAAATCTTTTATTTCGAATCAATTTCAAAGATATTTTTAGAATACACATTTTTAACGTGCACTTGATCCCGGTAGTGTTGAATAAATTAAATTTCATTGCCAAAAACCTTATCACTCGGCGAATCTTGTATTTTTTTGTTTACACCATTTTTTTTTTTTTTCTTGACTGGTTTTTTGTGTTAATAAAATGTAAATAAGTTATTTTGAATTCATTCAGAAAATCAAAATGATTTGCATACTCATGACGAAGCGTTTGATTTTTGTTTTTGAATCATTTTTTTGCAGTGAATATGAAACTGAACGGGGGTAGAGTATGTTCTTTGTCAAAGGTTTCATGAACGGCGATGCTGAATGTTTCAAAATGCAGATAAATAAATGAAAAAAACTAAACTCGACTTTGAGTTCTGCGGCGGATAGGAATAAAAGACAATTTTCATTAAAAAGATGAAGCGTATTTGCATTTCGGAGGCTTCAAGCAACAAGAAAATTAGGACTCAGAAAATCCACACGTATTCATAATGAAAACACTGAATCCTAAGCTTGAGGCTGTTTAGGGTGCATATTGGTTTTTCTTCAAAGACGACATTTTTAATAACTTAATATTTATCCCGCGGTATGATAACTTATTTGTTATGCCCTAAAATTGAAGATTTGGACTAATTTATACAAGTCAGCCGTTCAACAATGAAATTATTGCACACTCAGTTAAAGGAAGCAAACCGATTTGAAAAGGACTAATATTTTTGGCAATTTTAAATACATTTCTGAGATTTTTCCTTCCACAAATTTTAATGGTGAGAATTAAGTTCAAAGAAAAATTGATTTCAAAAAACTTAACAAAGGCTTTCGCTGAAAAAAATGTATGTATCTAAATCCTATCAAATTTTCCTTGATATTTTCAGAAACACATAAATTGCCATTGGATAAAACAATAAAAAAGGCCTTAGATCATTTGAAAGAAGAATGGAATGTCATAAATAGTATTGTAAGCACATCTTTTAATAACTTTTCGAATCCTTTATTTATATCCCTTCTGCTGTAGCCAAAGAATTTATTAATTACTTTTCATCGAGAGCTTGTTCCACTCTTACTAAAGGGTTTTTCAATAGGTACGCTACAAAAGTAGAGCGACAGGGACAGCAAACGACGCCACATTTCTTGCCGCTCTTTTGACATTTCTCTTCAGTAAGGTTTGCCATTTTATGATGGAAAGATATATGAGCCAACAACGAGTCGAAATTATTAAAATTTACTACCGAAATTCGGAATCAGTGGCCTCAACGTTAAGAGCGCTACGTTCAATTTATGGTCGTCATAATCGTCCTAGCAGATCAACAATTGAGCGTCTATGTAGTGGAAAAATTTGAATCCACAGGCACAGTACAAAATGTTTCCGTGCTAGTGAGACAAAGAAGTGCCCGTAGTTGAGAGAATATTCCTGCCGCTAAGGCTTCAGTTGCAGAAAGTCCAAATGTGTCTCTCACACGTCGTTCTCAAGCGTTGGACATCTCTGTGACGTCGTTGTGGCGGATTTTGCGAAAAGGTCTTGGCCTACATCCTTACCAGATTAAATTGACGCAAGAACTGAAGCCGCTTGACCACCAGAAGCGTCGTATGTTCGTGAATTGGGCTGAGCAACAACTTGAAAATGATTCGGATTTTCATCGAAAAATCATCTTCAGCGATGAGGCTCATTTCTGGCTGAATGGCTCCGTCAATAAACAAAATGTGATGTATAAGTCAGGAAGCAATCCACACGTATTCCTGAGTCATCATTGCATCCCGAAAAAATTACAGTTTGGTGTGGTTTATGGGCCGGCGGCGTCATTGGGCCGTACTTCTTCCGTGATGGTCAAGACCAGCACGTTACTGTGAATGGGGATCGCTACCGTTCAATGACAACCGAATATTTTTGGCCCCAATTGGATGATATGGACTTGGAGGATATGTGATATGAATTGGAAACCAAGTTTGGAGAACGTGTTATCTCACGAAATGGTCCAGTCGCTTGGCCGCCTAAGTCGAACTTCGTACGATTATCGAACGTGAAATTGTAGCAGTATCGGCCGATTAATGCTTGAAAACCGTCGAAAATTGGGTTCAGCGTCTGGACTTCTGCAAGCGTACCCGTGATGGCCATGCAAAAGAAATTGAGTTTCATACATAATGGCATCAAACGTACTTTCACAGGAATGAAGAATTTCATTAATATCCAAAACCGTCTTTGTTTTATTTAAAAAAAAACTTTTGTAGCGCTCTTATTGAAAAACCCTTTACTAACATATTTTCATCCTATACCGGCTGCTATGAATCGCTGGTTATAGGTAACCATTCTCACAGCAGTAGCTTATTTTTTTGACTGAGTAATTGGGTTCGAGCTTCTTAAGCTTATAAATTAGCCAAAGAACTTGAACTCATGCGGCTCCAACGATATTTCAAATTTAATATTAAAAAATGTCGCGTTGAATATTGTATCGTTGAATATTTTAGCTTCTTTGTTTAATTTAAGCATAAGATCGGGTATTTTTCCTGAAAGTATGGAATGTGCTACTATATTTTCATCCCTTAATCTAAATTAAAATTCGCTACTTTCTTCAATTTCAGAAATTATGAATAAGACAGTCAAACACAGAATTGTGCCTTTCCTCAATGGAGTTAACTTCTATAGCCTCAGACATTCCACTGAGGATGCATCATTGAATTTTTGTTCGTCTTGATGAGAAAAAAAAATACTGTGGGGCATTTAATATATTGAGCCATGAAATTCTTCTAGAAAAACTTCAAACAGTCGGTTTTCGTGGCTGCATATTAAACTGGTTTGAGTATTATTCAAGGGATAAAACTCAAAAAGTTAAAACTAGGCAAAACTAAGCAGAGATAATATTTCTAAACCAGGCGTGCCTGAAGGTTCTATACTTGGTCCAATATTGTTTCATGTATAAATTAACTCCTTTTTTAAGATGCTTCTTAAAGGGAACATAAAAGCATTTACTGATAATCTTGTCATTGCATACATCTCTGGCAGTCTTTTAAATCTCATTGCAGATGGTTCTTCACGGTGCCGATTGCTTGAGACATAAGCTGTCCAACAATAAATGCAATCAGTCTTATTTTAAAAACAATTCCAGCTGTAGCATTAATTGCTATTGTATTATTGAAACTGTACAAAGATTAAGATATCTTGCTGTCACGTTTAACTAAAATATGTGTTGATCTAAATATATGTCAAACTTCAAACAATACACATTATCTTCCATGCAATTATTTTACCATCTTTAGGAATTTTGCGCAACAATGACACTAAAAATTATAATTCATTCAAAATTACAAAACGGAATAACTTGCTAAGGAAGTGCATATCAATTTAAAATTTGACCGCTCCTTATACTTCAAAAATGTGCGATAAGAAAAGTTTGCAAAAGCAGTCGCTTAGCCCATATCAATATCGTTTTTGAGTGTTTTGCCTTGCGACCCTTGAACTGCTTTGAAGTCTTGATAGTTATTGCAAAGTCCAATTTGAAATATTTATAACCTTCAAAATAATTCAAACAACTCTGTTAGCATACCTGTTTTTCGTACCACCGCATACAGGAACTCTCTATGATATTATTTCCTGCCTGCCTCTGGAATTACGAGTTACTAAGAATTATATGAATTAAAACTTTGCGTATTAATTTTCTTACGCATTTTCTTACAATGGCATTTAATTCTATTTATCATTTATATAATAGGACTACCGGTTGAAAATGTCGTTATTGCAGACAACTTCATATCTATTACTCTGAGGTGAATTTTGACCATGACAGCTGTCACATCAGAAACTTCATGTCATTGTCTAATTATTTTAGTCTAGGTTATTGTTCATTAGTGAAAACACACAATTTGTTGTAAAGCCGTAAAATGTCTACATTCGTGCCATCAAAACAACATTTGCGGGAAGTTTTAATATGCTTCTTTCTTTTAAAGAAAAAAGCAACCGAAGCACAATAATTGCTTACCGAAGCTTACCCGGGCTATAACATAAACCTTAAAATGTGTCAGCGGTGGTTTAAGCGGTTCAAAGATGGTGATTTCGACACCGAAGACAAAGAACGCCCCGGCCAGGTGAAAAAGTTTGAAGACCATGAATTGGAGGCATTGCTCGATCAAGATCCGTCACAAACGCAAGAAGAATTTACAAAATCACTTGGCGTCGCTCAGCAAACCATTTCCGATCGTTTGAAAACAATGGGAATGATCCGAAAGGAAGGACATTGGGTGCCGTATGAATTGAAGCCACGAGACTTCGAACGCCGATTTTGCATGTCCAAAATGCTGCTTGAACGCCACAAAAAGAAGTCTTTTTTGCATCGAATCGTCACTGGTGTTGAAAAATGGGTACATTACGAAAATCCAAAACGTCGGGCTACGTATGGATACCCCGGACATGCCTCAACATCGACGGCCGTTCAGAATATTCATGGCCTGAAGGTTATGCTGTGCATTTGGTGGGACCAGAAGGCTGTTGTGTATTATGAGCTGCTAAAACCGAATTAAACAATCACAGGCGAGGTCTACCGACCACTGAAAGAAAAACGGCCGGAAACGGTCTCAAGACACGATAAAGTTATTTTGCAACATGACAATGCTTGGCCACATGTTGCAAAAGTCGTAAAAACTTGCCTTGAAACGCTCAAATGGGATGTCCTTCCCCCACCGGCGTATAGTCCAGATCTTGCGCCAAGAGATTACTATCTCTTTCGATCGATGCAACATGGCCTGGCTGACCAGCACTTCCGTCATTTCAATGATGTCAAAAAATGGATCGATTCGTGGATTGCGGCCAAACCGGTAGAATCTTTCAGAACGGGTATCCATGAATTGCCAGAAAAATGGGAAAAATGTGTGACTAGCGATTTTTGAAAATTAACATTATATAACATTGAATTATTTCCATTCATTATGTTGAAGTTGAAGTTGAATTGAACGAAATGAAATGGTAAAAAAAGGCATTGTAATCTCCCAAGGATGATGAATATAAACATCAGTCGCTTTGGTCATAAATCGGTCTTCTAGTATCTCGTATACTTCAAAATATACCGGTCGGTTGTATTTCCTTGTCATACCGGCATAACAATATTATCTGCTGAACTTTCATGTCACCTATAAATGTATCCTAAGGTGAACTAAAGCATTGTTATCTAATTGCTTTACCTCTTTCGAGTTTTGCTGAACTTTGACTGAGGGAAATAGCCGACAAAGAAAAATTAACAAAACCGTCAGCGACTAAGCGGTTGCAGCACATATGACTTGATTTAATGTCTTCCCTATTCATGACCAGTCGAAGATCCATTGAATCATTAAACCCATCCACGCTTAATGACGATGTAAACGATACAAATCAACCCAGAGCCGAATTGGCTTAACCAGTTCAAACTGCTTTATTTAAATTCATGTAAGACTACGAATGAACTCACGGAACTTTGATGTTGGCAAAGATTTTTGAACATTTATCGAGATTTACTGAAGATACAATATCTTTCAAGGTTTGAAGCTTGCCTAGGCCAGGTTACAGCTCTCTTCAACCGAGGGAAATGGTAGAAAATCTGACCGGTTATTCGCATTGGCATACTTGATGAATTCCAACACGTGGCTTATATTAACACACTTCAGCAAGTAAAAATTGCGAAGTTCTTTGGCTATCTCTTAGATACTTTTTGGTTACTAGCATTCCAATGGGCTGAATTTTGTGACTCAGTTCTTTTGTTTATTTTAATGCAGATGTTTTGATTTGGATTCTAAAAAAAAAATGTATTTCCGCATTTTAGTTACTATCATAAGTTTTGCGTTTCGGAACAGCAAGCACGTTCTGTAAGCCGTTGAACGTGCCCAGTCACTGGAGCATTCAGTGGCTATCGAATCGTATTGCAGGTATCAGCGATAATGAAATTAATGCAGTAATCTGCCGAGAACAAATAAAATTTAATTGTTTTGAAAAAAAAGGCAAAAAAATTCAATTATAATCTTAATAATGAGTTGGGAAAACAGATCGATTCTACTGTATCTCATGCATGTGCTTACCGTGTCTGGACAATGGGATTTTTATTGGCAAGGGACTACGATGAGAATAAGTTTCAATCGCTATGAAAACGAGCTTATAAAAAAAAAGTAAAAAAAATATATAAACTTCTTTTTTTTACTAGAACAATATGGCTTATCTTCAGGAAAAATATTGTCCAAATTCTTTCATAACTTGAAGAGGTTGTACACTTCTTGAAATATCTCCGCCTATAAACAGGGTCATTTGTTTTGTGGTTCCGAAAGTAAATTAAGATTTCGATCAAATTTCGATCAAAGTTTTCGCATTGTCTGCATGGAGACGATCTTGTACATGATTCCACAAAAAGAAATCCAACGGCGACAAATCACAAGATCTTGAAAGTCAGTTTAAATGACCAAAAGGCGAATTAAATTGTCTACGAAATTGGGTAATTTAATGAAGATCGGTGAGCTAAAGCCAAACCTTGATCACATGGTTTGAATTCTTGATTATGATAAACTTTGTAAGGGTGTTGATGTAAATTCAAAATACGCTACGAAATGACTTGAGGCGATCTCAAACGATGTGTCCGCCGTGCAATAATAATAATAATAGTAGTATTTATTAGTTTCATATAGAAATCTTTAAAAAACTCTCGTTTTACATAAATATTTTGAAGTACATGTATATATACGCATACGTTGATCAGCGAGTTAAAAAAGCGTGCATAGCTTTTTACGCCTGCAGTAGAACCTTTGGCAAAAAATGGGGTCTCCAATCAAAGCTGATCCTATGGATGTATACGGCGGTGGTTCGCCCGATACTAACATACGGATCACTAGTATGGTGGCCGGATCTCATGAAGAAATTCAATGTCATCAAACTAAACAAGGTACAGAGAACTGCATGCATAGGCACCACAGGCGCTCTACGATCGACTCCGTCGGATGCTCTGACGGTAATGCCTGACGGTAATCTCCTACCTTTGGACCTACACAATAAAAACACTACTGCTCACAGCGCCATTAAGCTCATAGAGTCTGGATGCTGGACGTCAAAATCCTATGGTCATAGCGCTATACTCGATCTTATACCAAGAGATCTGGTATCTTCACCTACGGACTATATGGTCCCTAGAATTTATCCATCAAATAACTTTGACACTCTAATCCCAGAAAGAGCGGAATGGAATAGTGGTCAGATATGTAAGGACTTTAACTGGACAATCTACACTGACGGCTCTAAGATGGGCGGCGGAGTCGGTGTGGGTGTGTTCTCAGAATCTCTGAACATCTGTAAAGCCTATAGACTGCCCGACAATTCCAGTGTTTTCCAAGCCAAACTATTTGCAATCCGGGAAGCATGTCGTCAAATCAAATTACATCCAAACATCCTGCCAAGCTAGAAGGTTGCCATATGCATTGATAGTCAAGCAGCCATCAAAGCTATTGCCTCCTTTACTTCACATTCAAAATTAGTACAGGAATGCCGAGCTGAAATAGCGTCGTTAGAGGGTAAGCTCATTTCCCTTATATGGGTTCCCGGCCACAGTGCCATCCCAGGCAATAAGAAGGCCGATGAACTTGCTAGAAAGGGATCTGCCCTTCAGCGCTCGCTTGCAGGTGAGGTTTTCATCTCACTACAAGCAGTTAAGACTAATATATCCTCATACTTCTTTGAAGTAGCAAATCTAAGATGGGTCAGACTTACGAACTGTGCAACATCAAGGAAAATATGGCCGGAATACAAACAATCAAAAACAAAAAATCTCCTTCGACGAGCCCGTCATGATATTGCTAGATTAGTGGCGGTCTGCAAAGGACACTGGCCGATTGGAGATCATGCCATTAAGCTAGGTATCCCACACAACTCACATTGTCGCAGCTGCAAAAACACAGCTGAGAGGGAGACCCTAACACACTTCTTTTGCGACTGTCTGGCTCTTGCTAGAGCTCGCTTGGTAGACCCTTCTTCAACTCAATTAATGAGATTTCTGCTAAGGATATTAAGGAACTAATGTCCTTCTTAAATACCTCGGGCTGGATTTAGAGATATCTCAAATACACCAAAATAACATCATAAATAAGGTAACAGAGCTGTGGTATTAAAACGGCACTTAGTGCTAATTAGAGTCTCACTGAACCACCGCTTTTACCTACCTACCTACCATATATACGCATTGGACATTTAAACAAATAATGACAATTTCCTTTTAAATATTTTAAATCTACATTCATTTTTGATATCAGGAGGCGAATTTTGCGTGCTGCTTCTTTTCCATCTTCCCAGTCTAAAGTTTAGGTTATTCCTCAGATTATAGGGCTACGCAGTCGCAATCTGCACCAAATTTCTTCGCAAGTATTCAGGTAACATACTTTGTTTTATTTTAAAGATGAAAACCATCGCGTTATACGTTAGTCTTTGTCGGATATTCATCCACTTCATTGCTTGCAGCATAGCTAGTATTGAAGTAAATATATTGCACTTTAAGATCATCCTTATCGCCTTATTTTGAAGAATTTGAAGCCTTTCCTTAATCTCTTCTGAGCAAGTATTAAGCAGCGTGGAACAATATGAGAAATGCGGTGAAACTAGTGTGTTGTAGAGGAGTAACGTGGTTTTTATATTTAACATTGTTCGTATCCTTCTTAGATAATTAATCTTTTTTGCAATTTGGCTACATATATATTCTGCGTGCTCCTTAAAATTTAACTGACTGTCCACCACCAATAACACCAAGATTTGGTTCTTCTTGCACACTTCCACTAAAGGTGGATGTGTGTCGCGGAGACTACGAGTCACCACTATCGGAAATAAGGACGCAGAGTTACAACACAGTTCGTATTTTGCGAGTAGCTGCCGAGAGTTAACATGGCAAAACAGTGGCCATTAGAAGAAACAAATTAACTTATCCAGAATGACTCCAAAGGCGTTTTCAACTCATTTTCGAGTGCTGCTCAATCGATAGTTGAAAATACGTTTTGGTGCTATTGGATTACGAAATGGATATGTCTTTTTAAAAGTTATTGTTAAAGCATCATCAGTCAAAAAACAGTATTCCACTGGCTTATTTTGACCAAGCAAAAAAAATAGTATTTTCTGTTAATGCGTTATGCAAAAATGTGTTAAAATATACTCCTCCTTCAAAGATGCGTCCATTATACTTTTAAGGGATTAAAATAATTTTCTGACTCTGGGTAGACATCTCTTACGGTTCCTCCCATTATACGTAATGAAATTCGAAAAAGGCACTGATGTTTGCCAAATGAATCACATTAGCCTTTTAACTGGATGCTAGAAATCCAAGCGTTACTAAACATGCTCAAGTAAGGGTATGGCTTCCCTTTATTAAGTATCCTTTTTAAAAATAATGAGCCCAACCACTTGTATTCTTTCGGAACTGTTAGGTTTCTTCTAAGAGTAGTCTCCGCACCGAATTGGTGACGACTGTTTTTACTTTGGCTTGTAAGAATACATGTCAAATTGATACCATACTAGCAGAAGACATAATATACCAAGTTGATATCAGAGAGCTCGCTATAACAAAATTCCAAAATATAATTCCCAAATGGACAGCTAGCTACTCTTGAGACTTAACTCGTTAAAATACTCTCAAATGGACACGCACCTTAACCGCAGTCATATTTTTTGTATGACGTGTATTTTTATTGCGGATAATTCTTACGACATCTGGAACCGAGTCAATCTGGTCGAATGTCGGACATAATTTGTTCGTTATGCACAATACACGCCTACCACCATGTCGTTATGTTTGAGTAATGCCTGTTATGTTTTGCGACTTTTAAAATATATTTATTGTAAGCTAGCTAAGTCTTGCTTTGAAAATAAAAATGCAAAAAAAGAAAGTACATCACTGTTAACTCCTTTTTTTTATATATAAACCCGATTTTTTCGAAAATGTATTCACAGTATTTTCGCGCCTATGGAGTTGCCGTCTACTGTCAGAGAGACTTTGCTGACCATAATTTTTCTACCTTTATTACAGAAAGCCATTTTTTTTTTTAATTCGTTTATTTTGTATTTTTTTTTTTTTTTTTAGATTAGATTTGTTTTTATTTCTTATAAGTTCATTAAAAGTTCACAACTCATAGAGAAACACATTACAGAATAAATATTATAATATAGTATAAGAAATATTAATGACATTCGGTATTTCAATACATAATGTAATAAATGTGTTGAATGCCACTTCAATGAGCTACAAAAAATTCAAAATTCAAAATTCAAAATTGGTGGGGTGACCCTGTTAAAACTAGATAAATGAAAACAGTTGTATTTTGAGACAAGTAAGATGGACCTGTCCTGACCGACTGTGGAAGCTTATTAAATAAACGGAATGAAGAAATAGAAAAGAAATCACGATATGCGGTGGTACGAAATTTCGGAACATTTGCGATTTTCGAAGAGTTTCCACGTAAATCATAATTTGAGATTAACCGATAATTGCGATTACCAGATATGGTAAAGAATGTCTTCAAAACCTTAAAACAGTACAAGTGGCTCACAGGAAGAATTCTCAGGTCACAGAACAATTGAAAACTAGGATGTCTTCAAGATTTACTGCATAATTTACATATAACATATTTTTGTAAAATTAACAGGGGTTTGATTTTATTCAGATAAACTCCTCCCCAACAAACAACTCCATATTGCAACTTAGAATGGAAAATACCATCGTAAATAATTTTCAAGAATCTTTTAGAACAAATTTTTTGCAAGTAATAGAAATGTCGAAGTGTGCAACGGAAATATTTCCTAAGATAATCTGCATGAATCGAAAAACTCATTCTAGAATCAATGTTAAGCCCTAGGTATTTGTATTCTTCTACATTTTCAATTAAGAAACATTGTTCACTACAGCTTACACTGTTAAAAAAAGTGGGAGAAGAAAACCCAGGCATGCAATCGCAGTGAAAAGTTTGTATCTTTGGCACGCAGGTGCGTGATAACAAATATTGACTTTCATGTTATGAAGGGACGATAGACTGAAAAACATTATTTTAGTTTTAGGGCTTATAACCAAATTGTGTTCAGCAAACCAGTTTCTCAACAAATTAAGATCCCAGTTGATGTCACAAACAAAATCCAAGGGGCTGCTTAAACCATAAGAGTAGCCTATATCATCCGCAAAAGCAGTAGGCTTTGCTTTAAAATTGAGTGCAAGCAGTGAGTTTTTATATATGAGAAACAAAATTGGTGCCAAAACAGAGCCTTGGGGTACACCGAAATTAAATAACTTGATTTTGCTTCTTATATCGTCAATCTTAACTCTTTGCGATCTGTTTCTCAGGTATGAGCTAAACCAATCTAACATAAAACCACGAAAGCCCGCTTTTTCCAATTTTTTAAGTATGATAGCATGGCTAACCATATCAAAGGCCTTTTTTCATCAAGATTTGACATAATTTGAGCACAGCTCTATTACAGGAGCATCCTCAGTCGATTTACCTTTCTGAAAGCCAAATTGATTAGGGTTAAAAAATTCAGTCTTAATTAAGAAGCTCACTATCCTTTCTTTAATAAGTTTTTCGAGGATTTTGCTGAAAACCAGAAGAAGTAATATGGGCCTGTAATTGCCAATTTCAACATCAGAACCTTTTTTAAACAAAGGCACAACATCTGCACATTTCAGCTCTTCAGGGAAGACTCCCGCAAATACGCAACGATTAAAGATATACGTCAAAACATCAACCACGAAACAAGACACTTTTTTTAGAACCAGATTTGAAATGCCATCAGCTCCACACGAGTTAGAGTTCTTTAAAGTTCCGATAGTTTTTAAAATCTCAAGTGAAGTTATGGGCCTAAAGACAAAACTGTTACGTACACCAGGTGTACAATAAGACGAATAGGAAGTGCAAAGCGGTTTTCCAGTAGCATCACGTTCCCTGATGGACGGAAATATAATATATTATCCTGGTTGTAAAGAGCCTTTCTAATTTGAAGTTCTATGTTTAGTATGTAAAGATACTAGACCGTCAACCGACTGGATATGACACATGCGATTCAAGGGGATTGCATTAACGTCATGTATAAAGTTGTCATAGTTAGAATTGAAATAGTCAAAATTCTTACTGGCAGGTTCTTTAAACTAATGATCTAAATGACTGAGATACTATTTTATAAATAGTAAAGTATTCCATTTTATTTTATTATTATTATTATATTTTATTTACAAGCAATTTAAATTATATGGTAACATTAAAAAAAATTTAAGACTTTAGCTGTGGTGACTATTGGCACTTTTTTTGTTTCTATAATAATTGAAAGAAATATTCATAAATATTTTATTTTGTTTTAACTTTTAAACGATTAAAGAAAAAAATACTTTTCTTTAACATTAAAAATAACAAGCGAGTATATAATAATTTAACTTTTATGTCGGATACTTCAACTTAAAAGCTTAAGTGGGGAAATCACAGTAGCACACAAAAAAATAGGCATATTTTCGGGAATTAATTTTGGCTGAATAAAAGTATCAATCGAAAGTCTGTAAAGTAGGTTTTATAGCAATACTAAAAAAGTACAAAATGTAATTTTTTCAATAAAAAATATTCAAAAATGGCGGCTGCGCAGCATATGCCCCAAGGCGCCTATTTTTGAAGCGTGTCGATGGCCGAAGACGTAAACTCCTTAATTTTTGATCTGGAAGAAAACACCAAAATTTTTTGGTTTTCATATAAGCGAGCTACGTAGGATTTTTTCGATATATTGATTTGTTACCAAAATTGCATCGATATTTCGATATATTGATTTGTTACCAAAGGTGCATCTTTGAAAATAAAGTTAAATTTTTAACAAAAAAAAAACGCCATTAAATCGTCGATAAAAAAAAAATTAAGCCATATACAATAAAAAAAATCCTACGTAGCTCCTTGGAAAAACATATTTCGAAGCTACTATCAAAATTTCAAGCCGATCGGTGAAGATTTGCTCGAGTTATGTCTTCGGCGAGCTCAAAAAATGTGGTTTCGAGAAAAACGCGTTTAAAGTTTAAAGTAATGAGAAACCATTTGAAATAATATTTATATGAGCTTACCGGAGAGGCGTTACCGCAGAGTGAAAAATTTGGTCACTCGGACACTTTTGCCGTATTCTATCATTTGGTATATTATTTTTAAGACCCAAAAGTACCTTTTAAGCGAACATTTTTTTTTTCGAAAAATTGAACATTTTACTGTGATTTCCCCTTCTAAAAATAAAATATTTTGTTGGAGCTAAAGGGCAATATACAATTGATTATTACACTTAAATATCCACAAAGTCTAAGCAGATACTTTTCGGTATCAGCTAAGGCAAGTTTATAAACCTACAGCAATTTCAGCTTATATTCAACCATAATTACATACTTACTGAGGTGCTACTCGAACTTGGACAGATGGTTGAGTTTTTATACATAAAATTGAATACGTTTTTAAATATTTTTTTAGTACTTTTTGTGTCATAAATAAATAGGTTTAATAAAGTTTTTCTCGTTAAATGTTATTTCTTTTAAGATGGTTTTGTCAGTGTTCACGATTGTTATTTAATGCAGTCTCAACGTGTGTCACATTTTTGTGGTTTGGACGATTCACTTTTTTTTATAATGTGCTCACTTCCAAGGGACTGTGACTATTCTTATAATACGTGTTGCCTGGAGCGATCAGAATGATTAAGAGTAGAATACAATTCTTTTGCATAGGTTTGGAAAATAGATTATGGTTTCCGTGAGTTGAGTCTGAATTAGGACACAGTATTTGATTTAGTTTTTAGCATTTGAATTGTTATACTAGAAAAATGTGTCCACCCTGCTGTCAATGTTATTGCATTATTTTCGACGACTCGAACTTAAAATTTCAGCATGACAAGGTGACAACAGCAAGGCCAAACTGGACAAGATTCAAAAACTAATTTTCTAAAGGATTTCAACCTAGACAATCCTCGCTTGGCTCAAATCATCAGAAGCATTAATTAATTGTACAACCGATGCCAGAAACCTCTCAGAATTTATTTTTTTTAGCGCCAATTGATTCATTCAAAGTCTGAGAAAACATGCACAAGCACCAAGCTGTCTGGCGAGAGAGACTCTTTGTATGCCGAAGCCATGCATTTTAACGTTACACAGATTGCAGGCACGAGTTCGTATGTAAGCAGCGCAGATGAATTCGCTTGCGACACAGCAAATGTATCTGATACAAATGAGTCAGATACATTTCAAATCATGCTGCCAAACAACATTCTCCTACTCCATTAAATCTTTTAAAGTACCTACTCCGATTCGATTTTTCTCGGCTAGATACATTTTTTTGCTAACCAACTGCAGACGCATTGATGCTTGACACGATCGGTATCGGGTGCAATAGTATACGACACAACTGTGGAAAATTGACTGCTTTTGAGCGTGGCTTACATAAATTTCGAATCCCAGCTTAGCGCTGAAACATATGAAAATTTCGAAATTAATTTCACAAAATGCGCACAAACACGCTTGTGTGTATTTTGAATTTGTAAAAATGTATTTTTTTTTTGTTTGCTGAAATAGCAAACAATTTCGGAGCCAAATGGAAAAAAAAATGTGGAATAAAAAACATGAAACGAGAATGAGGAATTGGACACTTCAAGATAACATAAGTCAAGCGAAGAGATACTAAGGCATAGTGTGATTGCCGAGACCCGCATCGAGGGGTACTAAGCCGTCCAAAGCTTGTTGTAAAGTCGTATTTCTTGTGGTGGGACAGAAGATCCTATTTCTTCTGCGTGTAGATTGATTCATTGAGTTTGCTTTATTAGCAATTACAACGTACCTTTTTGGCTGGACTGTGACGTGACATTGATGTTGTTTGCTCGGACTGCTAATTGGCATTAAATTATATGGAACTATATTAACAATATTTTAATTATTTTGTGTTTAGCATATGTTTGCGAAATGTTAATTAGAAAACTAATAAAGTGTAATAAATGGAATACGTTTGTGTTAATAACTTTTAATAAATCGATTCGAGATGGCAAATATAATTTTAAATGGTTCATTGAAACTGTTTTTTTTTTGAAGCGAGGAAAAGAAACAAATCTTTTTTTGCCAATTTGAATGCTTTTAAATCAATTTACATGCTTGCAAGTAGATGGAGATGTTTTGAGGGTATTTTAAATGAGCCGTTCGCTTTGAGTGAGCATCTCCGCTAAAAGTTTTATGTTTTTACTATTATTATTGATTTGTGTTGATTTTGATCCTAGGAAATTCACCTTGAAGTTAGCTCACTAACAAACAGTATGGTAGTCTTATAGTGAAGGTATTCATAGAAAAGTTTAGATGATTTTTTTAGGCAAACATTCTTACAAGTCGATGAGAACAAGTCTTTGTTCGGGACCATTAATATGCAATTTTCAAAGTGACCAAAAAGGATGAATTGACACTTTATCGTGTGGGGAAAAATTGGCCACCGTATTCACACGAGGAGAGCTTCTATACTTGAACACTATATACCTTCGAGGAGAGAGCCAAGAGTACCCGAATCAATGTATAAACGCATAAACGAATTTACAAGGTCTAAGGTCTATTTTTTGGCAACAAATATTTTCAACAAAGCCGTATCCAAGATGCATTACGGAAATAGTCAGAATAGAACCGACTCCAAAAAATCGAAGATTATACCATCTGCAGGTAAGATTTTGGCGTTTTAAATATACGATTATGAAGTAAAGGAAAAACAGCCTCGTTTGTTTGTTGCCGCTGTGGTCAAAATAAAAGATCTAAGGTTTGAATTGCCACCTCAGATAGGATATTCGGCAAACGGACTCAAGGACCATTTTCCGTTTCCAGATTTGAAAAAATTGCTCAGTGGCAAACATTTAAATCTAAATTTTGGTCAAGTAAGAGTTGCCATTTCAAAACAATAGAAGGATGCAAACATTTGTAGGAAATGTCTTGAGGCTTATAATGGAATACCAAAATTTCAGAGAGGTTATTTCTCTTGATACTCTGCCAAAAAAACTCGGCAAAAATACGACATACATTTTGGCTTAACTGGAACTTATCATGTTACCTAAGGTTCTTATTCAAAATGCTATATAAAGATATCGTCGATAAGTCCAATTCCAGTGTTTGTGCGGAAACGGATATACACTCGCAGCTTCTAAGGTGACACTATTTTCACAGAGCAAAGTCTTGAGATCATTTTCGGGCAGTAAAGTGTAGATGATCAAATTTAATGTAATAATTCAGGGTAGCTTTAGAAGAGTTTCCCGCTTCTCGAAAGATGTTTAGCGACAGCGTTTTCATCCATACTTAATATAATATAAGCAGCACGAGCATTTCTGAGAGTAAAGGCGGCTTTAATCAAGGCTAATTCATAAAAAAACTTGCAACAGACTTCAAGAATCAAACCGCCGTAAGTGATTAATTTTACTGAATGAAAAGAAGAGTAGTATGATCGATGTTAGACGCTCATATATATTGGAGGAGTCTCAAAATGTTTTCAAGCGTTAACCAGAGGTACGTATCGAAATCAAATTTGTGATGGCAATCAAACCAAGAAGCCTTTAAGTTTTTATAAATAATTTATGCTAATAAGAGAAAATTCAGGTCTAAAAGCAGTGCCTTGTGGTACACTTTAAAAATGGGGCTGTGTTATGTTGGCAGTTACACGTATAATCTGGCCAGTTATTGCCTCATTATGATGTCACATAATTTATTGAAACCTGAAGAAGTAGGCGAAGTTGAGTACTAGTCTTTTCCTATAATGTTACGGATAATAATCTTTCGCGGTTTGCAGATGGAAGTAGGGAAATTTCTTGGAAAAATGAGAGTCCTTCGTTATCGTTTCTCACTTTGTTAAGGGCAAGGTATTCACAGAGAAAAATTAGAACAGTTTCCAGCTTCTGTTTTGCCAGGCAGCCAGTTTTGGTACACTGAAGGTCGAGAAGAGGTCGACTTTTTATAAGAGGTACAAAAAAGAAAACCCTCTGACAAATGATGTAGTTTCTTGGTCCTGTTTTTATTCCAACACTATACAATTTCCTTACGTAAAATTTATATCAATTATTACTGTGATCTTTTTTTAGTGTTGTGTTAATCTATTTAACCATCTATTAGATTATTAAATTTTAAGTTTGTATATCAACCTTTTTTTCAATTTTTTGTTATAAGTGAATGATTATTTATTTTTTTTTCTAATTTATCATATCAAATTATTAATACTCATACAATACATATAAATTTATTAATTACCACTTGCTGATTTAAGTTTTTAAATATTTTTAGTTTTGTATTATGTATTTTTTATTTTTTTATCACATAATTTTGGTATTTATTAATTTACAATACTTAAGTATAGTAGTAGTAAGCTTTAGTATTAGTAGTCTACTATAGTAATCTTACATTGATAGTTCTATTTGAAGGTTTCGTTCAGATTCTGATTCTTTTTCCACTTTATTTGCATTTTTGCAAAACAAAAAAAAATATTTCAGTTGAAAAGTATAAATTATGCGATGAATAAAAAAATCTATCCATCTATCTATGTTTATATTAATCACAAAATCTAGGCTTAGCCAAGGGAATGTCAATTTTATAAGAAATAAATTCCGTAGGAAGCAATATACCTCGTCTGGATAGCTCGCGTGCCTTACGATTTCAATAGTCTGTCTCATTAACAAGTATCTACCATTTTTGAACAGTTTTAGAAGTATTATTTAAAACAGGGACACAAGTATCCGAGTATATCTGTATGGAAAAGGGAAAACCTTTTCTGGTCCCGAAAGAAGCCAAGCTATCTCCTTAAACACAGATAAGAGTAGTATTGTTCTATTATTGTCAATTGTGTGTTCCTTTTTTGTCACATAAATGCTAATATTTTAATGTTAATAAGAAACTTATGAATATTTAACACCTTTGCGCATGTTTATATATCATTGTTATTTAACAGTGAGCTTCAAAAGTGATTCCGCACCTTTTACAGGGTATTAAGGTATAAAATTTTATCGCATTTTTTCCTACTGGCGTCTTTACTATTTTAACTTGGCACGACTACGAGTTAACGAATTTCATTAAGCGTAGCTTCAAGTAATAATTGTTTTCATACTTAAAATGTTATTAAATCAAAAAGAAAGTTTAAGCAGAATCACGACAAAACAACCGAGTTTTGATAAAAAGAAAAGATAATGAACACAAGTGCTCATGATGACTCAGGTACTTGGGTATTTTTTTTTCTTTTTACGTTTTCGTACAAACATATGTAATTGTTTTTTAATTAATTCCAAATTCAGCTAACAAGTCTACAATTAGCATATTTATTTTGAATTGTGTATTAATCACTACGCTGCCGGTTTAAAAGTCATATGAGTCGAACTTGTCATTCATACGAGAATTCATTCACCTCTAACCTGATTAAAGCGGCTCTGGCTTACCTGATGTTGTATACAATCATTTTGATGAAGTGGTACCGAACGTTGAACTGACAGTCTCCCTTTCAGAATACTCCAAACCCACAAGGTACATTGAAATGAAGGACTCCGCATTTCCGTATTTGCTCATCCTTTATCCGTTGCCTATCCTAAACTTAGCAGCCGAAACACGTCCCATACAAATTGTTTTCGAAATGACTAAGTAGTCTTCAATAAAAATATTCGCTAAAACAGTTAAAACTCAAGGCGCGATGACTAGTTCAACTCATTGCAAGGGCAAATGCCATTGCTGAATTTTATAATTCTGAAGTTCATATTTATTCAGTATATGCATTTCGAATTTAAATTGTGAGAAACCCAAGTAGGCAGTAGTTTTCAGCTCTCATCCCATCGGATTGTGAAAAATTCGCAAAGGCGAGTTTTTCTTTCCGTTTGAAAGTTTTTGTCTGATTTTTGGAATTCCAAATTTTGATAGATGTTTCCTCATACTTCGAGGTCCTAAAAGTTGGAAATGGAAATGGGCAAAATAAACTCATTGCGGAAATTTTATGAGTCTGTTATTTGTGGAAATACTAACGGGTCCGCCATCTAACGTTTTTTTTTTCAACTAGTGTTTATTTCGTAAATAGTAGCACTTAGCTCATGGCTGATTTGACAGATAATTAGTTTTATCCTTCCGCTGAACGAATAAGGTTGTGTATATGCTTGAACAACGCTGGGAAATATTGCGAAATTACTTTGAAAATCATGGTAATGTTGCAGAATGTGTGCGAAAATTGCGAACGGATTTTGGAAGAAAAGAAGCACCGTCAGCTCCGTATGTTCGTTATCTTGTGAAAAAAGTGAACGAAACTGGCATCCTCATCGATAAACCAAAGCGTGAAAAGCCAAAAACAGTGCGTATACCCGAGAAAATTGCTGCTGTGGCAGAAAGTGTGCGTGAAGCGCCATCAACATCAATTCACCTTCGCTCTCAACAATTGAACATTTCGGAGACATCATTGAGACGCCATACAAAGTCCAATTGGTTCAGAAGTTGAAGCCAACTGACCATCCAATGCGTTTTCGCTTCGCTAATGGGGCCTGCGATCGACTTACAGAAGATGCCGATTTTGCCAAAAAAAATCATCTTTTCTAATGAAGCTCATTTTGATCTTGGCGGGTATGTAAACAAGCAAAATTGTCGCATTTGGGGCACAGAAGACCCGCACGCATACATTGAAAAGCCTATGCACCCAAAACGAGTCACTGTTTGGTGCGGATTTTGGTCCAGAGGCATAATTAGGGCATTTTTCTTCGAAAATGAGCAAGGAGCGGTCGTTACAGTCAATGGCGATCGTTATCGGGCCATGTTTGACGAATTTTTGTTTACAAAAATTGAAGAGGAGGCTATTGGCAACATTTGGTTTCAACAGGACGGCGCTACGTGTCACACAGCCGAAGCTACACTCGATGTTTTGCGCCCTGTTTTTGAAGATCGCATTATCAGCCGCAGAGCTGATGTCGTTTGGCCACCTCGGAGCTGCGATTTCACACCGTTGGACTATTATTTGTGGGGTGCCGTCAAAGATAAGTGTTACGCTGACAAGCCAGAGACAATTGACGCTTTAAAGGACAATATTCGTGAAGCCATTGGTGAAATACAGCTTCACACAATCGATAATCCTGTAGGCTACTACATGGCCAGCCGAGGCAGCTATTTGAATAAAATTATTTTTCATTATTAACAGAAAAGATTTTACTTTCAAATAAAAAAAGAAATTTGAGAAAATATTCAGCAGTTTTTTTTTATAGCATTTTCAAGTTATTTGGCGGACCCTTTAGAAGCAAAAACAGCAGTTTCTTCGCTTATTATAGAAGTTCTGGTGATGGGATCTAGCCAGAAAAGTACCTAGTATTAAGCAAAGCGTAATTTTGGATGTTTAAAAATGACACTAATTCTTAAAGCGAATATTTTTAGAAAGTCTTATGATCCTACATTTTAAAGAAACGACAATCGGAGGAATCTGTGCACTCCTCAACTACTCATTTGTCTAAATATGATAGTATAAATTCCTTCATGAAGAAAAAGGGGAGGAAAATACAGTAATACAAAAAAAGTTTTCAGAAACGATATGCTAAGTTAAGAATCTGTTTAACTTACAGGATTTCTGCAAGATTTCTCAGAACCCCTAAAGATTGAGTTATTTCACCGAAACCTGCCGGTAGTCTGATACTCTGACTTGGTGTGTGTGTGTATTGAAACCACTTAAAAATTGCTATTGTTATTGTACTCGTAATCGCTTTTTGAAAAAAAAATTATAATGCTTCAATATTTTCTTCGGTGTTTTTCAAGGAGTTTTACTTAGACCAGTTCCTGTAATATGTTGAATGTAGCAAAAGCCCCATACACCCCGACGATGTAAACTTATATATTAGCTATTTTTGAAATACCAACAGTTACAGGTGACAAGAAGTTTGAATCATAAACTGCACATAATAATCATTAAATGTGCATAACATTTTCTAAAACAATGAAAAAATAAGCATCAAACTTAACACACAACAAAAGATTAAAATTTTGTAGTAAAACCATATCGAGTGAATAATTTTGGATCACCCTGTGCAGCATTTAAGAATCAACAACTTTGTGTAATGTTTATACATTAATTAATTCTTATAAATAAAATCAACTTTTTGTGCCATAAGAGAATAAGTTTTTGTGCCAATTGGAATTAGAATTTTTATTTTTGTTATAAAAACTAATTAAAAAAAATCTCTTTTAAGTGTTCCTATGAGCGAAGACAGTCACTTCTTTAACTATTTCAAATAATTTAAAGGACTGTTTTAGGTATTCGAATATAATAAGCTTTTGTTTTATTTAAATAATTTTAAGTGGCAATGTTTTTTTGGATCTTTAAATTTCCTTTAATGTTAAGAAGGTGCAAATATTTTTGTTCAGATACGTCCACAGCATGACTTATACTATACAACCTGCTTTGTATAGGAAAGTTTATCTAAAACTTCATTTCACATCAGGAAAAATTGAAAAACATCAGTTTGGATTTGATAAATTTTGGACGAGTTTCAAAAGTTCATTCAGCAAAAGTAATCATGACAAGCATGCTCATGAAAATTTCCCACACTTATTGCCCCACGTTTCACCGACTAAATGCGAAAGCAGTATCGAAATGGATAAATTTTGCCGAGAGATTTAAAAATACTACACCTTTGCATCTCAATGCCTGCGTTTTATTATTTTCTTATTGATTAAAATCATTAGCCAAAGCCACCTAAGAATAAAATAACAACCTCAAGTATTTGGACATATTCCATGTTGTCCTTCACCCACATCACACCGCGCTTCAACCAACCTCAAGACTGTCAAGATTAAGCCCAATCGAGAGTATCTTATCACAGAAAAGTATGTCAAATCAAAAAAACTATGTTCTTGTTCGAAAATCTATCTCAATCCGTTTATATCAGTTTTTTAATCATTTCAAAGATGCCTTAGTACCCACCACAATCACTGATACCCTCAATTTAGTCAACCACCCCACTTTCAATTTCATTTACAGGTTGTGCCCGTAACATACCTTTTTTTTTTTTCTTCCAAATCCAAAGAGGAAAAACTTTATGTACGAGTATATCCAACTGCAGCCGGTCTGGTGGTATCCAAAAGAGAAACTAGTATCTGTCGTCTTTTGCGTTAATCGATCTTCTCCTTAAATGTGTATCTTCGCACTCAATTCCGAACTGCACACACGCACATTAACACTTTAAACCAGCTTTAATAATTTTATTTATTTTTTTTTTGCTACCAAAATTTTCCACAAAATTTATGTGAATTTTTTTTTTTTTTTGTTTTTCGAATTGAAATTCAAATTCTTAGCGGAGCACCTGAATGGTGAGGGAAACTATTTCAGATGCATCTTCAGTTTGAGAAGCATCAAAATGTACGAGTAGATTTGTATGTAGATATTTTTTACTTGTAGATCGGTATCGAGGTTTCGTCGGTCTTGTACTGAACGATGTGATCACGTTGGCCGCCCGTTAACGACTAACACCTCTGAGCATAGGGCTACTAGTTTTTAAGTTAACACACACCTCGGCTTCGCTTCGTTACAGACTAAAAGTATCCGCGATCAACACCTCCATCCGCAAAGATACTCACATCGGATTGTTCGTGTTCAGTTGGAGGATTATGGTCTCGTGCGGATGCTTTGTGTTTAGATACATGTTGCTGATACGTTTGACAGTTTGAGGGCCAGTGGCAAGTGAGCTTAACAAGCAAGCAAGTGAGATATCGGGGAGTGTGCCAATTGATGCAGTTTTTTTTTCCGAGTCGGATTGTGGTTGATTAGATGATGATTTAGATTTTGTGTTTTATTATCAGTGATTGTGTTGCTGTTGATGAGATTCATTCGTGTTGCGAAAAGTTAGAGCGGTTATAGAATGGGACACACGTCTCTTATGAGATAATTGAGCATTTTGGGATCATGTTATGGGCATGTGGAATGCAATTGTGTGTGGTTGCGGAGGAAGTTGAAATTAATTTATGGCATTGTTCTGAACACGAAATAATAGAGTTGACGTATTAAGTGTGAGGTTTTTTTTTCGACAGGGGAAACTCTTCAAAGTATAATCGTGTTGAGCACAAAGGACATCGAGAAGGACGTTCTGAATAACTTTGCAAAATGGGCTACATTTCTTGAAGATTAGAAACTTAATGGAATAAATCCATTCCTTGAAACTAAAGATCTTTTTTGGTCACAAAAGTAGTGGTTAAAGATTCATAGTTCCCCTAACTTGTGTTAAACGATTACTAGTATATTTTTTTTGTTTACAGGAAAGAGATAGATCATTGCCTCATCAAATATAAAACGTTTTTAACAATGGTGTGGACTTAATTATCGGCTCTGCGATTGCCTTTGGAGACAAAACATTGCATTTTTGTCCGTGGATTGAATCGGAAAAACAAAACCTGAACATTTTAATACAACTTAAAAAGTGACTTATGAACAATCAATTTTAAGATTTTGTCTGCCGAACTGCCTTTTTTCTCCAGTTCCCTCATGGTAAATGATTTTAACACACCTTTTTTTAAATAAATATTTAACTATTTTTAAGATAAATTGTTGAGATTCTTAACTAATAAATAGTAAAACAAAAAATCGAAAAATCTTTCTCAAAATTCGCATGGGTTTTTCAAGCTTCCCTTTTTTACAATTTTTTTTAAGCTTTATTTTGATCATCCAGACTATTATTGACTATTTCTTTAAAAAATTGTTAACATTTGGAACTAATAAATTTTTATGTCAAATAGCTTCCTTATGTTGAATAATATCGGGGTTTTCAATAAGAGCGCTACAAAAGCTACGGTTTCGGATATCAATGAAATTCTTTATTCCTGTGAAAGTACGTTCGATGCCATTATGTATGGAACTCGTTTTTTTTTTGTGCATGGCCACCACGGGCACGGTGAACCCAATTTTCGACGGTTTTCAAGCATAAATCGGCCGATACTGCTGCAATTTCACGTTCGATATTCGTACGAAGCTCATCAATCGTCGCTGGCTTGTTGGCATAGACCATAGACTTGACATAGCCACACAGGAAATAATCTAACGGCGTCAAATCGCACGACCGAGGCGGCCAAGCGACTGGACCATTTCGTGAGATAACACGTTCTCCAAACTTGGTTTCGAATAAATTGATTGTGACATTCGCTGTGTGGCTTGTGGCACCGTCCTGTTGGAACCACATGTCCTCCAAGTCCATATCATCCAATTGGGGCCAAAAATATTCGGTTATCATTGAACGCTAGCGATTCCCATTCACAGTAACGTGCTGGTCTTGATCATCACGGAAGAAGTACGGCCCAATGACGCCGCCGGCCCATAAACCACACCAAACCGTAATTTTTTCGGGATGCAATGATGACTCATAGAGTACGTGTGGATTGCTGCCTGACCAATACATCACATTTTATTTATTGACGGACCCATTCAGCCAGAAATGAGCCTCATCGCTGAAGATGATTTTATGATGAAAATCCGAATCATTTTCAAGTTGTTGCTCAGCCCATTTCACGCACATACGACGCTTCTGGTGATCAAGCGGCTTCGGTTCTTGCGTCAATTTAATCTGGTAAGGATGTAAGCCAAGATCTTTTCGCAAAATTCGCCTCAATGACGTCACAGAGATGCCCAACGCTTGGGAACGACGTGTGAGAGACACATTTGGGCTTTCTGCAACTGAAGCCTCAGCGGCAGCAATATTCTCGACACTACGGGGACTTCCTTGTCTCACTGGCACGGGAACATTTTGTACTGTGCCTGTGGATTCAAATTTTTCCACTAGATGCTCAATTGTTGATCTGCTAGGGCGATTATGAAGACCATAAATTGGCCGTAGCGCTCTTAAAATTTCGGTAGTAAATTTTAATAATTTCGACTCGTTGTTGGCTCGTATGTCTTTCCATCATAAAATGGCAAACCTTACTGAAGAGAAATGTCAAAAGAGCGGCAATAAGTATGGCGTCGATTGCTGTCCCTGTCGCTTTACTTTTGTAGCGTCCCTGTTGAAAAACCATTTATTAAGATAATTCTGAATTGAATTGTAAGCAATTTGAACTGAATCTGAATTTTTTTCTCAAAATTTGTGTGGGTTATAGTCCACTATTTGTACACACATTTTTTTCACAATCATAATTTTTGTGTCAAATGGCTTTGTTTTGTTGTTGAATTGTAAACATTTCGAAGTAAGAAACAAATAAATTAAAAAAAATGTATTTTTTTCTAAAAATTATATGGGTTATTTAAGCACGCATTTTTTTCACAAAAAATATTTCAACACAAATTTTTTCACAATTTTTTTTATTTCTAATGGCTTACATACTTAATCCAGATATTATGAAAATTTTTCTAATATGCATTGTTAAAAAAAATTTAAGGAGCAAAAATCTAGAAATGCAAGCTAGGACAAATAATATATAACATTGAGATAGTAAAGGACTTGATCTATCTATGAAGACTCATCGTAGGCAATCGATGCAACTTGAGCGCAGAAGGATACATTGCTTAGTATGTACTCGGGGAGTCTAGTCATAATGTTAATTTCAATAAAGGGTCCGCCAAATAATTTTTTTTTTGAAAATGCCAAAAAAAAACTGCTGAATATTTTCTCAAATTTCTTTTTTTATTTGAAAGTACAATCCTTTCGGTTAATAATGGAAAATAATTTCACTCAAATGGCTGCCTCGGCTGGCCATGCAGTACCCTACACGATCGGTCCAATTTTTAAGCACATTATCGATTGTGTGCAGCTGTATTTCACCAATGGTTTCACGAATATTGTCCTTTAAAGCGTCAATTGTCTCTGGCTTGTCGGCATAACACTTATCTTTGAGGGCACCCAACAAATAATAGTCCAACGGTGTCAAATCTCAGCTCCGCGGTGGCCAAACGACATCAGCTCTGCGGCTGATAATGCGATCTTCAAAAACAGGGCGCAAAACATCGAGTGTAGCTTCGGCTGTGTGGCACGTAGCGCCGTCCTGTTGAAACCAAATGTTGCCAATATCCTCATCTTCAATTTTTGTGAACAAAAATTCGTTCAACATGGCCCGATAACGATCGCCATTGACTGTCACGGCCACTCCTTGCTCATTTTCGAAGAAAAATGGCCCAATTATGCCTCTGGACCTAAATCCGCACCAAACAGTGACTCGTTTTGGGTGCATCGGCTTTTCAATGTATGCGTGCGGGTTTTCTGTGCCCCAAATGCGACAATTTTGCTTGTTTACATACCCGCCAAGATCAAAATGAGCTTCATTAGAAAAGATGATTTTTTTTGGCAAAATCGGCATCTTCTGTAAGTCGATCGCAGGCCCACTTAGAGAAGCGAAAACGCATTGGATGGTCAGTTGGCTTCAACTCCTGAACCAATTGGACTTTGTACGGCGTCATACCAAGGTCTTTATGCAAAATTCGTCTCAATGATGTCTCCGAAATGTTCAATTGTTGAGAACGACGGTGAATTGATGTTGATGGCGCTTCACGCACACTTTCTGCCACAGCAGCAATATTCTCGGGTATATGCACTGTTTTTTGGCTTTTCACGCTTTGGTTTATCGATGAGGATGCCAGATTCTTTCACTTTTTTCACAAGATAACGAACATACGGAGCTGACGGAGCTTCTCTTCTTCCAAAATCCGTACGGAATTTTCGCACACATTCTACAACATTACCATGATTTTCAAAGTAATGTCGAAATTTTTTCCCAGCGTTGTTCAAGCGTATACACAACCATATTCGTTCAGCGGAAGTATAAAACTAATTATCTGTCAAATCAGACATGAGCTAAGTGTTACCATTCACGAAATAAGCACTAGTTGAAAAAAAAGAGAAGTCGGTCATGAGTTATTTTTTTGTAACAATATTGAAGGGCACGAGTACGATAACTTGGGCGACTGAAATTGATTACGGTTTTTTGTAGAGGGGTCAAAAATAAGCATTTATTACTATGGGAGGGGGGGGGGTCTATCTCGCACTGTTAAGGAGGTAGGGTCAATTTAAAAAAAAATGACTTAAAATGAAAAAAAAACAACGGCAGCACTTACAATAAAGAACTATACCGGCTTTGAAAGCCAGAAACATGTTCTTTAATCGTGGGCTTAAATTAAATAGTTTACTTTTATAGTTTTGATAAAAAAAATTAAAAAAACAAATTAAGACCAATTTTTTTCAAAATTGTGAAATGAAGTGCCGAATGGTTTTGTCTTCTAGTTTTTTTACTCCCATAGTAAAAAATGCATGTTTTTGGCCCCTCTCCAAGAAATCGTTATCAATTTTTGGCGCCCAAATAATCGTACTCTCCCCTAATGAAGGAGTTGTCGTGCTGATTTTCAATAAAATTTAAATTTTAGTTGGAAAATATAAAAAAGCATATTTTTTACGTCATTTAGTTCGAGGCTTTGATCTTTGTTTTGTTTAAAATTTCCAGGAAGAACACATTAATTCATTTAAAATCCAAAATGCTTTTTATACTTCAACAAGAAATGAATTCAGGTACGCAACATTTCATTGCTTTCCCACCAAATTCAATACCAAAGCCTAAAGACTACAGACAGGTTCCCCATAAAGGCTCACCGCACTATGAATTTTAAATAATCTCTTGCATAAAGATCGACGACTTGTTTATTTCAAATAATTTCCAATTACATTCCTGCACCGATCTAAAATTAAAACCACTACTATAATTGTCATTTTGCGTCTCAAAATTCAAATCCAACTTTAAGTCTAAAGGAGTATTTATGCAAAAGAAAGTCCAACCAGTTCGCTGTACTAAAACCGGGTACGAATGGATATTCCTAATAAGCATTTTTTTGGTTGTCACGTCAAGTTTGACAATTGGACTGACACGCAGCTATTCGGTTTTAACCAACTAAACCAACCCACTGGAACAGGATGTGTGTTTGTTTTTATTTTTTTTTAACTCTACTCGCATAAATCCAATTCAGTTTTGATGTTTGAAATTCGTAAATTAGTCACAGCGTGCTCGTGTGCGAATTATCGTGGCCACTTTACGTACGTCCCTAAATACGTAGCCTAACGTACAGATTGCGCTATTAGGGTATTAAGAGAATACGTATTATTGTTTCAGACAGAATGCGAAAGTGGCACTAAATTGATTGTGAGAACGAATGGAACGTTGAGCTTCATTAAATGTATTATTGAATTGAAAGTGACGTCGCACGTTGTATGACAATTCAGGGAGGAAGCTGACGCTATGAGTGAAATGAGGTAGTGTCGCACACGGCTAAGAAATACGAATATAAGCGCACTGAAAAGAGTACATCCTTGAGAATGTTTAGAAGCAGAGGCTCTTTAAATAATTGAATTCCTACAATAAAATAATATTTTATATGTATTTTGGTCAGGACCAAAGGTTGATGTTTCCAACCAAGAAACAATTTTCTATTTCTTCTTAACACCACATCTTCATTAACCAAATCGTTTACCATCAAGCCATTTAGAAACAAATTTAGAAACAGAAGATAGTCCGAGGCTACTAAATTTGGCGAAAATGGTGCGATTGATTTTGGCCAAAACGATATCGGCTGTGTTAATTGACGCAATCTCTTGATGGAACTATCTTCAGTATTGTGTCTAATCTTGGCCTATCTTCGCTGAAATATTTTGGTATGATCGCTCGATATGGCCGAGTCAATATAATCGACGCGTTTTGAGATTTGAATTGGGATTTTTCTCTCGAAAGCGGCACAGCTGCGTCAGATTTGTTGGGATCCCGAATTCGGTCTTTGCATTGTTGAGCTCAAGACAGTGAATAAAACATGATGCATGGATATGTCAGGGATGTATGGCATTAGTGAAAGAATAGATGAAGAGTTATTTTAGATGCCATACTGGTACTTGTCGACAAGTGTGTTACAGAAAAGCTTAAGACGTTGTCACACAGTACGTAGGATCGTCTTTCTTAAAGATGGGGCATAAAGAGGTTGATGATTTGGAGGATGAACCGTACCTAAGCAACTCTATCTTGTTGAAATGTTTAAGTGGGAGGCTATCGGGACCTCATCACTCTCTTTACTAACAATCTCAACCCTCTGGGTTGAAAACTGGAGAGTATCATTCTCAGATCCTAAGTGAATACTTTTTGATGTGGCTCTCAGGACCGAGGATTCCTTTCCCTTCAGAAACCCTAAAAAAATCGACTGGGTGAAGTTCAGCCTGATTGTCAGATCTTAACTCTATAAAACTCCTAAGCCAAAAATATCCTTTATAGCGGAATTCGACGCAAAGGTTAATACTTTTGCTAAGGCATTTAAAACAACTTACAAAACTCGTGTCCACTTACATTTAGCAAGAAATCCTATCCTCCCTGGTGGAACGTAAATCTTTCTAATCTCAGAAAGCTTACCAGAGAGACGTTCAACATTTGTTACAAATGCAAATACTGGCAACCATATAAATCTTGCCTGAAAATATAAAAACAATCTATTAGAGAGGCTAACAAGCAGTGCTGGCTAAAATCCTGTCAAAAGAATACTCCAATTCGTGTTTACTGAAGAAATCAGATGGAGTATGGGCAGTATCAGCTTCAGAATCCTTAAAGCTACTAATGAATTCTTCAATGAATGTCGAAACAGCATATTTGGGACCAACGGCTCTGTACCCCGACCGACCAACCGGGGTCTTTCCTCCTTCATTTTGAAGGTTCTTGAATGAATCCTGGACAATCACATACCTGACTATATAGCAAAAACAGCGCTACACAAATACCAACATACATACCTCAAAGGGAGGTCCACAGAAACGGCTCTCCATGAAGTAGTGCGTACAATTGAGAAAGCGTTGAACTATAAAGAGTACACACTAGCTACCTTTTAAGACATAGAAGGGACCTTTAGTAACGTTCATACGGAAACGATCCTTAAAACTGAACCGAAATTTGTATGGAAAACTTTCTATGTCAATGGATTGTTACCATTCTAAGCACTCGGTGCATTCAAGCAATACAAGGAAACAGTCGTATAATCAAATTCGTCAGTAGAGGTACACCACTGGGCGGTGTCATCTCTCCTCTTCTCTGACTTATTGACTTATTGTCATGAACAACGTACTATAAAAACTAGCCAGGAAAGCTTCTGCACAATTAACAATACAGAGATTTGAAATAAAAGTAATAACTTTCAACTGAAAAATTTATTTAATTTATTTATGACAATTCAATAAGGATAAATCCTCCCAAAAAATTTTAAAGGGAAACTACAAATACAAAATCCTTTAATTGATTTATATTTTTAATGATTTATATTATTAAGTAATAAAGAAAAAACTTACTTAATAAATAAAACAGTAATTAAATATAAAACTATAAAATAAATAAATTATTTATGACAATTCAATAAGGATAAATCCTCCTAAAAAATTTTAAAGGGAAACTACAAATACAAAATCCTTTAATTGATATTTTTAATGATTTATATTATTAAGTAATAAAGAAAAAACTTACTTAATAAATAAAACAGTAATTAAATATAAAACTATAAAATAAATAATAAATAATTAACTTAATAAATAAATAATTTCATAAATGAAGCAGAAATTAAAAAATAAATATAAAATTAAATAAATAAATAATTTAATATAGTTTATATAAATAAATTTATAAAATAAATAAATCAATATTGAGAACAAAAAATATAAATATGAGTAGTTCTTACAATAACAACGAAACTAAACAGTTCTACTAATAAATACGAATTAACGATTTCATTTATAAGAGCGTTTTTGGATCTGATAAGAAACGTTTCCTTGAGTTTTCGTATGGTGTTGGAGATCAATTCCAGATTGGCCCTTTTGTGCAAATTTAAAGTGGTTTGTTGCCACGGAAAATTTGACATAATTTTAAGGAGTTTATTTTGCGATATTTGCAATTTTAAAGTTTTTAAGTTGCACGATTACTCAGAACTACAGAACCTGATAAAAGAATGGACTGAAATAAGACTTTGTATATAGCAACTTTCTTTTCATTTTAGAGTAGGAATTTTCTATTTATGTTGCTACATCAATATTTTTATTGAATTCATGGTATTATGTTAAACATTAATTTCGAGTCAAGAAGAATGCCTTGTAGGCACATCGTACCAAGAGATATTTAAGGTGGAGGTAGCTTTGGTCACCTATGATGTTCTCTCCTGCTTTAATGATGTCGCGAGACTGAACTGCTTTGTGTTTTTTGTTGGCGGTTCCCAGCTTCTTGTTGTTAAACCGTCGAGCTTTGCACGGAGAAATTCATCGTGGTCGACGACGTTGGCACCTTAGATGCTACTTTCGCATTTTTTAGTACGTTGTCGATTTGTCTGGTGATGCGATTTCTATTCCATTTGGAGGGCGCAGGTTACTGCACGGAACTATTTTCTGAGCTGCTAAAATTTCGAAAATCTACAAGCTGTTATCTTTTGTCGTACCGTACCGGACCGATTTTGTCATTTTTCTTCCGGCAGCCTCATAGAATGTCATACAAATTTTACTTCACAGAGTCTTCACCTATGGTGCTGTAGGTGCTTCGAGGCCATCGCATATCAACTTTATTGTCATGATCATCAGGTCGTTTTTGAGTACCTGATCATATCCATTGAATCTTTTGGATGGCAATAATATTTGCCTCATACGCATGAGGACTTATTACTAGTGTATTACTCACAATTGAATGTAAGGAAGCTGCCCCGACCCACAATCTGAAGAAGCAGTTCTAAAAACCATGCTTTAAAGAACATGCCTTTAGATACTCAAAAGCGAGTCGTATATGGATTGACATCAACATGTATTCTTGGAATTAAATTGAACACAATGAGTAAATAGAACGCACGAATCATCAAACCCTTCGAATTGTTGAGTTTATTTTTTAAAGGAACGTTGTCCTGCCTGACCGTTGGCTGGAGTTGAGCAAACAATTTTTCGATGTTCGAATTTTCGAGAAGCTAGTCAATAACACAATGTTCAGACAACGTAGGTCAGTTACTTCTTCTGATTTTTCTTATACTTCATGTCCTATTCATCTTTTAATACTTAATTAAAAATTGGGTTTGGTGCGAGTAAACTTGTCCATATCATGAACTTCGCATCATAAGACAGAAAAACGAAACCAACTCCAATTTGGGTTATGAAATCATCATTTATTCCATAAACATATGTTCCCATATTTGTTTTCGCATTTTTGAATTGATAGATTGTTCAACAATTTGTTAAATAGTTACTTTCGAATGTTTTATGTCAAGTGATTGGGCAACAATTTGGAAATACTTTTTTTTGATACATTAACATTTGAACTAAAAAAAGTTAGATTTATAGTATTGCTGCAGATATAACTCAATATAGATGAAAATTATATTTTGCGTGTTTTTTTTTACATTGATAGCTAGTTGGATTCTTTTTCTCATTTATTATTTAATTACTAACTTGGGATGGCGCTAAAATCCGCATAGCATCGGAGTTTTATCCTTTTTGCTAAGCCGATCCTGCTGTAGTTGAATTTTCTCCTCCATTCACGTCAATGCAGATGGGACAAAAGATCACACTTTTTTCTCCTAAGGCGATAATATGGGTCTTATATAGTTACATTTAAGTTCCTAGAGAGAGGGCTTAGCTTTCCAGTCAGAGGTATTCTTCGTTTGATTTCAGCGCTAGTGTCCTTATATGCGTTTTCAGCGGAGCATAGGTAGACGAAATCCCTTACTACTCCAAAGTTAAAGCTGTCATTAGTTATTTTCTGACCCAGACATCGGATTTGGGTTACCATTCTTGATGACAGCATATCCTTCTTTTTGCCCTCGTATACCGACAAAACCCATCTTTAACGTTTCTGTCTTAACACTCATAAACGCACTGTTGACATCAAGCTACCGTCTCTGATTATATCAATATCTTCGGCATATGCAATTTATTGAACAGATCTTTAAAAGATAGTGCCTCTGGTGTTGACGCGAGACTTGCACTCTGAAGAATGATGTTGAAGCAATCGCATTACGATGCATCACCTTGTATAAAACGTTATTAGACATAAAGTGAAATGAATTCTCAATCGTTATCCTGCATAAAAAAGGACAAAATTGGCACGGATGCCAAACTTAGAATTGTCTTCATACATCTCGTCTCTGTGCACGAAACAGATACCAAAATCAACCTTGAAATTCGTACCGATCCGGACTCTGAAATGGCCATTTCAACACATCCTGCGAAATTTTCGAAAAATATGTTTAAGATGAAATCATTTTCATTTAAATTTCAATTGGTACATAAGAGTCTTGAAGCAGACTCATTTTTTCACGTCAGTAGCTTTTTAAAAACGTACTTTTGTGTATGTACTTTTTATGAGGAGTTAACAACTGAATATTTGCTCAAATTGCTTGGTTTTGGAGCTCTGATTATTTTATATATTAATAGGACTACCGGTTGAAAATGTCGTTATTGCAGACAACTTCATGAGGTGAATTTTGACCATGACAGCTGTCACATCAGAAACTTCATGTCATTGTCTAATTATTTCAATCAAGGTTATTGGTCATTAGTGAAAACACACAAGTTTTTAAAAAGCGGTAAAATGTCTACGTTCGTGCCATCAAAACAACATTTGCGGGAAGTTTTAATATGCTTCTTTTTTGGTTTACGCGGTTCAAAGATGGTGATTTGGACACCGAAGACAAAGAACGCCCCGGCCAGGTGAAAAAGATCCGTCACAAACTCAAGAAGAACTTGCATAACCACTTGGCGTCGCTCAGCAAACTATTTCCGATCGTCTGAAAGCAATGGGAATGATCCGAAAGGTAGGACATTGGGTGCCGTATGAATTGAAACCACGAGACGTCGAACGCCGATTTTTGAAATGCTGCTTGAACGCCACAAAAAGAAGTATTTTTTGCATCGAATCGTCACTGGTGATGAAAAATGGGTACATTACGATAATCCAAAACGTCCGGCAACGTTTGGATACCCCGGACATGCCTCAACATCGACAGCCGTTCAGAATATTCATGGCCTGAAGGTTATGCTGTGCATTTGGTGGGACCAGAAGGGTGTTGTGTATTATGAGCTGCTAAAACCGAATGAAACAATCACAGGCGAGGAATACCGACGACAATTGATGCATTTGAGCCGAGCACTGAAGGAAAAACGGCCGGAAACGGTCGCAAGACACGATAAAGTTATTTTGCAACATGACAATGCTCGGCCACATGTTGCAAATGTCGTCAAAACTTACTTTGAAATGCTCAAATGGGATGTCCTACCCCAACCGCCGTATAGTCCAGACCTTGCGCCATCCGATTACTATCTCCTCCGATCGATGCAACATTTCGATGATGTCAAAAAATGGATCGATTCGTGGATTGTGGCCAAACCTATCGAATTTTTGAACAATAAATGTTTCTTTTAAATTTATAATATTCATAAAAAAGTATGGAGTAGTATGGAAATAAGGATAAAATACAGAACACGTTGGTCTCATTTCATTTATACTAAACGTTTCATACCTTTAGCATGTCTATTAACGTCGTAACTTTTAAACAAAAGGTCCAATTTGAATAATTTGAACCGAATTTAGTTTATTACATAATTAATCTGATTATGAAGTTATTAGTTGGATAAGGATTCATATCATGACACGAATATGCAAATCCTTCTATCGTACCCGTGTACTAAACAAATAAGGTGATTTATTTTATGTGTCGATAATATCTTTCACAGTGCCCAACAAATAATCTCTTTGAAAAGCAAATTTTTCATACCTTGTTGTGTGACGTTATATAAGCCAATTCAAAAACAAAATCTTTTATGAGTAATGCACTAAAACCTTCCTATTGAACCACTCTGTCCAAATGAAAATTCGCTCTCTAGTTTTTGAGTTCATCGCGTTCAGACAGAAAGACAGGCACGGAAACTGTTTTATAATATTAAGTGATAAGTGGAAGTGTCTTCAGATTAATGTCACAATTTGTCAAACTAATTGAAAATTCTTATTTTACGAGTATCTAACTTTTTGGAGAAACAAATGATTAAAATTTAATGACTTGGTTTGATTCTAATGATTTTTAAGCGCTGCACTCTAAAGACATTTCGGTTTTTCGCAAGATTCCAATCAGTTCTACTGATTCATTTGTTTGCTTCTCAATTTACCACATAACTACCACTTTTTGGTAATAAAAACATCCTAATTGAGGCTTAAAATTCAGAACAACAAATTCGGTTGTTCCTAGAAGCAACCCGAATTATCTTGTTAACTTGACTCATGTACTTTTGTGGGTAACTTTTTACTTGACCTTAAGTAATCAAATATTGAGCACACGCTTGACTTCATCAGTATGCTTGGAACACCTACTCGTGGATATGCTAATGATAATCGCAAATACTCCAACGCCGCACCGCATAATTTACAAATTCGGAGTTATTTATTGAAAAATGCCGCGGGACTTTGATGATGATGATGATTGAAATAAATAAGTCACCTAGTTTTGGATCAAGTCCAATGATGACTCAACGAGATTAAGGCCAATCCAATGAGGTGAGCTCATGTCATTGACATTGAAATTCAGTTTGATTGTTTGCGAGGAAATTGGTGTTTTTTTAAAGGACGTCTGATGCTCCTGGCAATGATTCTTGATTGGACGTATGTATCGCAAGGTGAGGCCTATTATAAAATGAGATGAAAGACTAAAGCAAATAGGTAAGTTCAAGATGAGAAGAATCGGGCAATAGGGTAATCATCAAAAAAAGATACACTAGCTTATCCCAACAGTTTAAATATAAATTTAAGTGAAAAAAGGTTTATGAATGAATTTTTTTTACAACTTTTATCTTAGTTTTTTTATTTTCTTTATTAACAAGATTTTTTATATTTTCTTCTTGTTTCTTTGTTAAAAAAAAAGTTTCACATACTTTTTGCTCATTAGCTCATTAGTGAAATCATTTGAAGAAACAGCGAAACAAAAATGTCAGTTGTGGCTATAGCATCTTTAGATAGAGTGATGCATTTTGGGCCACATTATATTGACAATCCGAGAATCAACCACATTGCCCATTAAATTAACAAGTGCTGTAATTCTAGAGGTGCCCAAGGATGGATGTGTACATAAGTTGGTATGTGCATCAGCCTACTTCCCCCGTAATGACGAAAATATCCCATCCAGTGAAATCCAGGCCCTCATTCGGTAATGCCAGGTGGAAAATCTGCATTATATCATTGGATGTGATGCAAATGCACACCACCTGGTCTGGGGCAATACGAGAGGTGAGGTGAGGTAAACTAAATAATAAGCCGACTGCAGTACGAATCCACAAAGCTATTAGCAAGGATCATGTAAATACTGTCGAATGAAGAGTAGATTGGGTGCGGGTACTCTTGAAATTCTGTTGAGCGTACACTTCTCAGGTTCGTTTACTACTACGGATGACTCATCAGTTGTAAGCCATCATTGGGCACGCTTTTCTTACAGGATCATATGTCTCTCCGGAAAAATAATCAGTACTGATATAACCAAATCGGCAATTTGTTTCAAGCTAGCTTGAACTGGGGCTTTATGTATTCTCCTAATCTGAAGATACACTTCATATTAATACCAAAACCTGGAAACAGACCTCCTTTATCTTTAAGCATTGGAAAGACTTATAGACCTGCATATCAAGGGACACTTGAAAACTCGCTATGCGCTGGATCCCAACCAATATGCATTAAGAAGGGGAAAGTCAACTGAGGAGGCCCTTCACCATCTGGTCATCCTTGTTGAAAAGGCATTCCACTCAAAGGAAATTGATCTTTTCGTCTTCCTGGATATTGAGGGTGCCTTTGGCAATACGGGGTAAAGGTGTTGACGACTTGACCAACAGATGAATAAGATCCATGCTAGAAAATCTACTTGCTTCGGAGCGTGTCAACGTCAGTCACTGTAACAAGGGGTTGTCCTCAGGAAGGCGTTCTGTTGCGTCTCCTGCGGTCATTGGTCGTAGACAACCCACTGGTCAGCCTTAATGAGACAGGCTTTGTCTGCTGATCTGGCGTTTGCCATAAGAGTCAAACATGACACTTCAAACACTAGCGTTATGCATTCAGCATTAGAGCAAGTTTTAGAATATTTTGATTGTAAAGGACTCTCTGTAAAAAAAAAAAATCGTTCTGATCCCCTTTACAATGTGAAAACAAATGAATCAGTCTCAAATGGTCATTGAGGGAACCTTTCTGCAATACTCTAGTAAAGTCAAGTATTTCGGTGTTGTCCTGGATAAGAGACAGCTGAACTTTTCATATCAAGTCCACCAAGGCCATGTGGGCCTGTAATCAGTTTTACGGTTGGACCAAGATCTCAAACATAAGATGCTATATTCGTTGTACATCATGATGATCAGCCCGTCAGCAGCCATAATATGGTGGCCAAAACTTTGCAACTAACAACTTCTTCCTTGTTTGGAAATCACTGGTTCTAAGAGCATCTGCCCTGCGGCAGCACAGGAAGCTGTCACAGAGTTGTCCCCTCTTGGAAAACAGCTTTCAGAAACGCCGTAAAAATGCATCTGACAGTGAAATACAAACCTAGTGACCAGACGGGACACTTGAGAACAGCCAATTTCATCACAAATAAAAACATGTTCTGCTCGATCCCAGATAGTATGAATGTGACATTCTGCTTTGGGCGTCTCTTCCATACCGTGACCATTGGTCGAGCAGCACACCTGCCCCCGACCACAAAATCTTAAGCTGATGGCTGATGGCTGATGGTGGACCCATCCAAGTATTTTCCGTGCAGAACAACAAGCCATCGAATCCTACGCCATATCCCGGAAACCTTTTTAAAGGCCAAAACGGGTTCAAAATTCTCATATATTTATATAGACAGCAATATAGCGCTAGAGGCATTTTCCAGCATGACAAAGTTAAGAAAGAATGGTTTCCAGGTCATCATGGAATCAAAGGCACCGAAGATGCGGACGAACTAACCAGGGCTGGTTTTAAAGCTGCGTTCAATTGCCCGGAATCTTTCAATGGCGTAAACTGGACTACGCCAAAAGGTTTGACCAATAATTGAAAAAACCAACTTCGTATCACCGAGTGAAGAAATTTATCGGGAATAAGACAATCAAAATGAGTGATCAGTCCTTTCACTGACAGATTAATCCTCAAACTAACCAAGGAGAACATAAGAAAGATCGTGAGCTTCCCATCAGGCCATTGGCACTCGAGATCACATTTTACCAAGTAAGGACTTAGTGCAGTCCTCGGGTGCCAACTCTGTTTGGAAGACAAAGAAATGGCTGTATACATTCTTTGTGAATGTTCAGCTCTAATTTGGCAAAAAACGCGTATTTTCTTCAAAGAGATATTCTGACCTTCATTATTCTTAACGGCTAGGTGGCGCAAAAGGTATAGTGCCTGCCTTTGATTGACGGGTCCTTGGTTCAACTCCTATTCCAGCCATTCGGATCAAATTAATGACATTATCACTGGATTAGTCGAACAGCGATAGTAGTCTGACTGATGGGTGGCGTTGTTGTTGTGGTTGTTGTATCGGCTATAGCTCTAAGCTCGTGGTGTGGTTTGTGAAGATGACAATAGGGTGTTGAGTTAAACTTTCATTTTGTCTTTATCAAATTATCCGTCCCATTTCGTGCTTCACCCACAGAATTGAATTGAAACCAAATTCATCTGAGTTTCTCAAACCACTACAAAAAATCGATCGTTCTTCTCGTCATTCTTCTACTCGCTTTGTGCCACGTGCTTTAAAAGAGTATTCATTACATTTTTTATAAAAAAAAGCCTTCATCAGATAGATGGATACAATAGGTCTTCTTTTCAGACTTCAGTGTCAGGGAATTGGGCAGGGGAAGACATACTATATGTACATATATGAACAAGATTCTTACTTGTAATAAGACACGTGTAGTGGGTGATGAAAACAAGCTATATGCATTCGACCTTCAAAGATAAAATAAATTTCAGGAAACAATCTCACTTTTTACCAATCATGCCAAATCAACTGCTTGAGCAATGTACTCGCGTACGCTTAATATTTTTTTACACGCCAAACAACCCCCTCGCAACAAAATTCTTCATACACTATAGACGAGTTTCCTTGAGATGATTATTCGATTGTAACAAGTATCGCAAGGAATGCTAAGAAACCGAGGCAAGCGTCACATCATTCATCCCCTCGTGCATGGATGGAATAATGGCGATCGCAATTATGTGGTCATTTGGCCAAACAAAATTATTTCAATGAGAATGTTTTTGAATTCAGTTCAATTGAAAGATTGTCGTACGTTGTCTCCTCGGCAGCTGAATGGAGGAGCCTCCCCTCCGAACCAGAGGAGTCAAACACCTCAATTTAATGGACGGCCATCCAAAGGGGGTAGTTTCTCCATGGATATGCAAAAATGAAAATGTCTGTAGAGGCAAAATGGAAACTAAAAATCCCATAAATAAAATTGTCAAGCTTCGCAGCCATTAAGTAATTCAATTGAATTGATATAAACTGTTGAGTGGTGTCATGTCGTGGCCTGAGCTGTGCTCCAAGTAGGGCTCATGGCGGGCATTAATGGATTTTGAGGGTACTTTCACTGTTTAGGGCCACCTCGATTGAGACAACTGATTCGATTGACCTTCCCTTTGGTTGGAATGCCAATTAGTTAGATTGGTCACATACCTTGACGATATGAGGATTAAGCTAGCTCTGCAACTGAAATTGAGTTTGGCAACGAGACAATGAGACAATGAATAAATTACATGAAGAACTTAATATCAAGAAATTCTAGAATCGTCATTGAAACATTCATGAGCTAGAGGCCAGAAGAAATGTTGCTACAATTAATGAGGATAAAACAATATGCTTGTTGGAGACAGAAATCGAATCCTTCTATCTAACAATTTTTTGACAAACATTGGTCGATATCCAAGGAACACGTGCCTTGGAAGGTTCTGCATCACTGTGTCCAAACCACTTTAATCAAAACTCTTAAATCGAAGGACACTTATCTCAACAGTTCTTCTATATGGAGCCGAATATTAAACGATTAATAGCAGAGTCTGGATCTTAATGTAAATGAGAATGTTTAGTACGTCCTTGAATTAAAAAAAGTAGCCAAGTGAAAGTTGACTCGCAGACAAAGGGTTCTGCGCTTATGCAAACCTCTACCCAAGTGGCGGACACTGCAGTCTGAAGGAAAAGACCTTTTGTATCTTGGGGAGTTTGTTTAGGCTTACAAATAGCATTCCATCGTTCTGATGAAAGTCAGAATATCTTTAGCATTGGATTGTCTAATATCCAATCGAGAGCATATCTCTTTGAGGAAGATACGCCTTCTTAACCAAATTTGAGCTGGACATTTACAGCTGTATCGTCGTCTTAAAGGGGGTATTCTTGTCTAGAAATTTAAAAAAAAATCGTTTTTTTTTTATTTTAATCAAGCAGTTAATCTTTGCTGAATACTCTCCACTAAAGTGCGGCTTCTTAAAGGTGGTTTATTCTTCCAGACCTCCTAAATGTTTTGGGAAAACTCATCAGCATTTCCAGATTTTTTCTCTTTTAAGACCCTTTCCACATCGGTCCACAAGTGTTTCATTGTGTTTAAGTCGAGACTTTTCGCAGGCCAACCCACAGCCTTCATTTTGCTATCCTTAATCCATTGCTTCACAGTCCTTGAAGTATGCTTAGAATCTTTGTCGTGCTAGAAAACGTAAGTGACTGGCATATTTTCGAAGCAATAGGGTTCCATTGTATTCCCTAAAATGTCTTTTTACATTTGTTTATCCAATTGACCACTTATTCGCACTAATGGACTAACATCGAGCCAACAAAATGCATCACAGGTCCTGACCATGTACTTCGGATTCAGTCCTTTGTTTGGAAGACGCCTCACATAAATTTTTCCATCGCATCCAAGCAAATTAAACTTGAGATTCGTTGGTCCAAAGAACTTTTTTCCAATGATTTCTTTACCTGCAGTTTGGCGAATTCTATGAGGGCATGTTCGGTTTTTTGCGGGCAATGCATCCACGAAGATTTAGTCCCAAAAGACGAAGCCTTAAAGTCAAGGCCGAAAGGTTTTGACTGATCTTTGGTGCAACAATCTCCCTAATTTTTATGAACGTCAAAAAAGGATTCGCTCTACTGCTGCAGCCAATGGATCAAGGTATAATTTATACCTTCTGGACTACCATTATGATACAACAGGACTTCTTGGCGGTGGCTCTCAAATCTAAGAGAGTCTAACTCTATGGATGTCACAAAAACATGGAAACAATTTTCTATTTAGGGCTACGTCCAAATCGTATGGCAATATTTGAAGGAGCTAAAAAAGTCAACGTTAAATGGAGGTTAGAAACAACTTTGTGTCCTTCTAACTCCTCTTTTGCAATAGTTAATGGTTTTTTGATTCGCTTAGCACGATTTTGTCTAACAAGACATTTTTCAGGAACGTTACGCCCGTAGTAAACTTACCAGTATTCATTTAAAACTTCTGATTTGGTACGCCTAGTTAGAGCCTTAAATAGTGTCCTATAAGTACAGCTTTCTCGCCATCATAAAATGTGGACTCGATATCCTTTTACGCCAAACTTGGGGCTTTTGATAATTCCGCTTATGTAAAGACGGTTTTTTTCCAGGTTATAGACTATTGTGTTGCCTGTTAAGTACTTGAATAATGTTTCACACATCACTCCTAAGTGTGTACAATGTACATTGCCTAAGAGTCAAAGTGATGGAACAAGGCCTCCTCCACAATTACAAATCGCCTTCAATACGCAACTCGTTTCTAGTTTTGTTCAGCTGTTAATATATATTCTAGGTACCAAAGTCGGCAATTCTTTACTACAGAGGATCAGTTGGATGCTTTCATGTTTGATTTTTGCGACATCAAATTAATGCCTGGTCAATCGTAGTTCATTTAATATTGTAGTCTAGAAATTTGAAAAAATCGATTTTTTTTTTATATTTCCAAAATTAAAATTATTTTCGATACTTTGCTGCCCCGGCATCCAAACTGGTTCGGCCGGAACTAATCCAACAAAAGACATTAGGGATTCTCTGTCTACCTGAATTCATATTTCTCAGTAAAACCTTTTGTCCTTTGTATATATTGTAATACAAGAACCCAAGGTGACTTAGTGTTCACTTACGTCCAGCTGCTAACAGTTGAATTCTAACCTTCAAACCACATGGACGTACTTACAGTAGCTCCAACGCGTAATCAGACACTGAAAAGAAAAATGTTTGATGTCCATTTTCTCCACGAAATTTAAGCGGATTTTAGCTATTAATGTACATATATATTCATTGAAAATTTCAACTGAAAGAAAAAAAAATCAAAATTGAAAAACGAAGGGAACGAAAGGCAAACTGGAGATTTCTACACTGACTCATAATCGGACACTTAGAATTGAATATTTTGTGGCGTAGCCTTTGGATTGAATTACTTGTTCAAAGTGTCGAGGCATAGAAGAGACAAGTTTTGAGCAAACTTCACTCGTTTTTTTTTTGGCATTCTTCTTGTAGGCACGATTTTAAATCCTCGATGTCGTTAAACCTTTTTTTTTCTACTCGACGGCTCAATTCGTCCCATAAATGTTCGATAACATTTAAATCTGGTGACTGTGCAGGAGTTTTCAGAACTTTGGGGCAGTTATATTATAGCCATGATTTCGCTGCATATGACGTATGTTTTGAATCGTTGTCCTGGTAGGATATAAAGTTGTCGCAAATTCCCAATTTTTCGAAACTTTACTTAAAATTTTGCCTCAAAAAATTTATATACCATGGTCCTTTTTCACCACACCAGAACAAGCCATACATCCTGATACCATGACCGAGTCCGCGCCATGTTTGACAGTGGCTTGAGTGTGCTTATGCGAGAATTCTTCATTATGTTTGCGCCACACATACATTTTCCCATTGCGAGGATAAGAAAGGATTTTCTTTTATTTTCCTTAGAAGAAACCTCATCGTAATTATCCAATTTTTTTCTTTGTCCTTTTCTGCTCACATTATGCACTTTATTTTCATTTTTGAATCGTGAAATTTTATCGTGTACCGTTGAGTGACTTCTCTGAATAATTTTTCCAATTTCCCGTACAGATTTCCCATTTTCGTGTTGCAACAAAACAAACCTTCGAATTTCAACCGATGTTTGTTGTGCCTTTAGTGCCATTTTCGTCCGTTTTAGATCATGATCGTGAGTGTAGAAATCTCTAGATTGCCTTCGTTTTTTAATTTTTAATTTTTTTCTTTCAGTTGAAATTTAATTTTTGTATTATATAATTAATTTGTATAGTTTAATGAAATTTGTGTACATAAATTGTAAAAGTTCGAGTACATTTCGTGGAGAAAAAGGACATTTTTCTTTTCAGTGTCCGAATAGGCGTGGGAGCCACTGTATGTGCTGTGAGTAAAATAAAAATATTGTGGAATATTTTTTTTTTAATAAAATGGATAAAAAAATCTTCAGCGCAAAGGATTACGCGTCCAGATCGACAAACAAAAAGGTGATTTCACGGCAATAGATTCACGGCACAGGAAGACACCAGTTTTACGAGTGCATCAGCAGCGAAATTTGGTATGCTATTTTAAAAAATTATGGAGCTTGTGGGAATGAAAATTGGCCCAGAAGCTCATTGATTTGCTGTGAAACGAGACAACGCCCGGATTGAGCGCTCCGAGATAAGAGCATCCAACGCATCAAAGGAGGCCATAACTGCTCGATATGAAGAGAGAAACGCGGATAATTTTTTTTGTCGATGTCGAGGAAGGTCTGATGTATGAAGCAGGAATGGCAGATTGAATAAATGTAAGTCTACAATATCATTTCATGACTTATACTGCGAAAAACTTTACGCGAAACTTTCAACGCGTTTTTTTCGAAACTGTGTTTTTCAAAACAATACCCACGATTTCTCAGGTTCTACTGGAACGATTTACCTGAAATTTTAAGAGAGAGTGTGAGAGTAGACTTGTCTATGTCTGAAACTTTCCCAACTTTAAAATTGTTATTATTTTTTTTTTGAATTCGAAACAGTGAAAAAATTGGTACAAAAATTATTTTTTTTCAGGCAGTCGCCATTTTGTGAAAAAAAATCTTTCCAACTTTTCCGTTGTTCCAGACATTGCGACATTATTTTTTGGTTTCCGATTGCCAGGAGTGTTCAAATCGTGGGTATGGTTACGCGCCAATTTTTTGAGACCCCCACTTCATCAACTGCTAATTTTGAAATGTTCAACTTTTTTTATTTTTTTCTGTATTCTTGTAATGTTGATAAATAACTAAAAATAAAAATATTAATTGCCTTTTTCTATGACATTTAAAAAACTACATGAAATTCATGCCTCTAGACTGGAAGGCTTAAGCACTTAAAACAGAGTCGGCATTCGGTGGTTGTACTGAGTCCTTGTTTGGAAAGATGTGATCTCAAGCGGCAGTGGCCTGAGAGGAAGCTCACAAGCTTTCTAATTTTTTCCTTGTTGAGTTTAAGGATCTCTCTGTAAGAAAATGGATTGATTAGTAATTTAGATTGTCTGAGTCCCGGTAGATTTCTTCAGTGGGCAATGCGTAGCTTGCTTTCCAACTTATCGGTCAGACCTGTGGCTGTAGTCCAGCTTACCCCGCAGAAAGGTTCTGGACCAATGAACGCGGCTTTTGAACCAGCCCTGGCTAGTTCGTCCACAATTTCATTATCTTCGATTCCTTGATGACTTCGAACCCATCCTTACCTAACTTTATTACGTTGGGCTAGGGATTGTTAGACATCAAAATGATTCCATAAGATTGGATAACAGTGTCTTGAACGCTGCTTGGCTGTCTGAGTACATGAGGATTTTGGCCCCGTTTTGGTTTTTTGCAAAGTTTTCTATGGCGTACGATTCGATTGCTTGTAGCTCAGGCTGGAAAACACTTGGATGCATTCCCATAATTTAGAGATTTTTGTGTTGGGTCCATAGACACCGGCACATACACCTTTTGCCATTTTTAAACCATCAGTATACCAGATAAAGTTTCTGGGGTGGGGGACATGTTTGTTGCTCGACCAATGAACACGGTTAGGAATGTTACCTCAAAGAGACGCCCAATACAGTATGCTACCTCCATACTTTCTGGGATCGAACAGAACAATATTTATTCGTGAAGAAATTGATTATTCTCAAGCGTCCCGTTTGGTCACCTGGCTTGTATTTCATCGCCTGTTTCATCTTAAGGGCATTCCTGGCGGCTTTTTTCCTAATGAAAATTTCAAAAGGAAACAGACAGTTTCCAGTTCTGCCAGAGGGCAGGTGCTTTTAGCTCATTGTTACTTATAAAGTTTTGGGCCATCAAATTATGAATGCGTAAGTTTTGATAGGTCTTATCATCATGATGTACAACCAGTAAATCATCTTTGATTTCATACCCCAAGTCCTACCGTAGAACCGCTTCCAGGGCCACATGGCCATGTTGGTCCTTTCTGTGATGAACTTGATATGTGAAGTTCAGTTCAGTTTCTTATCCAAGATAACACCGAGATACTTGACGTCACTGAAGTATTCCAGGGAGATTTCTTCAATTTCAATTGGAGTCAGTTGTCTCCTCATTGTGAAGGGGCCCGATGTTTTTTTAATCTCATAACATCCGCCCACAAATATGCCAGGTTAAGCCAGACAAAGTAAAAGCTGGACATCGGCTTACTTGTTGTTCCAATAAGGACAACAGCTTTCAGATGGGAAATTTATTACACGATTGGACCGGCGCACTCTGCAGCAATTTTCTCCCCTGAATACCGGGAGAGCTTTCAGTTTCACGGCACTGCTGGGGCTTAAATTGTGCACACGTGAACTTTTTTGAATGTAGTGGTTTTCCTGTTTATTTGACAGTTCGCAAAACAACGGAATGAAATTGTCGTTTTTTTTAAATGTGCACTGCTCATCTGCCAAATTACAAATGAAATGAGCATGCCAAAATAATATTTTTGCCTGAACATTTACAGCTTATGTCTGCATCGGTTTTGCCCCCATTTTCAACAGCTGTTTGAGCCTCCGTACCCCGTTTCTTACTTCATCTCCCTTTTCTATAAACTCGGTTGTATAAAAAAATATATTGAATATCATTGTGTGTCTTAAATGCATAATCATCACGGACATAAGGATTCAATTCTCACTTACACCACTTCATTTAAACATTTGTTCCACAAGTTGCAAAATGTTTTTTTTTTGTTATTGGAATTCGAGCTTTAACATTGTTTTGTATCGACGAAATGATTGCATACTTTTAAAAGTTGTAAAGATGCTTCATGAAAATCGTTGTCTACTTTTAGGAATTTTGTTGAGTTGCGATTATATGACACACTTTCTTTGTATGGTGACCCCCATTCATTTTTAACTTTATATCATTTTTATTATTTGTTGTAGTGGCAATAGCAGTACATATTTTTTGAAAATTGCAAGCTTCAGTGGATCCTAAGTAAAAGGGTTCCTATGGACCCATTGGGAAAGGCACCCTTTAAAATGGATATAGAAAGCTTAGTGACGAAAAAACGCAGTGAGCTTGAATATACAGGAAGACTTATGATATTCGGCACTAACAACAACTTTGAAGCTTCTATGGTGGATTGATTCAAAGTACCCAATAATTTTTCTTGCATACGATACTGCAATCTGCAAGAACATCCCTTTAGTCATTAGAATATTCAAAGTACTCACAATAACTATGGGTGGCGTCTTGGATTTCCCTTATTGTGCGTCTTATCTATACAACCATTGATATCCGAATAGATAAAGCGGCTTAGTTGGATTTGCCTTTGATTTACTAATCGCTATATTTTCGCCACCTCAGTTGCAGTCTTTAATTATCTCTCATTAATATCCGACTTTTCTTTTAATAGGAAAGATACACTTTGCCGTTCGAAAACGAAATGGTCGCAAACAATTATCAGACATTAAAGTTACTTGCGCTAGTAATCCCTAATCGGCTCCACCATTATCTCATAGATATTACAGCACGTTCCATATTAAATATAAAATTGCTCTCAGTGCCACCCATGAAATGTATGTATCTGCAGTGCAGATACTCGAGTCTCAGTCATCACCGGGAAATCAAAGACTTCTCTTAAGTTGCGGACCCAAAAGACCCAATGGCTAAGACGAGTGTTCGCTCGCCTATAGTTTGAGTCATTTTTTTTTCAGCGATTTTAATCTATTAAGAAATACAGATACTCAAGACATATCTTTTTTTTTTGTCTATTAGTGATCGTGTGTATCTGTGTGCGATTTTAAATCCAAATTAAATGAGGTAAAACCATGCGGCTGGCTCAAAATCAATTTTGGTAACACAAATACAAATCAGTTTTCTTTTGGAAGCCGAATTGAGTTGGTTAAGTTCGTAAGAATGTCCGAAACACCAGTTGAGAGTCCCGTAAGTTAAATTGTTTAAATATTAAAATCAAAATTAAAACCAACAAAACATGTGAGTAGAAGTTTGTAAATATAAACAAAAGACCTTAAGAAAAAAAAACCAAAACTATCGTAAAAAATATGCTAGCGAATAAATTGTTGGCAAAACCAGTTGGCCAATCGAATGGAAACCGCCAAAGATGTTGTATGAAGTATTTAAAAATGTTTTTCCGTTGTTTGTTAGTTTTTTTTTGGTGTAAACATTTTTTGTTTGTTTTTTGTAAAGCCGAACAAAGGAACATTTTTAAGCCATCGGCAAGAATGTGGCGACGTGCGATCGTGGGTTTTGACATTTGCAAATGCGACGTAATATCACGAATTGAAGACTCAAATTATCTTTAACTGAAAACAAAGAAGAACAAGTCTTGTGTCTTGTAAATACATGGTTTTGATGTAGTGTAATAATTCATTTTTTTCTTCTTCTTTCTTATAATTTTCTTGGAATGTGAAGCTTATAGTTTGTAAAATATTTTTGGAGAATTTTGGTTGATCCATCTGTAAGTTTGTTTTTAAAACGACTTTGAACAGATTTGGCGTACTTTTTTTTTAATAATTGTTTCTTTTGTGTAAGGAGTTAATTTTCTTTTTAATTATAGTATTTTATTTCATATGTCGGTTGAGTTGACATAAAGCTTTTCGGTCAACGAAATTTTTTAATATCTTTTTGAAAATTTCGGCTCTGTTTCAAGAATATTATTCTTGAGTGTCTGATTCTTCTTTGTTTTAAATTGGTCTTTAATAGCATATCCAAAAACGGTTTAAGATCATATCCTTTTTTCTGGGTCCATAATAAATCGTTTATCAGGCTTCTATTGTGGTCTTGAAATAATAGTGGTCCGAAAACTCTGCTTAAAGCACATCAATCCGTCACAATATCAAGATGCATTGACGTCTCTATGACAAGATATCCTGTCGTGCGCCCAATACGTCAATTTTATTTGTCTACGTACAGTTGCAATTCCTGAATTATTCAGCACTGCCTGACACCCGTCGTGGCATAGAATCCACTAAACGATTGCAGCTTTCCGGTGGTGTAGCATACCAAGCACTTTGGACTACTTCCTAAAGTTGGGCATTATTCGTCGGCTTGGAGCTATGGACAGCCCTTTTTATATCTCCCCAAAGATTTTCAATGGGGTTCAAGTCAGAAGACTGAGCTGGCCAGTCCATAACCTGAACTCCATTGACCCGAAACCACTCTTTTGCTTTTCGACTTGTGTGTTTCGGGTCATTGTCTTGCTGGAAAATCCATCTTAATGGCATTTCTTCATTGCAGTATGGCAACATTATATTTGTCAAAATGTCTACATACACATTTTGGTCCATGGTGCCATGGATTTTAGGCCGATATTCGGTTTTCGGGGGACGTCTTACGTACTGGCGTGAACCAATGCCACCATACAAAACGATTTTGGACTCATCTGTCCATAAAATGTTTCGCCATTTTTCGACAGAAAATCAAACAAATTTTTTAGCAAATTCCAAGCGTTTGTCCTAAAGTTTTTTTGTCAACAGTGGCTTTTTTCTCGGACTGCGAGCTCCTAAATATGCTTTTAGGAGTCTTCTTTGTATTGTCGTATCACTCACAGGCAGATTTAACTCTTTTCTTATGTGTATCGCCGATTTGTTTGGGTCTTGTTTGGACAATCGCACGATTCTTCCACCCCTTGTTTCTGATTTTTGTACATATTTTATTGCGTTTGCAACCATTTTGGATGAACAACAACAAATACGCTGTATTTCTGAATACGACTTCCGTTCCCTACGCAGCGCCAAGATCAATTTCCTTTGTTCGTCGGTTCAGTGCTTACCGCGACCCACTATGGTATAGAAAAAGGAAAGAAATGAGGGTGCTACCAAATTTATTTTAACACATTTATTAATTAAACATATAACTTACTTTTTTTCCTTTGTTCCGCAAAAAAATCTCGAATTTTTTTAAGGAAAAGTCAGAAATAAAACACCGCACTGCTATTTTAATGTTAACTTCAAATTCGATCCTCAACACCAAAATGCACCGTTATAGTTTTATAGCGTATAGTTTTCTCTTTCCTTCCATTCTACTTATTTTAGTATGGCGCTGAATGCATTTATTCTGAAAGTGTGATTTCAGAACTAATAGCAAGAACTTTTTGAATGAGTTTAATAAAACTACTGCTATTTTCGTGTTCACAGCTGTATGTACTCCTCCCGAGATAGGAATGCACTTCGTCTGAAAAGATGATATTTTGAGCCGGATTAACATCAATATCGAGCTATTCTAAAGCCTAATCAGCAACGTGATGATGAAGCCTGCAGTCACTTTCCTAAGACAATTGGACCTGTTTTTGTTTATTGATTTGCTCGGTCTCAAGCGATTATGACTCCTTTCCAGTTGCTGAGATTTTTAGCGACTTATTACTATCGGGTTAAGTTGCACTTTAACGCTTCAATATTCTGCGGTTAGCGCACACTACAAACGCAGAAATATATTTGCTTATCGGCAAAATAGTCTCACGAACATTTTTTTCATAAAAGTCTACACCAGCTGCAGCAGTCTTTCGAACAATTTTGTTTCAACATTCGGACTATTGCGACACAACGGCTTTAGCTTAACTTTTAAATATTTTAAACGTTGTTCATTGTCAAAAGGAGTCAACTGTTGGACCACATCATAAATCCATATCAGTTGGGTTAACAGTCTGTGAGACGTTATATTCCAGTGAACTTAACAACTAGAGTTTTTTTCTCCAAAAACTCCATATTTTTGGAATGACCAAATAAATGTGCTTAAATTTAAAATTTTTAAAATATATATAATTCTTTTATACATAATTATTTAGGATCCCGGGAGGGGGAAGTCAGACACTGCCTTTTTAAATTTAGTTTTAATTCAATTATTTATTTCAATAAGTTATTTTTATAATTAATTTTAGGAAAATGTTAAGGTAAGCAATAATAAATCTAGATGTTAGAAAAATGGAAAAAAATAGAAAAATAGTTTTGGAAGAGCCTCGTGGTTCGCATCTTTTCGTCTTCGTGGTATATCGTCTTATATCGTCTTTTACTCTCACGCTGTTTCCGTTCCTTTTCAGTCTGTTCTTCATTCCTTTTTGAGTTTTGCATGGTTGTCAGCTCTGTGGGTACGTTCACAATCCCATACTCGGCTATCCTGCGATATGAATCGTCCTCGAGTCATTTCACCCAATATAATATGCACGTCGTTGTTAATATTGTTAAACCTCTGACTTAGTCTTTGTAAGCAACCTTGATGATAAGCTTGGATTAAGCGTCATGATCGTTTTCTTCGCTTTAATCGTCGTCGTCATCTGGATTGTTTAACATTTCAGCATTGCAGCTCATAGCATCTTCGTCTTCAGAAATGTGTGGGGTAATTCGCCATGGCTTCATATGATCTGCGCTTGTGTTAGTGGTGCGTGGTCCTTTTTGGTTCCCTATCTTTCGAACATGATAACGGTCGTTCGAGGCCACCTTTATTACCTTGTATGGTCCTAAAAACTTTGGGTACAGCTTAAGGTGGGTGCCAAATTGAGTCCGTTTTATGGCTTCTAAGTCGCCGACATTGTATTTTGTAGGAGGCTTGCGTCGCTCGATTCTCATCTTTTAATGTTCTTCTTTGCATCCTCACTAGCTCTGCCACGCTCTGTTGTAAACGCCCCAAGCAATTCATTCTTCACCGCTTCCACCAATCGTAAATCGCTGTTCATCCGCATCCTAGTACCAACTCGTAACTGGAACGGTGTACTGTTAATAGACCGACTCCATGTTGAATTGAGGCACTGCTGAAGTTTTGAGGTGTAACGGAACCACTTTGCAGGATCATCAGCGCTGAGTTTAGAAAGCACTGATATGATCGTCCGGTTCATGCGTTCCACCTGTCCATTGCTGTTAGTTAGAAGCTGTATATTCTCCGTCTCGCAGTAGTCCTTAAATGCATTAGATGTAAAAGCGGCACCTTTATCCGAAATTATACTCTCAGGGTTTCCAAGAACCGCCTTCTGTATTTCCAATCACTGAACTCCTCCTTAATGAGGGGACCGATATTGATGTACTTTTTTGTCTGTATTTGAGCGGATACCTGGATTGTTTTGATTTACTGATCTAAGAAGTCAAAAATTAACCTTATGAGAAAAATTCATAGTTATGTTCATGCTGATTTTGTACCAGATTTGAAAACAAAATCTTGAAAATAATCTGAGATTTTTATGCTTCCATGAGCCGTTTAGCTTGCTGGAAATGTAAATGTAATGGAAATGATTTGAGTTTTTTTAAGATTGAAATGTAACGCTCAATATTAAATGTCATTAATTTTATACGTTTCTTCAACCCGCTACTGATAGGCAACCAAACAATGACAAAATCTGTTGGTTCCGCTTGTTTAAAATAATTTTGTAAATATTTTTACATTGTTTCGCTACCAATGAATAAAAAGTTAGTTATTAATTAAGAATATTAATGAATTTGCTTTAAAGAACTAAATAAATAAATCAATCTATTTATCAAACAAAGATTATTTAGAAACCGTGCATCTATTTTGGATAGTTTCTTGTCAGTTACAAGTAGCAATGTTAAATCAAGAGAAAGCTTCTCTTCCATAAGAAATAACTTTAAAAATGATTCTTTAATTTGCGCAACTTAGACAAGATTGCTTAACCATTTGAATATTGGATAAATTTCGTATCACAGACTCTATTCGCTAAGGTTCCAAGCCGCCCTAAGTAGTTATAAAAAAACAAAATTTAACACAAAAAAAACTCTTTAGAACATACAGGAATTTATTAAAATGATTTTTCGCAAAAGGTACTTTAATAAACATTTTCTTCAATGTAAGACATCCTAGCTATCAGTAAATAGATTGTTGTCAGTGATTTAAGGAACCAGCAATGCATCGCAGATTCTGATTGTAACCATTTGTTTCAAGCTGTTATTCCCTGCAGGATTTAAACCAAAGCGTAAGCTACTTTCTATTCTTCATGGTTTTGAGCCTATTGCGGCTTCTACTTATAGACGTGATTTCAAAAAATCCCAAAAAGAAAACTCGAGCATTGTCGTCTTTAGTACGAAATGTAAGTCATCCTTCGTCCGGCGAGCTGTATTTGCGGTTGCACCATTGGATGAGAAAGACATAACTTAAAGTCCTAAAAACTCGTTGGTCATGGCTCAGTTTCACTAATCAATAAAACTTCCACAAAGTCCTAGAAAAATTTAAGCCCGAAGACACCTAAGGCGTTAATGTCTCACTATTCAATGATTCCGGATGATGGATGTAATGACTCTACGTAAATAAGTTATATTTTTTTTATACCCATCAAGCGTTTTGATTGTTTATATGATCGTCGGTTGAAGCTTTGCAGCAAGTTGCTGATGGACTTCCTGCACATTGTAAGGAAACCTTTAATGCCCATTCTTCGGACGGAAATAGTCTTGCCGAAAAGTCATAGTAACGAGTAATGGTGATATATTTTCGAACACCTTGTTCAAGAAAAATAAGGCCGATTGCTTGTGTGACATGCACACGAAGACTTACGTATCACATGATGCTGCATATTATTCAATTGGCGTAAAATTGAGTAGCGATTTGAAAAACACGTTTTTCGGGGCTCCCTCTTTATTTTAACTTTATATTATTTTTAATTTTTCTTGTTATATCAGCCATATTCAAACACATTCTTTGAAATTGTCCACCTATTACGGCCCAGGAGATATAACCCTATGGATGGACGGACGGACAGCGGAGCCCTAAAAAACGAAATGCTTTAATAAAGATTTGAAATGTCATGGCTTATTAACATTTACATGTGGAGGTTGGATTACTACTTATTTAATCAAAGTAAAGACCGGAAACTTACATGTTTACAATAGTTATTAAAAAGAGACAATGCGTTGTCAAGTCTCGACATATATACTATATATATATGCGAGCTTTTGCTTCCGTAAACAAAGCTTGCGTGCAATTTGTGCACAAAGATTTTATTTAGTTGCTTTTCATAACGTTTAGTTTAACAATCTGAGAACTTAGCTGAACATAAAAGAAAACACTCGATTTCAGATTGGAATTCGTTTGGGACTGCTTGTTCCTGATTTGAACGATGCATCATTTTCAGACACTAAAAAAATAAAAATCAAATCAAATGCACGACACATCGTTGTAAGAAAAATTTGTTAATTCTCACAAAATTACACGATTTTGACCTGTTTCTGTTTCTTTAACATTCTTTTCGCTTATCATGAAATAATCATAAGAGGCACCAGAATGACACCCAATTTTTGAAATAGAAAAACCTCTTTTGACGACGTTTTTAAAAAATTTGATTGAGATTTCTGAATGACAAATTTTGATATTCCCCATGATCAACTCTTTAAATCGGAACGATTATTTAGAGAAGTTCAAATCAGAGGGAGGAAGTGCTAAGAAACAAATTCGGTTTTTCCAATTCGAAAAGCTTAAAGAGTCGAAACTGATAAGAAAGTTTTTAAATAATGCAGGAAGAATGAATTGTGACAATGGCAACTGCTAGATATAATTAATAAAAGGTAATTCCAGTTAAAAGATTTTAGATAAGATATTTTCTCGATAAAAACGATTGACTTATTTTTAGTCAAAAACCCGTGCCGTCAATGCAAATATAACTTTCTGAACTTTGATCAGTAATTCTCGAGTTTTTAACTTTTTTTCAGTCAATTCATTCGATTAATAATATCTGAGTCTAACCTCTTTGTCAAGAATTTAGTCCCAGTGAGGACGAAAGTAAGTCCGACGTAAAGGCGTTCCACACTCATGCGGCAACCAACGAGGCCTATCACTGCTTGATTGCTTTGAAGATCCTATGTACACGTCTTAAGCCTTTTTGCAGTAAACAAATTATCGCAGTAAATTAACAGTAGATCAAATTTTCACCTTCTTTTCAAAGTTACATTTGACAGCATTCATCGAACGGAACTGTACCAAGTGATATGACTAATTTCGTAAGATATGAGACCGACATCAGGAACATCTAGATATCTAGCATGAGGAGCAGTTTTCATGTTAAGTCATTAGGACTCGCCGCTTTTTACTTTTTTTATGTTGCATTTATTCAAAGCTGTGGAAAAGGACTACTTCACCAAACTGATTTGGATTTATGTCTAAAAAATTACTCTTTACAAAGCTTAACGGTTGTCGGTGACCAGGTTTTCTCCACTTTTATCGGTTTATGCATTTTCATATTTTTTTTAAATATAAAAACTGTGCATCAAATGATTATCTTCTTTCGATTGAAAATCTATAAAGCAGTCCTCGGGTTATAAGTGAACTTTGCATTGAGCTTTTCCCTTGAAACTTGTCCGTAAATGTGTCAAACTGAAACAAAATTCGCATGAATATTCAATTATAGATTTTCTCGAGACAGAAATGTAGGAAAATCCCATCTTTTGGAGGTACTTGTATAACTGCAGCGATTTATATTGCGTCATTCTTCAAACTTTAATTTTGTTACGAAACTTTTGGCTTCCTGTGATGAAGCTTACTTAATCCTGCAGTAGATAAGAAATAAAAGCTTGTTATCAAAGGTTTAATTTAACAAGGCTTTTACAAACAGAAAGCAATTTAATTTGGAGTCATCGAGTTTCGCTTCTTACTTAATTATCAGGCCATATTTCTTAAGATGATCTGAGCCTGAGCTTTAGCTTCATTCCAAACTTTACGGTCGCAGACGTTTTTTTGAAATTTCGTCCAACCTGGAGTTGGATTTGATGGATTGGTGAATTATAAGTCTGTTTGTGTGGTCTCCTATCGGCCAGTGTCCTGTGAATACCGGTATTATTCTCGCGATGTCAGTGCGGGTCCTACTAAGAAGATTATCAGTCCGTATTAAATTATACAACGGTCATGTTTTCCTGGATTTTGCGCATGTCTTAAGTCCACCTAAAGCTAGCAATTTTCCGGAAATGTGTATCGACCTCCGCTGCTTGCGAGCTATCGAGTGCGGAGCCTTACTTGGCTAGTTCATCAGCTCTTTCATTACCTGGAATGTGACTGTGCCCTAGAATCCAAAAAGTTGTTACCTTGAATCTTTTTGCTATACTAGCAAGTTGTTCGCGGCAGTCTTGAACTATTTTCGAGAATATGGTGGTCGAAACTATTGCTTTATTTACTGCTTGGCTATCAACGAGAATGGCCTCCCGCAGGGATCTGTTCTGGGCCCCATTCTATTCTTGATCTTCGTTGATTCTCTTTTTAAACAAAGTTTCAATGGTAGTCCTATAGCGTTTGCAGATGATGTCGCATTCACTTACAATGGCAGTTCATCTCTTGAGTGTATAAATCAAGTTAACGAAGACCTACAAAAGTTGAGAAATTGGTTCGAAAAAGCGAAAAAAACTAAAATTATGTCTTTCAAGCTATCAGGAAATGTTTCAACGAACTTCAATGTTTTCTATCACTGTTTGCCAGTACATTCGTGCGGTCGGCACAATTTTATAAGAGACAATCATTGCTCTGATAGTTGCTTCGAAATCGAGTCTGTAAATTTTTTTTAAGTATTTAGGGGTTTTCATTGACTGTAATTTGAACTGGAAGATTCATATTCAATCAGTAAAGTCTTACACGATGATGCTAACCCGTAAAATGTATCTTCTAAGATCATATGGCTCGAGAAATGTTTTGAAAATGATTTACTATGGTCTTGCTAATTCCAAATTGTAGTACGGCATTACGAGTTGGGGAGGTTCTTACATGAACAATTTTGGGATCCTTTTGAAGGCTCAGAAGCACTTGATTCGAATTGTATGTGTGGAAAAATCGGTATACGCATAGTTGGCCTCTCTTTTGTGAACTAGGTATTCTTCCTCTTAGACATCTTTATGTATTCAAAGTACTGAAGGAATTCTTCAAACAAAGTGGTAATACTGCAACTAGAAATTCTAGAATACGTAACTTGTCGATGTTCCAATCGCACACAAAACACACTTTTTAAAATTTTACTAAACGGCTTCACCAATGGTCTTTGATAAACTTCCGATATCCATAAGAACCACGAGCAATTTTCACTCATTCTTAAGAAAAGTAAAAAATTGGCTCTTTACAATGGATTTAGAATGTATTGATCAGATTTTAAGAGCAGTTATATAATGACGTCTGGAAAAAAGAATTCTTCAGAAACTTTTTTACAGTAGCTTTTTATTTCTTGTATTGTTTTTGATTTTTTTTTTCTATATGAAATATGTTATTTTTTTTAATTAAATTAAGAATTTGTATTTTATTTTTAATATTTACATATTAATCATTTAATAATCATTTAACACTAACTTAATTAGTTACCTAATGACTTCTTTTTGTTCAACTCCACTTTTATATTACAAAGAAATTTTTGTTTGTTAATAAGTTTAAGTGCTGATGAATAAAATGTATGAAATGAAATGAAATGAAAAATTCAATTTCAAAACGTTCCGTCACTTCAATGTCAATGTCAATGTAAGTGATTCACTTAAACTTTCTTGTCAAAAATTGAAGCACAGATCAGGAAGGTGTTTAAGATAAGCCCTCATGAACGTTCACACTGTATTGATATCTTGTAAGCAACTTTAAGCTTTAACCGAGGGACATTTAATTTCAACGTTGTTTGGTTGAATAATTATTCTTTTACACAATTTTTTGGCAGGAGTATAAACTCGGGAACAAGAATATATCTCATTGTAATGGTACAGCTTTTGCTGACGGCCAGATAATTTTCTGAGGAAGGCTTTATCTCGAAATCGTTTTACTTGATAAAGTCTCGTGGACAAAAAATGTTTCTTATGAGTAAATAAGGCCCGAAATAAATCCAAAAAGGTCCTAGGTTTCAGTGGAGCTTAAAAATATACCCAGATTCGTCAAAGAATTTTTTGGCATTTATTTTTTAATGAGTTCATAGACCCACATGAAGTAACATCTTAAATTTTGAACCTAGTGTGTTTTTTGCATTGCCACATTCTCCATAATTGGTTTTTAAATACTGATCATTAAATTAAGGCCGATTCAAAGTGAAGCTACACAAACTGTATCAATATCTTTTATTGAGCTTACGGCAAGTGAATAGTGAACTAATCAAGGCACGTGATACGAATGATCAAAGAGAAGCTTTATACTTCTCAGAAACGGTACACAAAAATCATGTCATACTTACATGACACTTGTTAACTGATTGGGATCGAAAATCTGGTCACGTTTAACAGGTAACACCATGGTTGCATGGTTTGTTTACCATGATATGATGTCATAGTGGGAAAACTCGTAAGAATCTCGACTTAACAGTAGATTCGACAAGACACTATCATTCTTTGTTAGAAATAACGTAGTGATTGATTCTATTAAGAGGACATTATAAGGTTAGATTACGTTAAAGCGGCTGCTAATAAAGCTCTCTGAGGGCATAGATTTGATGTCCTAAAGATTTTTCTGATCTGCTTTCATATAAGAGATGATGTGCTGGAAGCACAAGAGACTATCTTTTGAGGTTTGCAAATCGAAATGGGGAGAGTTTCCTGGTAAAAGGGATCCTTGTTTGGCTTTAACCAGCTTATGAAAAAAATGTTTGATGTCCGCCTATAAGAAAATGTTTTGCCAGCACAGGTTGTTTGGAGATTATGAACGCGACAAAGTATTCTAATTTTATAGCACGTTGGTTTATTAACTGAAAAAATATGATGCAATGTCCTGCCAAAAACCACAGCTTTTTAACTTCTGTTGACTACTCTATTCCTGCACTTCTTGTAAAGCTTTGATGAAGTATTCACAGAGCCAAGAGTTTATATCGTAGCTTGACTTTCTATTCTTCTAGGGAATAGGTCCTAAAATCGCAGCATTAGTAAGCCTGAAATTGAACATAAAGACCTTGTCTTCTTCTTAAAACTTTAGAATAACTTTGGATTGCATAGGAGGCTTTTCCCTCTTTTTTTAAAGGCTATGTAGATACTTTATGTTTTATTAAACACTTGCTTGTTATATTGAGCACTGCATTCACCATGGGAGCATACACATATTGTGTAAGTTAAAGCATTTGGAAAGTTATCAAATGTGACAACAACAACGTCACCCGTGCTGGCAACAGTTTATTAACAGAGAAAAATTAAGAGTTGATGTACTGTGTACTTTCGCATCAGTCAAAACAGTTCGGTTGTTTTGGCACTTTATGATATCCAGATGAATACAGATTCTGATTTTTTAGATTTGAATATTCTTGGTGCTTAGAAACTTTCTCTAATGTGGTCTTGCTTATTTTATTCAGAATGTAAAAGCCTTCAAAATATGTTCCTTGCTCCAATTTAGTGGAATGGAAATTTCCATGGATTACAAGTGCGTTCCGATACCATGTTTAGAAATTTTGTCCGATTATTATCGAACTAGATCATTATTTCGGATTTGTTCAGTGAACAGACAACAAATATCTCGAAACTTCGCTGATCTTGACATTTAAATTAACATCCTTGTAACTTGAAAAATTCTCCCAAAAAATACACTTAAGACGTATAGTAGTCTCTACGCTCATCAGATCATCGTGTCACATTAGCAAAGTTATCGTTTTGTAACCTCGCAACAATAAAAGTAGTCTACAGATCCTACGGGACATTCTTTGGAAAGGCTTCAATAATTTTGTCAGGAAATTTCATTGGTGATAGATCCCACGATAGTGAAGTGGATGTAGGTGCTTGTATGATTGAGAACAGTATTTACTTTGGCATCAAAGCATTTTTGCCTGACATGACATGGCCTTAAAAAGCTATCAGATCAGAGAATAAAGTTTTCGTTTAGAGACATTAAAGAGCCAGAGGAGAACAAAATAAAAAAAAACAAACAAATGAATCAAAAGTGATTGAAATTCTGTTCTGATACGTGAAAAATTTGTCTACGAAAGAAAAAGGTTAAAAAATAAAGGAAAGAACATAACTTCATCCTCCACCCCGACTTCTGTTAAAAATGACACTCCAGCTGTCAGTTCTGTGGGCAAATTAAATCTGCTTTGATTCAATCTTCTTCGCTGCCAAATCCAAGGTTGAAGGTGAATAAAAATATCAGTCGTAGCTTTCCGTAAAACTATGATCGGATCTTGCACTCTCCTGGAACAATATTGCCTGAAATTATTTTGGCCGATGTTGCCAAATGGGTTTTCAAGTTTCGACTTAACCATTTTGGATTGGATTCATAGTCTAGGGGCATGATAACATGTGATAATGATTCAAAAATACTGCATGCGTCTTGTAGTTTGAAGGACTCACAAGATTTTTCACGAATAAAAAGTATTGTGTTTTTTTTTCCACCTCTCCAGTTTCCGAGTTATGAAGTATCATTCGAAAGATTCCGAGTTATGAAGTATCATTCGAAAGATTAAGAGTTGTGATTCCAAACTAAGGTATGCAGAAGGGTGCAGGGATTTGCTCCTTGGTAGATCATTGGTAGATCATTTACTCCATTCGCGCTCCTCACCGTACATAGTATATTCGATGAAAAAATTGTCGAATATGTTCAACATCTGCTCTACTTTCGTGCGTATCGTCCCGCACAAAGCTTCATGTTTATAGAGCAGAACTGGCCTGATCGCATTGCATTTCCTACTCAGAGTTATTGGCTTTAAACCAACATGTTTCTGCGAGCCGAACCTGAGGCGGTTTTCTGAGGAAACCCTTCGTCAAAAATCCATTTAGATCTCAATGATGAACTTTTGTTGCCAACAGTGGCGTTCTATTGCAAGCGGTATTCCGTTTTCTTAGCTTAGAATCCCACCAGACAACGCTAATGTTTTTCCTTATATTTAAAAAAAATGTGCAAATGCGCACCATTATTTCTGCGGGACGAAAAAAACACACGAAAGTAATTGGAACAACAATTGGATCGAACTGTAGGGACATTTCAAGAGGGTGATACGAATATATCAAAATTCGGAATGACATCAACCCCATCTTTGCAAAAAAAAAATGATTATATTATCGGATTTTGTTACATTAATAATGCTTAAAACAAACTCTGACAATTTTTAAAGGTTTCCAAGGTATCTTCTTATTATGAAAACAATTTAATGAATTAAGAATGTTTTGAAAAACAATCTTACACGACATCAAATTCCGCATTTCTAGCAATGGCCATCAAAAATATTCTTTTAATTTTGGGATTTTTTTTTTCCTAATTGAAAAGCTTATCAAATTAATTAAAAAAAAACACACTCACACACATTTTGATATGCAAAACCTTTGAGTGCTGATAAATTTCGGCAGCGATCCCTTTGATCTTGTCTCCTTCTTGGCGTTTGTTGACTTCTCCATCTGATCCAAATGATCAGATTTTGAAAACTCTCCTTTCCATGTTTTCGAATTCCAAGTTTATCTGATTTTCCAGCGTCAGTGTACTTTGGGTTTTTCATTGTTTTTTTTTTAATTGTATAGCGGGAATGTATCATAACAATGCGATTTGGTTCCGCACAAACTGTGAACTTCATAAAATTCTAAATTAATTCACCTGCGCTCGGTTATTAAAGGGAAAAAATTGCTGTCGCTCACGTTTTTGGTGTAATTCGCCACTTGGCTGATATGAAAATTTAGTTCAACCGCGACGGGCATAGTGAATGAATCAAGATAAATTTAAATTAATTTTTTTTTTTACGGCAAATATTTTCTAATTTTTCGGTTTCGCTTTTAAGGTTTATTTATTTTTATTTATTTTTTTAATTACTTACTTGAAATTTGGTCAATTGACAATCCGTTATGCTCTAAGAGATTGAAGCGAAAAGTGAAGGTGAGTTTTGAAAATATCTCGTAAGAAATTGAGTGCGAATTTGTGAAAATGTATTGAGTGCGATTTTTCATCAACAATCAATTTGAGAATAATTTTCAAAAGTAAGCTGCGGTTTAACATCCTGTTGATAAGGTGTGATCTTGAATTCGAATTTCAACACGTTTTTTTAAATATTTTACCACATCTTACTGCAAGCTTTTATGGACTATTTTGCACGGTGTTTCTAGATGATCGACTTTTGTCACTGTGGCAGAAGATAGAGCTTTTTCTGTCCCACGGGCATTTTTGAAATCAACTAATGACTTATTAAAATTTTTAGAATATTTTGTGTGAATATTGTTAGAAATATAGTAACAAATTTACTTTACAAAATGATGTTCCAATCGTAGGTGAAATTTTGCCTCACACACGAAGTGTATCCAGCCGGGGCGACTTGTAGCTTCCTCTAATTGCATACACTAAGTTGATTCGAGTCTAAGGTGGATTGTGTGCGCCAACGAAAGCTAGGAGTTCTTACCGTGATTTTTTTCAGGTGTCGATTTAGTAACTCTTTGAGCCGAAATTCCATCCGCTCTTGATGACCTTTTATTTGGAGCCGTTTGGCTTAACTTTTTGTGGAGCCTTATCATCATTCACACAAAGTTGACGAAAAGTTGCCCAAGATAATTTTTCTCAAGCCGAAAAAAGACAAATAGATTTTTTGTGGTTCCTCGGGTTATATGCGTCTATTATGACTTTCCCTCCTTTGGGATAATCACTTGCATTAGCAAGTCGCCAGATAGATTTCTGAAGAAACGAACATTCGATGTTGGTGGTGAACTTCGAATTATCATATCAAGAATCGTGATTCGGAGATCGCAGGATAAGGCATCGTCTTGGTGATAGCATTATTTAGCTTCATGGGCCAACAAGCATTGAACATAATCTTTTTGCAGAATTGATGTGCATCGAAAATAAGAAGAGAAACATTTCCGAACTATAATATTAATTCATACTTGTTTAAAAATTAAACAGTCTTCTCCACAAAATATGAAGATTATGTGTAGCTTTCACACTAACGCCTTACCACCTCCTCAGTGTCTCGATCTATCCCAGAAAAATAGCAAAACCTCCTTGCCAAAGCCTTCATTTTGATTTTTTCAATCAGCGTGTAGTTTTTCAAGGACTTGGCAACGAAGTCTTGTTTACATTCTATACTCAAGCAGCTCGCAGCTCATGATCATCATTTCGATCGAATTTTTGAGGGTGAATTTGATCTTTCAATTAGAATAAGAAATTACGACAACACTTTTTTTTACAATTTACAAGCGTTCAGGGGTTTGTGAATACCCCTTTAATACTGACACATAATGCGGGTAGAAAGGACTTTGGAGAGATGGGAGGCAAGAACTGATACTGAGAAAGCGCGTTCCACAGTCGTGTCGCACGCATGTCTATACCTGACTTTATGACCGAAATTGGGTTTAAGAATGAACCGATTGAAAGGCAGTTGCCACCCTCAAGATGTGTTTATATGTAACGCATAAAAACAATTTCCCCAAAAGCTAATAAACTTCGTTTGAACCATTCGATCTTTCAACCTCGTCTATTTTATGGGATAGAACTGGCGAAAGTCTTAAAGGCAATGCGGAAATTTTCATCAACAGGGACCAGCACATTCTCCCTCATGATCCACCTTTTCAGAAATTCAAACGACTGTACACTCTTAGATAAACAAACAAATAGTTTGTGAACGAGACCTGTCGGCATTCCTTTCACATTGAGAGCAGTTCCAAATCCAAGTAAATAAACATCCTCATGATTTTGGAAGCGATGGAGATTTGGTTCTGTAAAATTGTTGACTGAAGTTTTATGTTCATTGAATGTATATCAAATTGTTCTTTCCGTGTGTTTGTCACTAAACTCATCCTCAACGGCTCGACCGATTTTAATGAATTTTTTCGTGTGTTTTTGAGTGGGTCTGTGGATGGTTAAGATTCACTAGCCATTGTTTTAATGATAAACCTTCTGTGAATGATTCATAATTATAATTCATATTTAGGCGCCGATTCTATTACTTGATTTTTTCAAGACAGATTTGTAAAAGAAAAATGTACACTTTTACGTTGGACGTTTAGCAAATTATTACAATATTATTTTAATTTATTTATATAAACAAAAAACAGAAGAAGAAAGTAGTTTACTGTTAGTCCTCTTTTATTTTTTATTTGAAACTGGTTTTTAATTCATTTTGAACTTTAAGTCGAATTTAAAAAAAAAAGTACATCAGTAAAGAACTCGGAAAATGTTACCTCCCAAGTTTTTATAGCGCGTTCAAATGATTAAAAAAATCAGTCAAAAAGTTAAATTATTTTCTTACCTACGCACATTAAATATTAAAGTTCAATTAAACACAAAAAAAAAAACAAAATAGAACAAAATCGCTTGTACTTTTATAAAATTAAGGGTAAAAAATTCACAATAAAATCAATGACAAAAAAGAACTCGGATAGATTTCATTCCCCTTGCTTTTGGATTTATTTACTTAGCCAATTGCCGTGTTTTTTGTTCTATATTTTATGTTAGCTCAACGGAAGCACATCTTAGTGTTGGTTTTATGGTTTTCTTCAAATCGTAGACATACAAGACTTCTTAAGAAGTGGGGGCTCTGATAATAAAGCTTCATAATGAAGGAAAATTGGTTTGAGGCACTAGTAAAAAGGTCGCACTTAACAGCTCACTACATAATTAAAAAAAATTAATAAAATTAAAGGCCCTAGAGTATAAACCCAAATGTGGCAAATCTTAACTATTCACACTTTCTGATAAGCGATGGATTGTGTAGCAAATCAAAAATAGTCCCATGCTAAGCGCTCCCAAATTAGTCGCAGACCTTAAATAAAAACGTCCATCCTGAAACAAAAATACTGGTAGTGCGAAAAAACGATTAGCATGGAAGAGTATGCCATTAGAAACCGTTCATAAATATCCACAATAAAATTAAAAGGTTAAAGTTCGCTATTGCCTATAAAAACAAAGAATTTGATTTATTATGATCAGACGGTCAGACGGTTAAATACGCTGGTGTTATGGTTTGGATCTGCATGTTGGCTGCTGTTCTAGGACAGCTGGTTACACTTGATGGAATTGTGAACATAATAAAATATCTTTCAATTTTAAAAACAAAATTTGGTGCAAAGTTCTACAAAAGGTGGAATACGAGACGGTTGCCACTTTTACCAAGACAACGATCCAAAACATAAGGCTACTTTAAATTTATTATATTTATCCACATGTTCTGGAAAAGCCACCACAATCACCAGACTTCAACATAAATCAACACCTGTGTCAAGATGAGTGGTCCGAAATTATCCTATCATCTGAAAAAAAGCTTGAAGAATGCATGCCTAGGGCACAATTAACAATAAACTCCATGTCCGAGTTCTCTTTTGACATTGATTTTATGATTTTTTTACTTTTTAAATTTTTCTTTATAAACATGCAAGAGATTTTATTCCAGTTTAATTTTGTGTTTATTTAAACTAAAATAAAGCTTTAAAAATATTTTCTTAAAATTTTTTATCCTTTTTAAGGCTATGGTATGGTAAGTGTCCTAGGTCTTTATTGATCAACTGCATCCCTGTTTATTTTGAAAAAAATGTGAATCTGAGCAGAGATATTTGTTTACATTTGAAAGACTCTTATAACGATCAAGAGTGGCATTCAAAAGGATAACTAATTCTGTCAAAAAATTGTACAAAATATTTTAACATCGAAAAAAACGTTTGCTGAGCTCAAGCCAACGTTCGGACAGGAAAACGTTTGTCGGGTCCGGTAGTCTAAGTTAAAAATGTAAATCGTGTTTTTAAAATGTTTGATTTACAATTGCCAAAAGTTTAAAAAGCAAACAAATTACAAGAGTATATAATAATTTTATTTGAATTCATAAAGTAATGCCAATTACCTTTAAAAGACAGCATTATGTAAGTGCTGATCATGGTGATCAGGCGTAATGGTGACTTTGTTTTCACGATGAGCTTAAATCATTCGGATCATTAAAAACATCAAAAATTTATATTTTCCGGATGCATCGGCATGGATGTGGTCACCGGATCGAGTACTGCAGTTTTGTTTATTTACCTGGTCATTCAAGCAGAAATGAGTTTCGTCCCTGAAGACAATTTTCTAAGACCCACTAACCGAAAACTCGACACTGTGGCTTGTTGTTCGGCTTCATTACTTGCACTAGTTGTATGATTTTAAACCAAGATGCTTCCACGTAGTTGATAAGCGCAATGACAATCACTGTGAAAGGTGAAAAATGGTCAAATCACGGCTAACACTGGCAGATACCGCAGCAATATATTCCCCTGTAGACACTCTACGCATACGGGTAGTCGGCTTGATGTGTAGCTGAAAACAACAAGATCACTCATCGCAAGAAAACATCAGCCCCTTGGCCCAAAGAATGTTGAAAATCTTGACTAACTTCGTTCCGATAAACTTAGCTAAGCTCAAATTACTTCATTTGTTACCCACTATGCATAGCTCCTTTGAAAAACATTTAAGTTCATCCATGACTCATTTGAACTCATTGGAAACCGAAATGTCATTAAAATAAAAGTCAACCACCAGTCACTTAAATAATAATAAATGCCAGATTTTATGCATTCGCATTGAAAAAATGTTTCCAAAAGGTTGTTTAACTTCACAAACAAGTCGTCGTTCAAAAATTACGACGCGACGGATGCAATCTTCAAATGATTGCGATAAATAAATAGTTCGCATACGCCTTAGTGAACAAAATCTAAGCCTACACTGCCTTCATGCTGTAATTAGTGACTTTATGTGGCGTGCCTTGCCAACGAACTGATGACTGCTTCCGTATGTAAGATGGTTCGTAACTGAGGCTGATTTGCATTTCAACTTGATCTTGAAATATGTGTGCGTGTGTGTTGGTTTTGTTATTAGAAGTACACGTTTTTAACGCAAGGCATTGAGGCTTTTAGTGAGAAAAATTATAGCTTGTAGCGGTGAAACTACTTACAAAATGTTGCGATTAATGATTGAGTGGCTTTGGTCAGGGTTGGGCACGATGAAGATGTGTTTTTGTTTTGTTGTCTTGACAGTTTCTAGTTTTTATTTCCAGATTAAAAAGATACTTAGATAGTATTCATTGGCAGAGAACATGTTTCAATGGCTTAGAAAATGGCTTTTATGACAACTAATTTTGTTTGTTGCTGATCATCATGAACTGCAGTAATACTATTGAAAGTAATGCAAGTTATTTTACGAGTTGTTAATCTGCTGTAGAACTCATCTAAAGGACATTTTATTGGCATGAGAAAGTATCCTTTTCTTTTTGAAATAAACTTTTGTAACCTGATTCATTTTGCTTTTCTGTAAGGTGATAAAGTCCTAATTCATACCAGTAAATAAAACCCCAACATTGTAAAATGTAGCCTCAAACATTTTTCTGGTTGCAATTTGGGCTGAAGTCTTTCAACTGTGGCTTTCGAACAGCTTCTTTGCCATCACATCCGGACAAGTTCATTTTTTTGTTGTCAGTCCATAAGTATTTTCTGGATCTTAATTCTTTAATTTCATTTCGAATTTCACTCGAGATGCAGTCTTTTAATTCCTTCAAAAACTCTTCTTCAGAAATATTGAACTTCTGTCAAAAATATCGAGTAAAATTTAAGTACTTAAAATTTTTGAAAACTTTAAAGCATCCGTTTTTAAAGAACTAATGAATTTGTGATCTTCTTTTTCAGTTGTTTTTCTAGTTTAAATAACAGATTTCTCTTCCGAGATGCAGTGTGTTACACAAATCATGCTTTTCAAATATAATTGATCTATTTTAATCAGGAAATAATAAATATATACAGTGGTGGACTCATAAATAGCACACTTGAACTTTTATCAATAAAAAGCCTTTCAACGTATTATAAAAAAAAATAGTAAAATTTTTAATAGGACTACCGGTTGAAAATGTCGTTATTGCAGACAACTTCATGAGGTGAATTTTGACCATGACAGCTGTCACATCAGAAACTTCATGTCATTGTCTAATTATTTCAGTCAAGGTTATTGGTCATTAGTGAAAACACACAAGTTGTTATAAAGCCGTAAAATGTCTACATTCGTGCCATCAAAACAACATTTGCGGGAAGTTTTAATATGCTTCTTTCATTTAAAGAAAAAAGCAACCGAAGCGCATCAATTGCTTACCGAAGCTTACCCGTGCTATACTATAGACATTAGAATGTGTCAGCGGTGGTTTAAGCGGTTCAAAGATGGTGATTTCGACACCGACGACAAAGAACGCCCCGGCCGGGTGAAAAAGTTTGAAGACCATGAATTGGAGGCATTGCTCGATCAAGATCCGTCACAAACGCAAGAAGAACTTGCAAAATCACTTGGCGTCGCTATGAGAATGATCCGAAAGGTAGGACATTGGGTGCGGTATAAATTGAAGCCACGAGATCTCGAACGCCGATTTTGCACGTCCGAAATGCTGCTTGAACGCCACAAAAAGAAGTCTTTTTTGCATCGAATTATCACTGGTGATGAAAAATGGGTACAGTACGATAATCCAAAACGTCGGGCGACGTATGGATACCCCGGACATGCCTCAACATCGACGGCCGTTCAGAATATTCATGGCTTGAAGGTTATACTGTGCATTTGGTGGGACCAAATGGAGGGTGTTGTGTATTATGAGCTGCTAAAACCGAATGAAACAATCACAGGCGAGGTCTACCGAGGGCAACTGATGCGTCTGAGCCGAGCACTGAAGTAAAAAAGGCCGGAAACGGTCGCAAGACACGATAAAGTTATTTTGCAACATGAAAATGCTCGGCCACATGTTGCAAATGTCGTCAAAACTTACCTTGAACCGCTCAAATGGGATGTCCATTCACACCCGGCGTATAGTCCAGACCTTGCGCCATCCGATTACTATCTCTTCCGATGGATGCAACATGGCCTGGCTGACCAGCACTTCCGTCATTTCGATGATGTCAAAAAATGGATCGATTCGTGGATTGCGGCCAAACCGGTTGAATTTTTCAGAACGGGTATCCATGAATTGCCAGAAAAATGGGAAAAATGTGTGGCTAGCGATGGGCAATACTTTGAATATTGAATTTACATCTATTTCTCCTCAATAAAGCATTGCTTTTTGAAAAAAAACGACATTTCCAACCGGTAGTCCATTTCTTAAATTACTTCTTAGAGTTTTGAACGTTCATTTAATTCACGAAAATATGAGAAAATTTTCCTCAAAATAAAAGATTTGGCTGGTTAATTTAAAGCGCTGACATTTTGATTGCTGAAGTAACGCTGTACAGGGCGAGAAAAGTGCTTTTGATTGTTTTCATGCATATAACGTCATATAAGTGGCATATTTTCATCGGCGAAGGGTATCATGATTCTTCAATAATGCGCTTATAGACGTGTTGATCCATTTTCGTGTCTAGCTCTACAATTGGTTCCACGCCATACCAAGAAAAAGTAGCCTACTGCATTCGACTGTTTTTAGTGTGTACCTCGGATTGTGTTGTTTATTGGATGGACTCCAAATATACCTTTTCCCATCAGATCCGAATCTGCAGAGCTTGGATTCATCACTCTATAGTACATTTTTCCATATTTCAATAAAATTCAAGGCAAATTCAAAGAGTCCTTTTTATATGTCCACCACTGTACATTCGAGAATGCATTATAGTTTTAAAAAAGTATAACCTGTAGCTTCTTATAATTTTGCATAAAAAATGACGCAAATGGATATGTAGCCTTCTGCCATCTTTCTAGAAAAGGCAAGAAGTACAGCATATTGCAGAACTAGAACTGTTATTGTTCTGACTGAATTCATTCGGGTGTTAACTGGAAATCCAATATCCAGAAATCCATTATTTACGAAGGCAGTCTTACGTATGACTCAACCAGGTCGTATTTCAAGTTCATTGTGCTACGAATAAGCTTGAATCTCAGAAGATACCTTTTGTAAGCAAGAAACTTTTGCAGGACATTCATATCGCAGATGACGGATGTATTCTGTTTCGTCGTCTCTGCAGGCTGTAAAATTATGTCTGATACAAGTTAGATGAATAAGATCTTTTGGTCCATTTTCGTCGAGAATTGTCCACAGAACTTTGGCCGTGGCACGTGGGAATTTACTTCATCGTCATTAAGCCATGGCTGATGTTTCTATATGAAGATCATTGATTGGCAGCAACCATCATACGTCTTATTAACTGCTGCTATAATTTTTGGGGCTGTGATTGGCCAACTTTCACGGAATAAAAATTCTGGTGAGCAATCCAGTCAAATTAGTCATTCAATCAAACTAGAAGTAAGTCGAACAGTATTGTCGATCTTGTGGCAATTTATTTCGGATTTTTGGACAGAGCTTTAAATGAATGAAACCATTTAATCCTATTGAATGGCTCAAAGATCAAAATTTAAGAACATGAAACGAAACCGATACCATTTCCGAATGAAGACATCGCTTACAACACAACCAGTTTTCAATTACAACCAAACAAACTGCCTTTGGTGCTTGATAAATTCGCCATACACGTGCTCACTTAAAGAATCACACTGTACTCTGCCACTGGAAGAATGCTGCGTTTTTTCCAAGGATATCTGCGTAGGCTGCGCTTATGACTCATCCCCGTGAACGTAACCCTTTTTAAGCACGTCAAACACAGTGCAGTTATTTATTTAAGGTCACAATGGTGTTGGCATTCTAAACCAATTTTTAAGTTGCGGTTATCGGGAACGTTGCTTTGTTAATTCTTTCAACCGCTTTAAATTCAAATATTTGATTTCGTACCTGTAAAGCTTTTACAACGGAAATGAAGTCTCAAGTAAAACAATCGTCTATTAGAAAAAGCTTAGATTTACCGGAAACCAACGTAAATACTAATATTTAGATAAATTGGTTGCGGTCTAAGATAGAAAGAATGAATAATTGAATGAGCTTTTTTCAAAAGCTTTCTACACTGCAAAAAATGATTAGTTCTCTTTAACGGGAGCAATTTAGCGTGCAATTTGGCTTGGATATTAGTTCTCTGTAAAAAAAAAACTGAAGATAATTAATAAAATAAGTTAAACTATCAAGTCTTACTTGTACCCCAGAAATGAATTGAATATCCTATTTTTTGTTTTCAATAAATTTGAACTTAAGCCGATTCATTTTGTCATATAAAAATGGGCCGCACAGCAAACCAGAGAGGCGCGAGTTAATTCAATCGATTATTTATCAAAGACGTACTTAACCTCCTTAAATATTCCGCTAAAATGATAAAAGTTAAAGTTTTAGAATGTTGCAATGAAATATAAGGAAATGGTTGCTGGATGCCGCCAGAAGAGCTAACATGAGCTAAGAGTGAAATGAGGTCTTAGAAGATGTTAACATGTAATGTCCCACAAATGGATTGAAACTTTCGAAGGGAGTTTAGATCGTGATCGCCTGAGAGTATTAGGAATATTACGTAAGTTGAGCACTGATCAGAAAAATGGCGGATCCAGAATCGTGACCAGAGGATGCTTTTGCTACTGTGGTGAAGGTCATATGTTAGAGATTTAGGCGAGGCTGCAGCACATAATATCGCTATGTGCCTTTCAACGTGGGCTTTTCAGCACGAAAAAAAAACCAAAACACCACAGCCGAAGGCAGGGTTTTTTTTTAGACAGATTGCGAATCTTGTGATTTCAATCTCATTGAGAAACTATCAGATGTTTTCGATAAAAAAAAACGCCCAAGTAAAAACGAGTTGTGGTGACAGTAAAGCAGACATGGGAATCAATATGATCCGAACGATGATAGCGTCTTTTTGGATCCATGAAATGGACTAATGTACACTTGTTGTCATTAGAACAGCACCGTATCGAAATATTCGAAAATTGTTAATAACTACGATTATACTTAAAATAATGTATTGAAGTTTTTCTTGAGCACTCCGCAAACTAAGTATTTCCTCCTGAGAAAGATATAAACAAAGTTTCTCTGTTTGCAAATTTTCTTCTGTTTTTGACAATTTATTGGTTCTGTTATTGGTTAACAAAATCAAACGATGTATTTTTTTATGGGTTTATAAAAGATTTTAAGATACGCCACGTTATGTACAAAATCATCGATTTCGGGTTACTTCTCCATGGGTGGTATTGAGTTGAGATCGAGCAAATTCGCTGTCCAAACAAGTGTAGAAATTCCGAGATCTTCAAATGTTGAATTAAGCTGAAAATGATAAAAAAGACAGCGGGTTCTTCTCTTTTTATTATTTAAAAACATTTACTTCTATTTATAACACATTACTTATCGGCTTAGCTCGGTCACATGGTGCAGAATCGTAAACCGAAAAACATTCCAAAACCATTCGCCTTTGAGGAAAATTCCTGTCTTTGCTATGCACTCGTCCTTAAGACCTTTCGTCGGCACACAATTTTCTTTCGTCGAACCGTGTTACCCATCGCCAATCATCCTGCGTACAATAATGATACTTTTTCGCCACGTCAAACGAGCTGTTTTAATTTTTATGGTTCGGGACGCTTTTTCTCTGATCGTCTTCCATATCGACCTATCTCCCATATGATGATATTCATGTAGCTATGTTCTTTTCAAACGGTCCTCGATGATAATTCTTTGCAATACATTGTCCATCTTCATGGTTGTCTTGTACTTTCGTACTCAGCCTTTTGTCCTATTCAATGGAGCCAAATGTTTTTTCTTCATCAGCCGGACGATGATTGAACGAGAGCTTTCTTTTTCAACAGCAATCTGCCGAGAGGATAGTCTACCTCAACCAAAGTCAGTAAATAAAATTTTTCGTCTCGAGTCGATATTTATTTACTTCTCACTGGCAGGACTCAATTCAAACTAATTTTTTATGCAGTGAAAACGAATCCGAATAATGCTATGAAAAAACTTCTCTAATGTTATTACCCATGTTCTGAGAACTCATAAGATGGTGTGATTTTGATGACAGCATTGAAGGTGAAATAAGCAATGAAGTTCATGCCACCAGCTCTTTGTTTATGCTCTTAATATCCTTTGAGTACATTTCAGTACATTTTTTAGCAGTTTCCTGCAACTTCGTTCGCGTAGATTCCTTGTACTTAGAAAAGCTCTAGAACTCGAAAGAGTATTTTTTGTCGAAACAATGTTGTGTAAAAGGCAATTTTTATCTTCATAAAATTGTCAAGACGAACAGCTTCAAAAAGAAACCACCATAGCCTTAATAAATAACCCTGAGAGATTAAAATTAATTTTTATTATTTTTTTTTCCTCGTGTTTTAACAATTCACCTTAACATATAGGGGTATGTCCTCGTGGACTTTTTTATATAACTTTTTGAGTTCTAAAACTTTTCTATATAAAGCAATAAAATATCTTTTACCGCTCATGCAGCGCTCACAAAAATGGCATTCACTTGACCATTCTTTAGTTACATAACTGATGGCCATGAAAGGGCCTTTATTTAAACGGTATAGTATAAAGCCAATGTTCAAAGTCTATTTTAAATATTGGTGGAGGAGTTTTTGAAATCTTCACCTCCTCACTTTCGGAATTTCCCCAGAAACGACGACCCGTACCCGCGATTAACTTTTGATCTCAAGCTGCATGTTTGTCAAGTCGAAATACAAAGCTTTATATTAGAAAATAACATCTGTTGAAAAAAAACTGTTTAACCCAATTTTCTTTTCCCGGATGACGCTCAAGCTTCATTCCTTCGTATGTGTTCAAACATCACACAGTTCCGTCAATAAAATATTTCTTCTCTTTTTTTTAAACCTAATTGCCATATTCCGGGTAAAAGATCTCGTGTGGCTTTAATGGTCATCATAATGACATTCATAAGGATTGTTTGACAAGAAATAAAAAAAAACAGATTCAATGTTGTATTCATCTACGAACGTGAGCTAAAAGCAAGATCACCACGTAACTAAATATGTACGTACACAAACACGCGGCAAATATAAACATTTTTTTGCGCGCAATCACTTTGCCGCCGAATGCGCAAAATCTCGGAAAGATCATTAAAATTAGGCAACAAAAAATTGCACGCACGGTTCTGGATCGTGTTCCATTGAAAGTTTCGTCGTTTTCGAAAACTGCGACGCAATTTATGCAACATCTTGGCCGTCCTGCCTCCTACCCCAACTGAGTCCACATTCCCAAGGGATCGTGTGACGATGACGATCACAATAAAAGAAAAAAACATAAAGCTGCGAAGGTCGTTTTTGTGCTGCTTTCATTATACCCACTTTTGTAGATCCTTTTTGTCATCTGATTTTGTTTTCTCCTTTTGTTTTGTGCCAATCTATTGGGTTAACTTTTTTTTTTTGCGCCATTGAACGGGTTTCCAATAGACATACACTTCTCAGTTTAAGGAGGTGATAAAAAAAAAATCTTGGATTCAGTCATAGCCGAGAAATAGTTTGTGATCATCTGAAAGTAAAAAATTTGAGGGTTTTACAATATTTACAATACAATTCTATAATATACATTTTACTCGGTACCATTGAGAACTACTCTAATTTATTTTTTGTATGACTGGAAGAAAGAAAGAGTGCTAATAATGATTGAACGTGGCATAGACTTTTTTCAATAAGAGCATTCACACTTCAAATTTTATCTACTTTGATGTCGCTGAAAGCTGAGGTTGATTTCGGCCTCAACGAAGAAACTCTCTTACCAGCTCGATAGCTACCTCCAAATGAGAACACCGAATCCGTTGAGGTCGAATTTAGTTTTTGTCTGAATTTTTACTATCTTATTTGGCCTACATTTGCTGACCCTGTGCGGTCAGTTAATTCAATGTATTTTGACTGAGCAAGATATATAAAAATACACTTTACTAAAAGGGTTACAAAACAATGGCATCTAAGTAGCCAAAGGTTTTTCAATAGTTACGAATGTATTCAAAACGATGGTTGAGAATTCGTCACCAGAGTTTAGTTCTTCCTTGAAACACTACCTACGGACTGCAGCGGTGAAGTAGGTACTTCCACCTAACATATCCAAGGGTCATTGCATCTAGAACCTTCTGACTGGTTCTACTTTATGTCGAATAAAATACTGCGAACTAAGTGAAGGGAAATAAGTTGATATAAATTGAAACCAAAAGAGTTTTGAGTTTCAAATCAGTACACAATCTTTCAATTCTTCTCCAAATGCTTCTGTTCGCTTTAATTCAATATAGGGGTAATCATAATCAGAACAACTTTAGGTTTGTGGCTTTAGATAGAAGTTAACTGGCTTCGTAGCTCAAAGAAGAACCGGTTGGCAAGAGTAGTTTTTCTCATGCGAATCGATAGATGAAGTCCTTGACTATGTCCAAGTATACTGTCTATTATGACCACAGGATAATCCACTGATATTGATATTTAACTGCCGGCATATAAGAGAATTACATTAAGCGCTAGATAACATCAAAATGTTTAATTCGTTTGAAAGACCTATTGATGGCATTATGGAATATATCATCGTTTAAATGTCCGCCTCGGCTTCTCTGGGTGGAGCGAAGCCAAAATTTCCTATTTTTCATGACTCTGGCGCATAAATATGGCTTAATTTGATCGATGGCATGAGTTCTGTTGACTTTGAGGGCCGCCCTGCTTTGTGGCTTATTCGCATGAGCTTATGACAGCCAAATTGGCCGATGTAGCTTCAATAATAGTCATAGTAATGTCATATCAGAAGTTCCTTTTGGAAGAACCTTTAGTTCGTTACGTCTTCATGGACCTGAATTCCGATCTGTGCAGCTGCGGTTTCAATTCTTTTAAAGACATAATTGACAGCCCCGTTTGTTTTGCCAACTTCAAATGGGCAGATTTATGAAAGACTGTACTTATAGTGTTGGCCTGAGAATTTCTAGAATAAGAAGTTTGACAACCTTTATATAGGTGATGTAGTAACCGAGCTTCATGGAGCACTAAGCCTTCTTCAACGTTATCCTGCAGCTCGTTTTTATATCTGCTGTCATACGTGACATATCAGTGGATGAAAAGGAGGCGAATATCGATTTTGAAGTCCTGTACTTCTTCAAATGCCTGCCGTACTGTGAAGACTTAAGCGACTGTTAACTGTAGGACCTATAGATATGTTGGCGATGGGTTTTTGGCAGTTCAATACTCAGACTGAAAATATTTCTTATCGACTTATCTTTCTGCAGGTTTGCGTTGTAAAGAGTGTGTCAAGTCTAAGTCACAAATACTAACCAAAACTACTTAAGTCGGCCAGGCTTATGGAGCATGCTAGCTTTAATACTCTAGAAAGGCACATCTAATAAAGAAAACGAAAAAGTTGCGTCATCACTTTCTAGATGTTTCTGGTGCTGTAACTAGACATCTGCTTTATCCTTTTCACAGCTTTTTGGGCGACATGGAAGATTATCGGCACCGCTTAGCTTTCCTGAACCAGACCCTTTTGGCCGAAAAAGAAGAAAGATTCGGGGGAATCTGTCCTTGGTACATAAAAGCAGCTTCTGGTTCGAAGCCTTACTCTTGTAATTTGTCCTTGAATTAGCTTTATCCGAAAATTTTCACTTTGATTGGGTTGACCCCGTTATTGAACTTAGTTGCACTGAGACTCTGCTGATCTCTGCAAATGGATATAAGTCCTAAGACATTGCGTCTCGAAAACCCGAATCTTTTCGGTTAAGCTTCGTCCCATGTTGAACTCCTTGCAGATATAAAACAAAAGCTAGAGCATGACATCACAATCGAAAGCTTTAATATTTACAAAAGTATTTAATCTAGAAACATATATGGAGATCCGAAGAAGGTCCATTCCTGTCAATCGATTTTACTTCGGTTAGTCCAAATAATCAGGATCGAAATTCCTTACTCGAAGAACCAAAATCTTGATCAAAAAAAAAATAGTCTTACCTGTTACGAATTTTTGAAAAATACTCCGTCGTTTATACGGTCCTATCTTTGAGGAAGTCGCAAGCTCTACGAACTGCGCAAAGATGTCAATGTAGCCCCGAAGACAAAAATCCATCGACTGCAAAGGTTCGGCCATATTGATGTTGTTCTGATGTCCAGTTCCAGTTCCAGCTAAGAGTGTCCTCAAAAACCACTTACCAAGTTCACGAAAAAAAGGCAAAAAGACTGAAAGATCACGCAACGGTCAAACCATATGGCAGCCGAGGGCCAGAACTGTAAAGGATGGAAAGCCTTGCTCGATAGTCCGATAAATAAGTTGGAGTTAGAATATCGGTTGTTATACTATATATATTTTCAGCAGGGAGTTCCTCAAGCTGATACATGAAATAAAAACTGACACACCGAAATAATTTGAATTTAAGCTAAAGTCATTTGGATCCATGAAAAAGAAGTCTTTAAGAGGACTTTAAACGAGTAGTCTACAAGAGGTTTTGAAAAAGCTGAAACGTGATCAAGTCGTCGAGGATAATAAATATAATGAGCAACATTATTGCACACAATATTTAGCCTTCTTCTACTTTCACAATCAAGCTTGTTATACGCCTCGACAAAGCAAAAGCGAAGACCTCCACTAGCCTAACCGAGAGCAACATTAATATGGTTCTTCAACGTGAGGGTGTCATTAAAAACCAATCCGAGATTCTTAGCAGTTCCGACACATGGCATGTTTTCATGCGACAGAATAGACTTGTCCAGTGTTTTTCTACATATTGCCGGCTCATAAAGTGACTTCGGGCCCATAGAAAAATATCATTCAACTTATTATTAATCTGTGCAATGAATGCAAAATGTTTACAGGTCTACTCAGACACAATTGGACATCATTATCAGGGAACGTATTAGAATTAGTGACAAGTTAATATACATACATGGAAAATAAAGAAGGCACAAGTATTGATCCTTGTGGAACGCCGCTTGAAACTAGAAGAAAGCTTGAAGACCTGGCGGTAACCAAAACACAATGAAATCTCTTTCGTAAGTAAAAGTACATAAGCCTCACGGACAAATTTTGTAAATACTCGGAAATTTTCGGCATAACCTTACGTAATTTTCTGTATCGAAAGCCTTGGAAAAGCCTAAACAAATACGGAAGGCTACAAAGTTTTCAACTTCCTTACGTTGTCAACGAATGCCAATAGTCGCAGCTTTGCAGCTGTGTCTGGGACGTAATCCTGACTGGGGGCTGCTAAGCCAAAATAGTGTGAATTTTGAAACAAAATTTCGGTCGAATTTATGCACCAACGGCAGCTGGTATACGTAAGTTTTTGAAAAAAGCTCGTGAAACTGGTTGCATTTTTGATAAATTTCTGTGGTCCATCTGATTCGTGAATTTAAGCTCAATGGCCACCCTCCTTTGAAGGCTCCTCTATGTTATTCGACTTTCGAGCTGCTCGAAATTCACTGAAATTTTGCTCAACTTTTTAAACGAGGCGTAGATCCAACTCTGCGGCTAGGTACACAAGTAGGGCTTGAAAAATCCACCTTAACGTTGGACTGTTTGGAGTGGCGGTGTAATTGGTCCAAATTTCTTCTGGGAGTGTCGTGATCATTGATTATTTCATGACCAGAAATTTAGGATTTGGACCTATGGTTCCTATGGTGGGCTAAGCGCAACGCAAGCTTTCCAACAAATGCTTTATACGACACTAAGTTCAATGGTCGTGAAATAAGTAGTTTTGGCGATATTGCGGACTCAGGAACAATATTCGGGCCTAAAAGCAATCGAAATTTATTTTAAAAATTTAGATGCCAGTATTGTGTACAGTCAAGTCAGCAGAGGCAGTCATTTAAATGAAATAATTTTCCATAATCAAAAGACTTTCTCTACTCAAAAATGCAAAAGTCGTTGAAAATTATTGAACAGTTTTCTTTAAAGCCGTTTATTAAAAGAAACCAACTAAGACCCCACATCTTAAAATAGTGGGCTAAGAACGCCTCCTTTTTGTTCTCCTGATTCCATCATTTTGATTAACTGTCGCTAAATGAGCTCTTCAGTAGAAGGTAAAAATTATAAAGCAGCTGTTTTTTTTAATTTATAAAGCAGGTTCTTATTCTGATATTGCCGAAAATCAGCTCACAAATATTTTGAAACAAATTCAAATATAAATTTTGAATCTTCCGTTCTGCCATTAAAATTTTAAACATGAAATTTCAAATCTGCAGTGAGTGCCTGATGCCAAAATTTTCCCCCTTTTCGAGCATCCAAGTGTTAAAGGCTCATATCGACGTCCAATGATGAATGTGGGCTCTGATCAAAGGTTGCGATCATTTTCGTCGCCTTGGACCAATAAACGAGCCAAGTAATCACCGTACCCGACTACGCAATCAATTTCTCTGCGCGTCGCCGGCCGCCACCAATTCATTCATTGAATGGCGCGGCGGTGATCGCTAATTTAAATTCCATTTTCATTAAGCTAATTGAACTTTTGATTGACGCTATTTTTTTTCATTTTTGTTGGTTTCCTTTCTATTTACGCGTCTTGATGCGTCATAACATCGGCGCTGTTTCGCCGAAATTTCATCACGTGAATTTCAGACCACCGACTGGGTGGAGCGGAACTGTGTTGTCAAAGCTGTTTAGATCCAAATTAATGTGCAAATCCCGAGCTCAATGAATTATAAATTGTTCCACGAACAATAAACAACAATTGCGGTTGAGCAAGTTGTATCTAAAAAGTACACACAACAGATTCTCTGACGCAGGTGTGCAAACCAATGATTCAGCTGGTTTAAAGTTAAGTCCAAGCTAAATATAGAAGTTCGCAGTGGATTTGGCTGGGCCAAGCTATTTTGGTAAAAGTTATAAACAAAAAAAAAAAGCGAAAAACGAAAAAGAAAAATGTAAACAGGCGAATTGTTAAGGCCACAAGTGCCTAGAGTATTTGAGAGCAAAGTACAATGCCCCAAATGTTTTTATTTTTACCGGTTTCTTGCGAAAGATCAGAGGAGAGGAAAGTTTGATGGAATTACGAGCCGAGGTTAAGGATGACCAAAGTCGTATTTGTTCTGCACACATTCAAACTTTTGTAGGTTCATTTTCGACCACTATGATTTAATGGAGCAAAAGACAATTTTTTTTCACTATTAAGACATTTAAGGTTTTTGGGTATTCAGCGTATGTGCCTTCATAAGATCAGATAACTTTTACGAGTATGTGCGGAATGAAAGATATTCCATTGTTGCTCGTGTATTGGATTGAGCTTACTGCGCAGTAGGCTCATTAGCTTTTTTGTTAACTACGCAGCAAAGTATTCGATGCCCCCTTTGAAGTTGTATAGTGTTTTGCGTTTTGCGAATAGCATGTGTTCCACTTGCCTCGCTGAAGGTGCACATTTTTAGCCTTGCGATTGTGATATACTCACAACAGAAGTGAAATGCAAACAACATGTTTTTTTCTGGTGGCGATACTGACCAATATCAATAACGCAAAGGTGGGTATCAAGTATCTATGGCGACTGTATTTTTTGGAGTGAAAACAAAGGCGTACATTATAATTTTATCACTTGGCTCAAAATTTCTTCCATTTTGAACAAAAGTTATTCACATTGGATTCGATTAAGCCGTGAATAGTCCTCCAACAAAGGCGTCATCCAATCTCTGAGAAGATGTCCTAGGACTTGAATTGTTTTAACCTTCCTTTCTATATGGATCCATATCGTTGAACAGAACTTTATGACACCTCCCTTCTCTACACTTCTTCGTTCTAAATAGGACCAAAAACTCAAAGCGATGAAGGCACTTCAGTTCACCTTTGATAAGGTTCCTGCTTCTATGCCGCAACCAACGATTTGAACAAAAATTGTCTTGGAAGATATCAGTTTGATACTCCGAGATATGGTCGGCTAGAGTGGGTCTTTGCTTGGTTTCGGCGCTTGTGTCATTTTAATGACGTTGATAATCTAGGGCTCTTTGCAAGATATGCAAAAACTGTTGATTTTAAAGCAACACTAAAAATTTGAGAAAAATATGACCTTTACCAAAAAAACTGAATGCCATCGTGCGACGCACGCATCTGTCATTGACACATCAGCCAATAATTTTTTTTACTGGCTGAGCTTGACATTTGTAAAAGCTATGCAGCTATGCAGCAGAGGGTTCATCTTCCTCCGTGTGTGATAAAGATTTTTTTTTTAAGACTTAAGAAATGGAATCAACTCTGCAACGAGTTTCCATCAAATAATGTGTAAAATACGGATTCAATGCAATGCTGACGCTAACTGAAAGAAGCTTCTTTGACTACCGCGAGTACGGGGATTTCTTCGCCAAAACAGTCGGTGCCTGCGATGACAGACTTGGGCTGACAGAATTCGATGCAAGACGAAATTCTTTTGCGCCAAGTAAACACTCGATGTCGAAACAAGAAAGTCCTCGCAGATCATGCGATCTGTCCTTGGATTTTCAGGCTTTTTTGGAGGAGCCTTCGTTCAGAGCTTACAATCGCAAGAGACTTTTAAATTTTAGCCATCACGCAGCCTAAGAACCTTGGGAACACAGAAAAATATACTGTTGTCAACACGACGATTTTGAAGCATGTCTTTCTGGACAACAGGAGATGAAACGAGTATGAATAGTTGTAGACATATTATGTGACCTATAAGTCTCTCCTAGGAAGGCTCAAATAAGGAATATGGAGGAACAAAGTCCCTATGTTTCTACCCAGTACGACGACTTGAAGTATTTATGTCTTTGCTCTGGAGACTTTTTATGCAGATATACTTGATCGGCTCAGACTTTGTTGTTCGCCATTGTTGTGTTATGTTTTAATACCATTATCCTGTCACTCTAGTTGAATCCATTGACTTAAAAATCATTCTGAAAAGAACAACAACGGGGGGTATAAACCTTCCTTTGTTAATTGTTAAATTGTCATGAAAGAAGAACAATAAACAAAATAGTAAACGGAACATCGACACACAGGGACAGATGAGAACGTAGTCAAGGATCAGCGGTAATTTTGAGAAACCAACAAGCATAGAAATCAAAGTAAGAGGCACTTATGCCAACTTTTTCCCACGGCTCAGAAAAAAAAGGCCACACCTCGGAGCACCCGGAGCTGACATTGTACGAGACCCAGTTGTTTGGTTAATTTTGGAGTCCCAATCAGGCTTTTATCGGGCTGGTTGTATTCTTTACGATAGAGTCAGAGCGTACTTCTTCTTCCCGCAGCTATTGCATAACATAGTTTAATCAACACCGAGATAGTTTAATAAGTCTTGTGTCTCGTTACAGCTGAGTGTGTGGTCACGAGCTGGAACAAGCCTGGATATAACTAGACCAATTGGTGGGTCCATGGTCGATTTATACACAAAGTCTGGAACTTTTGTACACTTTGAATCTGGTCCAATCATAGATAGTAATAGATAGTAATGTACTTGCCATGATGAAGTTTCGGTACTTGCCATGATGAAGTTCCATGCTCATTAAATCGAAAAAGTTGCTGATTACGACGACAACACATTAGGTCCGCTGTGCAGGCATAACACTGACACATAAGACTGCAGTTGCTGGTATATGAACTTAAGGCAAATAAAATACTGCGAATTGAGCGAATGTAAATAAATAATAAGCAAATTCTCCAACCAGAATCGGCCAACACCCATCGAGCAATCTAATAATATATCTGAGCTTCAAACCACTACACCTTCTCCTCATTCTTCGTTTAATTCTGATAAGGATTTTCATAATCCCATGAAAGAAAACAAAATAAAGACTGAGAGAGAGTGAGACTCACAGTGAAATAGTTTTTAGAAACTTCAGCGATTTGAAAAATACCTTACAATTAGTTGATTGAAGGTAATTCCAACATTTTACACCGTCTTGATGCTTATTGAAAATATTCTCAAGGTGATTTGCTTTAATTTACAACAATTACTTTATTTTTTTGAAATAGTAGCTGGTTGCGTTACGAGACAAACGCGTCTAGAATTCAATTGCAAACATTCTTATCTGAAATCTGTGCAGCAATCAATTACCTCCAGCAAATAGCAAAACACTAACTTAATAAGTTTCCATTACGTAATTTAAGTTTCTTTTATTTTTTGTTTAATGAACAACTCAGCAGCAACAAATTGAATTCAATTTCAAACAATATTTGCATTCGTCAATAATTTAAAAGCGAGCGACATTTTCCACTTGAATTTCACCATACTTGCGTTTTTAATTTATTAAATTGTGTGCATAAACAATTAAGACATTCAAGTTGAAGATTGCTGAGTGTGTGCTATTTATACACCGGCAATCTATTTGTTTATATTTACAATTAGCTAAAGAGTGTAAATAAAATTGTAAAGGGCTACAGGAAGCAAGTGCAACAATGTCCGCATCAATAAAACCAAATCATTTAAATTAAAGCTATGACAGAGGGCATCAAACATTTTGTCCCTCACACAACTACGAAAGGGTTAAATTTGGAAGTCGAAAAAATCTTTCTGCTGCGGGACTTATTGTTACCAGTTATATTTCTAAAGGCTTAAGACGATCCAATAATTGCATTTCTAAGAATTATATGCATATGAATTTTCCCACACAGAGAGGAAATGACTTCCCTTTCATTGTATTTAACTCCAGGAAGAAAAATGTCCTTAAAAATTTAAATAACGATTTCTTGAGATCCTTGTAGTGCGACGATTTTTTCGAAAAAGAATATTCCAAAAGCGCAGCTTGATGCAACGGATCCTTACTCTATCACCCGAGCTGGGTGCGGGTTCAACATTTTCTTCTTTTTTATTTCATCCTCGTTTACTTGTCTACTATTTGAAGGAGATTTTGGCGAAATTCCAAGCGCCTGTCCGTTGATATCCAGTAAGTAGGTGAATCCCCTGTCAAAATAAGGAATAAGGCACGGCAGAAACTAATTCCTGTACGAACTGTTGAGAGACTATCCACTCTGGTCAAACGGTCGTGCCACCAAATGTGCGTTAAAAATTCGATTTTATTTATTTTCGTTAAAAATTTATAAAGATTCGATAATTATTATTTTATATTAAATTTGTCTTCTGAAAATGAATACATTTCAATTTAAATAAATTTGTTGTTGACTAATAAAATTTGCTTCAGAAGAAAACAAAAATAAATAAATTAATAAGTAAATAAGTAAATAAATAGATAAAAAAATAAATGAATAAATAAATATATAAAAATTTTAATAATTAAATAAATAATAATATAAATTAATTAATGAAGAAATAAATAAAGAGTCAAGAAGAAAAAAACATACTTAAGCAGTAAGTTAATTGTTGTTTCAAAAAAAAAAAAAATAAACTGAAAGGTAAAAAAAACTGAGCTCAGAGAAAAAGGTTTTTTAATTTATTTTTTGAAGCAAGTTTCATCTGACCCCCTGAATAGGTTTCTATTTCATTAAATATGGAATTCTTGCTTTAAAGCTTTAAGTCTTTCGGAGTTTCTTCATCCTTGATCTGTTGGTTAAATTATTTTATAAAGAGACCCTCGCAAACAATATTTAGGTTAACATTTTTGTATTGCTTACAAGGTTGTAAAAATGGCTTGTTTATTCGATAATGTTTGTTATTTTTGTTAAACATATAGAAATTTGGGTTATCTATCAAACCAGATGTCAGAATTGGCACGAGTCTTTGACAATTTTGTAAAGTGTATTTAAGAAATCACCCTGCAAAAACCTGCACCCGAACAACTCCTAGAAGTCGTGGAAGTACGTTTCCTCTGCCAAACATTTAACCAGGATACATTTCTTGCATCATAGCATTTGTTATGTGGCACTAAGTTGGTGGAACCACATGTTCTGGAGTTCTTATTGATCCACTGAGGCACGAAAAAGTTCTGCAACATTTCCAAGTAATGGTCGCCAGTACTTTTTGCAGTACTGCTTCTAGCTTCCTCAAAGAAATAGGACCCTTATGATGCTGTCAGCCCTAAAAGTGTCTTAGATTTTTGAATATCAATTTAGGGTTTTCAGTGTCGCATTAGTGTCTATTCAACACATACAACATGTTTCCATGTTGCCCTAAAATGGATTTCTTCAGACGCTTCTCCTACTTTTTTATTTACCTATTTACTAATTTATCAGTCCACCGATTTCTGTTGAATCTAAGCGTGACCTAAAGATGTTTGAAAAACCGCTTCAAATTGCTTAGACCAAGCTTCTTGGCTTCTGCGATTGCTTTATTTTGGAACCAGAGATTCAGTCATTCTTAGTTGGAGTACTACTGTCCATTCGGTTAATATGACCAAGGAATTGTAGTCTTGTAGTCTTGTAACTTAATTCAGTTAAACCTTTTCCTCCTTTCCACATCTTCCCAAAGAGGACCGAATAATCGACAGAATATTTTGGTTTCGAAAGTTCGTAAAATCTGGTCTTGCTTATCGTTCAAAATTTTAAACTGGCAAAATTTTGTCTCACTTTGTGTTGGAATAATTCAGATGTTCTCGTATCACTTTATAACCCCGGGATGCAAAATCGATGTCGAATTCATTTTTGAAGTCGATGAAGTAACGACTTGGAATTCGTCAGTGTCTTTCAGGTTTTTGGCAAAGTGTGAAAGTTTGGTCTATTGTCGATGTAACTTTCTCAAAGTCGTACTGGTATTGGCCGATTTTTGTATTGCAACACGACTTCCGACGCTCACGCAATACACCAATAGATCAGATGATGTAACCGTTGTTAAGGGATTTGCAAAATATCAGATCACCTCTTTTTTAGATGGATCATAGTCTGCATCTTCCAAAAGCCAGTGGGTTGTAAACACCGTGTATGAACGAAAATCAGAGTGCATTAAATAACCCCATTTCATAAACTATCGAAAAGTTAAAATAATATTTTTTTTTTGGGTAAAGCTCAGTCGGCACGTATAACTCCATCAAATTTCTAAAATCCTACTAAGTCCCCTTTTACATTATTCGAAGGCATTCGTACGTGTAATAACTCACCTTTGGAAAATTTTTTCAAAGCTGTTTTTTTTTTATTTGTTTGCTCAAGTTTGAAAATAAAAAAACGAAACAAAAAATATTATAAACAGGAATGAACATGAATGAATTTGAGCGCCAAGAAACGCATGGGTCGCGCGATGTAGGAGCAAAACGTGTTTGAGATTCTGTTTCCCTCGAACTTGAATTTCATAATCGCGGGCAATCATAAGGGAGGTGAGAATGGGAATGGGAAGTGATGGAATTTTTTGGGAAGGGGCTGCCGTGAGTCTCAATGTTGCTGTAGGTAGCTGAATTTGTTTTTTGGAAGATAAATGAAGCATGATCTTGCACATGAGGTGATCTCAGTTGGATAGGTTAGTTTCTTTTGAAAAATGTTATGAATTAAATTGGCGCCAAAGGGCTTAGGTAAATAAATAAACATTATTTTATTTTTTTGAAAAAAGTTTAGTTTTTAATCATTTATTTTATCCGAGAAAAATAAGTTTAAAAAATAAGGATTATTTATATTACTGTACAACTTTATGTTATGGAAATAAAATATAAATTTTTTTGTTAATTTTATCATCTTTTCAAAAAAAACAAAACAATTTAAACATAATATTTTGTTTCCAACATAGTGTGTATTTAACATTTGCACACATATTTAAGACAAGGTTCTTTGAACACGGACGATTGAAAAATAAAGGTACTTTTGTGTGTAGTTACTAAGTTTTTTGAATATTTTGAGAAGTTGAGCTACCAGAGCTATCTTGGAGTTACCTTGAACTAGTTGCGTTCGCAGAGCTTGATGGTCATGAATCGGTTCTAAGCCAAATTCTTGCACAAAATTATTCATTTGAGCAGTTATATACTTGTAATTTGTGAGCATTTACAAGAAGTGTCGATTGTTTTGTAAATCACACAAACATCTGAGGAACATTTTTCACATTATAGAATAAATTACTTTCATTAGTATCTTTCATGTTAAACGGAAGTAAATTAGAAGAAAGCATAACAACAAATTTTTTAACTTTGACTTACAAAAATATTTAAATTTATTTTAATATGTCAAGGATAATTCGATGATTCGATGAAAAGACCTTTCTGAGTTTTGCTTTTTTTCTACGAGGACACGATATCAACGCGGATTCACATGCACAAATGCTCTAGTGTAAAATGTTTTTGTATCGCAGATGGAAAAAAAAATTGATTGTGCCATATTTTGACCGTTTATAATACAAATATTGGCGGAACTTTTATTTGTCCCTAAATATCAGTTAAGGTGGCGTATTTTCTAAGGCATTTTTTCTGCAGTTTGTCTGTATTTCACAAATCTTTCGATATTCTAAGGCTAGACTCACTAGTGCTATTTAGGACCTTATTCCTATCGTTTCAAGTTTTTCGATGGAGATAGACCTTTGGATCCTAATATGTCTACGGATGGAGAACGAGCTCTTCAAATCTGTTCATGCACCGTGCCACTTTACCATTGCAATTTTCACGAATTGGGCATTTTTTGTACTAACAGAGCGTTTATTTTCACGTGCGCTTCAAAAATTCTTTATTTGATTCAATCTCCATCTTTTATGAACTCTTTGCATTGAAGCATTTATGATGGTACCTACAGGAAAAACATACTAATCGGTCTGTAAGTTTAGCTTTAAAAAAACATATTTTGATAAACACACTTATGCTGTTAATTTTTACAAAAAATTGTAATTGTCGGTTTTTAAAAAGCTGGTTCTCTAACCAGTACAAAAAAAGTCTTATTCGGGTTGGAATGATGTGAGTTGAAATTTCTTTAAAAATGAAAAAAAAGGTTTTCATCCATTTAAAGGCAGTCAAAATGTGAATCCGATCTGTTAAGACAAGGTATCGAACAAGTGATATAAACCGATTGCTAGAAGACTTACACATGTACCACAGAGACCCATAAGACTCTGTTTTAAAATGACATGGCGTAAGATTTAGGAAAAAGTTATAGGAAAACAAACGACAAATGAACCTGAGGAGACTTATTTAAATGACTTATACAAAGCTTTTGCCGCTGCCTCGTCTTCGAAACAAACTATTGACAACTACATGGACGAAATATATGCCGAGCTAAGTATATATAAGCAGTCACAAAATTTGCATACCTTCCGTTTCATAGGCTTGATGAAATGGAAATCATAAAGGCCATATTTGAAATAAAATCCAATGCAATTGGGATCGATGGAATGCATTCAAAATTTCTTGAAAAGTTTATTTTAAGCATACTTCCTTACTTGACATCTACATTACCAAAAATTTGAAAGAAATTGAAAATTGTCTCACTCTTTTAGACTGCTTCATCAAATATGTACCCGAGAAACGCATGAGTTGGCAAATTTTTTATTGCTTGAATAAAAACTTCTTACAGCTTCTCAGTCAGGGTTTAAAGCACACTTCAGCTGTACGCCTACATTGAGGATCTACGCAATGAAATAGACCACACAAAGTTACACATCATCTTTGGCTTCGGTTGACTTTTCAAAGGCATTTGACACAGTCCCACATAAGCTGATTTTACAGCAGTGAAAGGATTATTATTAATTTGAGCCAACCACCAAATAAGGTTAATTGCAAATTATTTGAGCGGTAGAAGTCGGGCTGTTTGAGCAGTCGGGGGCTGTTCAGATTTTCTTACAACAAATGTAGGCGTGCATCAAGGATCCAGTCTTGGGCCTTTGCTTTTTACTATGTTCTTAAGCACTGCAAATGAACGAAAACGATATGCAAATATATCTCAGCCATTCTGTTGGTAAAGCTGATGATGGGACAGCCCATTTCTTTTGTCTTTTGTGTCCTAATTAGACCATGTCAATGAAGAATTAAGGTAGAGCTTAACAACACCGTGAGACACAGACTCGTAAAAGCGCATTCGACTCTCACCAATGCTTTCATTTTACCTAGGTAACTCAAAAACAATTTTTTGTGTGCTCTGTTAAACTATGGAATTTAATCCCATCTACTATTAATAGACTGAACAACACGAACAGTTTCGAAGGATACTCTGCCGATATTTTAATAAATTAAAATAAAATAAAAAATTTATCATTTAATTAACAATTTATCATTGTTTACTTTTATTTTTGATTTTACGTACGTAAAAGTCGTTACCACAAAAACCAGGTTTTTAAAGTTCCTAAACGGTTGCGTATGGATTTTTGAGCAGATTCAATTGTTTACACAAGCCCACATTTTGTATGCATCCCAGATAAAAATGTGTGATTTTTTGAGCAAAAATTGTCTTCAATTTTGAGCTTCTCTTAAGCCTTTTTGCTTAAATAGCTGAGTCGATTGGATCCTGCATAATTCTCCTTAGGCAAAAGCAACTGATTTTGATTTATGGCCTGAACTCATTCAAAAACGAACTGCCGTGGACAAGTCTACCATACACATGATTACTGATGTAATCGAAATGCGACGATGAGGATAAAGATGAGACCATCTAAATTTTACACTATCTTCCTTACAAGAACGACTATTTAAGTGTCAAAAGCAACAAAAATTTGCATGACCTAGTTTCTGAAAGTGATAGGTTCAGGTAACTCCTTGTTTTAAAATCAAGCTCCAATGACTCCAGCGAAATTCCACCCTTTGCTGCACAAAACTCTTTACCAATAAATTCTCAAGCGGCTCAAACTATTATACATGTGTACATCTATACAAATACGGTGTAGACTTTCACATTAAATATGATTTCGCAATTAAGGCCAAAACAGGTGCTAATTAAGAGTTTTTATTCGTTTTAAGTCTACGAGCATACTCATCAAAAAAACATCCCCAGTCTATGACTGCGCAATTGAAAAACTCGCCCTGCTCCCCTTTTTCATGTAATTCGATTTACTTTTATCGTACACGCTCGAATAGTAGAAATGCTAATTGGACGTTATCCACTGGCGCCATTAGAGTACACGTTTTAAGCTGATAAGGTGTCGCCTTGAATGGATCGATCAATGAGGCTGATATCACGAGTTACGTTGGCTTTGATTTTCAAGGGTAATACCTATGAAGAGGCAGAGTCAACTGAGGAATGGCAACATTAGGTTTTTTTTTTTTCGCTGAATCAAAAAGTTTTTACAACACCGATCGATACACTGCAGGTCAAAAGTTTCATGCTAACCTAGTTGAATGACTTCGTCGTGAAAGCAGATCGAGGACCTTCACTTGCTGAGACACTTAATTTGACCGGTCACAAGGGGCTTTGACTACTTTTACAGTGGTTCGGGCAAAGAGCGAGCAGAAGAATTAGAATAACAATCCAAAGATTTTGGATCTCAGGTATATTTGGGATCCGATTGCTCAGGAATCCGAATAGTTAAGGAGAAGTTGATTGTGACTTATTTGAGTTCGTTCAATTTGCAGTATTTTATTTACCAACCGAGTGGACGCTGCACACTTAGTCTGACTTCTATTCTGTCCGGGCAATCCATCGATGGCGTCGTTAATTTAATCCATACGAAAACCTGTATCATCATTTTCGAAAACTAGACAGAAGTTTAGGTTCTAGGATTCGAAACTAGAATCTAGAGTAGAAAACTTCAAAATTCCTTGCGATGTTCTCATATTTTCTTGTTGTGATTCTGACCCTTTTGGTGGCGTTGCCGTTGTTGATAAGTTTCAATAGACTAATACCCTTTCGAGCAAGACTCAAGTCATGACTTAAGTAGAAGCTTTGGTGCGAAATGCCACGCGAATCGCATAGTTTTTTTTCTGACGTCTTTGAGTCCTTCGTGGCGAACAAAACACAAACAAAAAGATTTGTGAAACACTTCAATCGTGACAGTGATCAAAAAACTTTTGTTTTGTGAGATTTGGCCAAACTGGAGAAACAATGAATTTCGTGTTTTAAAAAAGCACTAATTTTGCGTGTTGAAAACCATTTAAGAGACTGAAGACGGACCGAGACTGAAGACACTTAATTTCGTTACGGTGTGAGAGGTCGCACTAAGCGGCCTGGGTGTCCTTATTACGTCACGACGGAAAAAGTGGTCAGCAAAATCCACACCAAGTCAAAGCTCATTGAGAAAGCTGAGATTGTAGCAATTTATATTGATCTTTTTAAATCCAGCATGACCATTTGGGCATGAAATAATTATCGGCAAGATGGTAGCCGCGTTTTCTGGCGATGAACCTGAAGCGGATTTGGGTAAAGATTTCAAAACAGAATTTGGAACTTAGAAGTGAATTTGTTAATCCTGTTAATCCTGAATACACCTCTAAACGCCAGATATAAAGCAATGGGCCTCTGCATGCGAACGTGCTCAATGAAGCGCAAAAACGGAACTATGCCAAATTATTAGACACTTATATATAGTATAATGCAGGATTGATGTTACAGCGGACCCACCGAGTTCTCTCGACTGTACTAACAAGATCAAAATGAAAATTAAAAAAAAGTTGGAATAATGTAGTGTAATTCGAAAACTTTTTCGCGCTGAAAGTAGACTAAGTCGGAAATTGAATTCAATTGAAAAAAAAAACAATTATTTAATTTCAAAGTCGTGACTTACCGACAAACTTTTAATGACAACTATTTTTAACTTTGGAATAGATTCTTGTGCTTCAAATCGATAATAAATAATGTATTGAAAAGACTGAATTATGAAAACTTACTGCCTTCAATAATATATATACGGAAATATGTTTTTGAAGCAAAGTTATATAAATAAATTTATTATTTAAGGCAGCTTGAAAATTAATAAAGGAGATATTAAAGATGATAACCAGTTTTAAAGGAAATCTTGAATAGCCCCCTTAAAATGTTTATTGAAGAGAAAAATTAAATGCATAACAGATTCAGTCGAGTAACCAAATAAAATGTAGCTAATAATTTTAACAATGAACAAACGATGATTTTTAAGGTGATAGTATTTTTTTTATGAACCCATAATTCCTGTGGATTTTTTCAAAATTATTGCAGTACTGCGAACACTTTATTTTTATGGGAATTGCTTATTTATTTTTGGAGAAGCTAGTCAACTTTATAATAAATGTGATAATGGAGGTGCTTTTCTAAGTAATCTAAAAATCGTTTGATAGATTCGGCTTCTATTTGGATGGCGCCGATATTTCTGAAAAAGGCTTTAAAATAAGACTTCTGTAATGATATAAAAATGAAAAAAAAAAATTAAGCATCGATATGAGTTTCGGAAGTTCTTTGTTAACGAAACGAAACGAACAACGTAGACTGTACGATGGCTATTCGACCGAAGCTGCCATTTTTGGCAATTTTGCTTATTTTATTATTCATTCATCATTATATCATTGTAGGAACAGAGGGAAAAAATAAACAGGAACAATACAAAATAATTGTAATATTAACTTTAATATATTAAGAATTATATTAATATTTTGGTTTTATTTTTAATTTGAGCTAAAGCTTTAATTTTTAATTACATTTTCTAAAGGGTGTTAACATAAGTCCTTAAATGTGTTTAAAAGTTCTCTTTCGAAAATGTACATGTAGTCTGTATTTCTTATGTTGAGGGGAAGTGATTTGCAAAATCTTATGGAGCACACAAAAATTATTTTCGAGTTATATCATATTTGAATTTAGTTAAAAGGAGAGCCTTAGAACAATTTGAGTTACATGAGGTTGCAAAATGTATTGGGGTCTCTCATTTGATTTCAAATCAAACAAGAACATGTACATGTACTAAGTACTTGTTGAAATGCATTTTGAAAACTATCGTTGCCTTTTTTTCGACTTCAGTTTAAGGTCATTTTCATTTGATCACTGGGAATAGAATAAATCCTTGCCGGACTCATTTGGTAGTCAGAAAATCTGAGTTTTTCGACTAGTTTTAGTGCAGTTAAATTGAATATAAAGTTTAATGTTTTAATGTTTTAATGTGTTCAAAAGCTACTAATGCGGGACTGTGCCAAAAGCATGTGAAAAATCAAATAATGCCAAAGATGTTATGTTTCCCTCATCGATTTCTAAACGTCAATCCGCAACCACGTTTACGTACAATTACGATGGGCTCTAAGTCCTGACTGGACCAATGTCGATGTTGGTCCAATATTTGCTAGCTCATTTATTTCTTAAGAGTCTTTGATAGAAAAGGATAAATTGAGATAAGACGATATTCTTTTGGACGTGGCGCTTTGCTCTTTAAGATTGGAACTACCACATTTTTGATTTGTTCCACATTGTAGGAAATGACGAGGTCATTTTAATGTTGTCGAAAACATAGTTTCGAGAGGGCAGTATAGGTGGAAAATGGTTTTTAAAAATTTAGGGTGCATTTTGTCAAACCCAATTGATGCGGATTTTATTGCAAAAAAAGGCTTAACGATATCGATTTGCTCAACTTTCTTAAAGCATTATAAATCTGCACCTGTTTCCTCATACCGATGTCAATGGCATTTGTTTGAGACAGAAGTGAGGCATCGGCAAATGCTTTGTTAAGTTTATCAACGAAAGATTCTACTGTATTATAAGATATTTGCTTTCCCATGCCCATCTGCTTAATTTTTCAAACATAAATGGTTGAATTGTACCAAGGTTCGGTTATGAGTCCGATATTACATTAGATATTAATCAACTCCATTTTTGAACAAAAATTGAATGGGAAGCTCATAATTTTAGCGGGTGATGCGACCAGCCTATAGCCTGGATCTTCGGGTTAGTGTGTCTTTATTTATGTGGGGACAAAAAAGCTATCTGCCATCATTCTCTGCTCTGGTTCGAGGCTTCATTTGTGCAATCCATTGACTTACGAAAAACTGTACTGAGTTTCTTTATGGCAGTTTGTTTTACCCTAGATTTAGTCACAACTGGTCTTGTGTATTTTTTTTTTTTTCATTTAGAAATTTGAATTTAAAATTTTAATAAAGAAGACGGATTCGAATTTTTATATTTGATTTTTCAATTAAAATTTTTACATTTTTATTTTGTTTTAAAAATAATGCTATTACGATTCTGCTCAAATAAGTTGTTGGGTTTGTCAGACATCCTTCTAGGATACAAAATTAACCAACTCTAGGTAGTCGACCTAAAAGAGGAAAATATTCATCGATATCTTATGTGACGTAGTTTGGACTAATTTAATGCATACAGAGACAAGTTGATCAGGAACTTTTATGCTGATTGCGTAGGTTTAGTTAGAACTCAGGTGTGAGTTCGAGAAAACCCCATTCTCTTGCATCAATAATAAATTTTATGGAAAAAAGTAGACACCTCCTACATCAGTTCATTGGAAAAAAAGTATCGTTATGCCGCACCACAAACAGTGCAATAGTGTTCTAATCAAGCTCGATTGTATATGCAAATGTGTGTGAATGTTTTTCCTACGATTTATTCTCTGCGTTTCCATTCAACGCTAATAATGTTAATCAAACTGCAGAAATATCTTTATTGAAAAAATGATTCGCAATTGATTTCGATGTTGTTTAATGTGGTTTGTATTTTTACATTTCTATCAACTAAATTTCAGTTTTAAATGGTTTTTGATGTGGGCATAGATGCATTGCCTTGTCGCCATCATCAAGTTTATAGTGATTGAAATAGTCGCGAACGTCGTACATAATGTATAGAGTAGATTTATATACAAATGGTAGGAAAATTGTACTTGGTTGTAAAATGAATTCGCAACAAAATCCTAAGAAATCAGAAAAAGGTGATATTTAACCCTTAAGCAGTCGAGACTTTTCGTGTAAAATGAATCAAGACGTGGGTAGCATTTTTCCACCCACATTTTAAAAGCATTGTTCATGCAAAAATTGTCAAATAAGTTTTTGAATTATTTCAAAAGAAAAAAATTAAATTTTTATTAGAAAAAAGATTAACATTTATTTAAATTGACATTAAGTTAATGAACAACCTTTAGATCCTTCGCTAGAAGCCACTTTGGGATTTCTTTTTAGTTCTTTTGCAATAGTTATTTATTTTCGTTACTTGGCAACTAGCTAATCAAGAAGTGAAAGAGTCGTAAATTAAAATTTCGTCGTTATATTTCAGAAAATATTCGAAATATTTTTGGATAAAAATCTCCCCAAAGCGCTTTTTTTATCGCCAGACAGTCCATACTTTAGTGGCATATTGGGCGTTTTTATAAGCTATTTAAGTCGGTGAAAAGTAGCCAAAGATATCCTTTAAAATAGATGCACAGAGCAACCTGATCGACCAAGAAACTTGGCAAAATTTCTAGAAAATTTCGAGCTTTCAATGGGACTAGTATCCGCGAAAAAGTAAAAGAGCCCAGACAGTCCCACAGTTAGCTCAAGGATATCGATATGAGTTAAGGAACAGAAAGTTAATAAGTTATTTCAACAAGAAATCCCAAAAACCGTACTGCAGGCTGCAAAACAGACGCAGGGACTCATGAATATATTTAAGCAGCATTCCCAGCTGAACTATAAGCACTGACGGATAGATGCAGCAGTTCTTCCATCTACTGTGGGAAAAATTAATGTTGCTATAAAAAATGCAAGAGGTTATCTGGGGAGATTGAGATTGCTTTCATGTACGTCGACTTGAGTACCAGCTTCGTCCGTCAAATCAACAAAAATGACGAGCCAACTTGTTAGGTAAATAATTGGTCAAAATTTACGAACGATTGGTTCTAAGCTCCAAGGCTCGAAGGTAGATCGAAACCACTGGTCTATTTTTTGCTCAAAAACATGCTTGACATTTTATAACTAACATCAAAATAAAAATATGGATCCGATTTCTGAGCCAAGAAAATTAATATATGCATTTTTTTGACTTATAAGCCAAACAAGGAAAAAAGCTAATCGTTTTGGCATGAAGAAGGGCATTCTATGCGTCCGTTATAGACGAACTTAAGAAAAGTCTGATACCCCCACATCATTTTAAATAATCATCGATACTTGAGAATCGAAAAGAAGCGGCAGACCGAGTTCGTCCTCAAAGCAGGGGATACACACTATCATATTAATTATGAAGACGGATTGAGCTAGAGCTTCAGAGATCTATGCACAGTTCAACTCTTCGCATTCAAAGTAGAGACCAATTTCAACGACATAAAATGCGTTTACCTTTCGCACTAGCACAAGCAGTACTTTTAAACAACGGTTGTAAAGTTCTTGCACGGTATCAAAATAATGACTTTTGTAAATGATCTCTTATCGACACTGGTGTGAAGGCATAACGCTGACAGCGGGATGATGAACCAATCTTTCCAACCACAGTTTCCTTGTATTACAACCATTTTCGAAAAAAATCTGTGAATTAAGTGAATGCAAAAAACTTTGGAAATTCCTTCTAATAGGCTGGAGATCAATAAAATTGGAAAGACGGTCAAGGTGCGTTTTTCGATGTATTTCATCTGATGGCTTAATTTTATTACCCTTAACTTTTAAGTTAATAGATTTTACGTTTAGTGAGATATACAAAAGATTGATGATACCATAATGAAACATGATGATGATGAAACAAGAAACGGCATGTGAAGAAATGTAATGTTGCTCCTTTCCAAACTTCTTTTTTTGTGAAATAGAAGTTAAATTGCAACATTCTGAGCATGAAATCTACACACATTTATATGTGCTGAAAGATGCCTGCAAAAAGAATGCGGAAATCCAATAAAAATGGGTAATTTTCTCTTGGAACTCAATCCAAGACAATTCTTATTCAGTGCCTTTTACGTTTCACTACACGTGTACAAACATTTTTATGATCTACTGATCTATCTTTGTTCGTTCGACATCGACAACGGCGGCGTGCAAATAACTTTTAATACTTTTTGTATGCCGCCACCTGTAACCAGACGTGTTGGCATGTGAGTGCCGACTTTTCAAAACGAAAAGAATACAGTCAAAATGACAAGTATTTGCACGAATTCGCAATTTAAATCAATTGCAAATAGTTATGCAGATGTCTCGCGCACCTTTGCTATAAGATAATGAATGAGCAACGAATTTCATTCACAAGAAAAAAAAAAAAAAACACCTTACCCACCACTAACCGGTTAAGCGGCACCAATGTTGGTTCAATGTAAACATAAGTCAGCTGCCAGTAAAGATACATTTTTTTTTCTATATTCATTTTATGAATTGCACGTGCTTCATAAGAGCAGAAAAATCTGTTGCTGACCTTTACACAAAATTGCGCTCGCGCACTCAAATGTATCCGATGCATGAATCTCAACAGTGGCGGCTTACATAAGTCGTGGCAATTAACCCCTACACTGTACGCCACTGGCAACTCCACCACAAACTCCTTTCGAACGAAAAAGTAAGACGCAATAGTAAGCGTTACCCCTTCCCCGCCTCCACCGGGATCGAATGTGAAACTAAGTTTTCGTTAGAAATTTATTTATCTAGATACGGAAAAATGTCTGTTGAGATACTTTGCTTGTGTATACCTCAAAACACATGCGCATCACGCGATGTATGTAAACACATACATCTAAGCATTGCATCTAAACATTGTGTATACACAAACTCACACACAGTCTGAGTCAGGGAAACAGTTCACAGGAAAGAAATGAATATTTACAGCAAAAAAGTAAAAAGTATCTTTGAAGTTTTTCTTTTTTAATTTTTTATAGTTTGTAAAGAACATTTTAGCACAGCGAGGCGGCGGGTTGTGCTCATCGTTATTAGCAGCCGCTTCGACTACTCTATACACACTGTTTTACTGGAACTGATTAGTCAGCCATTAGCAAATAGGCGGCAGCACTTTCGTTCGTTCGTGTATATAGACTTCGACCATAATTCATCAAACTCGCAAACGCAATGTTAAATGTATGCGATAGGATTGGATGAGATAGTTTTCTCCAAACAAATTGCCAATGTTGGCATTCTTGCTTTGAACTGCAAACTGTACGGTTGTTGCATGACATACGAGCAACGTTTAGATACAAAATTGTTGTCGCATAATTTTTTTTTCTTCGAATTTTTATCTTCAAAAAAACAAAAAACCATTTATAATTATTTAGTTTGTAATTTCTTTTTTTTTAAGTATTAACAGTATTTTTTATTTTATTTTAAAAGTTTAAAAAATAATAATAAATTTTTTTACGGAAACTTTTTATTAAATAAACGTCGGAATTTATTTATAAAAATTAAAAAAAAACATATAAAAAATTTACGTTAAAACAACGGCTTAAGCTGATATTTTTGGATATTTACGTTGCCTTAACAATTGGATTGAATCTCAGCAAAGATGAGTTTTCACACGAGCAACTCAAGAACGCCTCTGGCGGGAACAGAATACACAGTGAGTAACAAATTGTATCCATTAAAAGTATCTACCGTGTGTTGTTGGTCATTTGATCTTAATTACAAATTTCCAATAGTGTTTCAGACACACTGTTGCGTGATAGAATGTCCTTAAAAATTCAAATTGTATTTGTGTGTGAATTTTTATATCATAATCGTTGCCAGTTGCTAGGATACAATCAACAAAAAAAAGAAAGGATGAAATTAGAACCACCCTAGCTATAACTATGAGTCGTTCAACAATGACAACGTTGGTTTTGAGCCGACAGACGACCGCCAATAAATTGTTCTAGATGCAATTGTCTTGCTTGGCTTGCTTACGTTTCGCCAGTGGAATTTTCCATTGGAGTAGGAATGAAATTATATATTTTTTTTCCTATGTAAGCAAATATTTCAAAGAGGTTTTGTCATTGCGTTGAAGTAGATTTTATTAGTTTCACTGAGTTTTAATGGTCATGCTAATTCCATATGGAGTTTTTTTTTTTTTTTTGGCAAAATTCTTTTGGGAGCGTTTACTTTTGTTTGTTTATTTATTTATTTTTTTTTTTGGCTGGAGGTTGTCTGCGTTTGGCAGTGACTAGTTGGTTGGGTAGTCCTTTTGTTGTTTATTTTTTCCCCCTTTCCCCAACTGAGGAGTGACAATTTATTTGCATATTTGCTCTTGCTATGGTAACGTAATACCATGAGGTTTCGTGACTAATTGTTTTTCGATAAGCCGATGCATGATACATTGGTATATTTTGGCAACACTTGAAAGGAGAAAGAAAAAAAAAACTTGTGTACTTGTGTTTTGCTTGATTTTTGTTACATTTTGAAATCAAGTGCAACGTGAGTGACTGAAGACCTCTAGATATTGCGTCAGACTTTTCTTTTTTTAATAGTGTTGACAAAAGCTAATTACATTGTACTGAGCAAAAGTCACATACAACCCGCAAACTAGACGACTATTAATTTTAATAGTCAAATTATTACCAAAAATAGTTGCACAAAAAAAATGTGAGGGGGTTTACCTGAATTAAATGGCGATAACACGTGATAAGCGCGCTAAATATACTTTAGTTTAATTTAACACGAATTGAAAAACAATCTATTTATATAAAATGAACCGCATAAAACAATTCTTCATCGTTAAACTTAAAAATTGTTCGAATTATGACATGTATTGTAAAAAAAGAACAAAAAGTTTGCAGAAAAAAGTTCTCATAGTTCGGATATCCAAACGTTTTTGTGCTTCATTTTGACCAGGACAGCAGTGCTGTGAGCGAAATCCATAATAAGGGCAGTCATAGTTCCTTAAAACCAACCATTTTATTATAGGTTGTTAGTAGAAGGTGTTCAGCCCAAAATGTTGAGGCTTAATTTTACATTCACATCTTTGGAAAGCGAGCTTTTACTGCTACAACAACAAATAATAAAAATGATATGAATTTGAAAAATTGAGGTTCACCATATAAAGAACGTATTTCATAAAATCACAACTCAACTTTGCGCCTAATAGTAGACTAACTTTCATGGATCAACTCAATAACTTTTTAAAGTATGCAATCATATCGTCTTTCGAACGGAATATAAAGGCTCGAATTCCAATAAGAAAAAAAAAAACATCTTGCAACATGTGGAACGAATGTCAAAATGTTTCCACCCAACCAAACGAAGTGTCACATCCGTGTATAGGTGTTTTGCTTTTGTGGCGGCATTTTCCTCAATTTGAAAATATTAATTACAATGCCATTTTTTACAAATAAATTATGAAAAAAAGTATTTTGATGTGTCAATTAATGACTAAAAATAGAGGGTTGATTAGTAAATAAAAATGCAAATATTGAATGGAGCTGTGTGCATTGAAAACATTTATAGCACACAAGAGAATATCCAATGTTAAATTTTTTTCTAATTTTTCATATTTTTTAATCCCTTCTTGAGAGTAAGTTCTTGAATTCGTTGACAAGCATACACACGATAAACTTGTCTTTTCAAGAAAATACCAGAATAAACAACTTCATGAGTTGTCATAACAAATTACGTATAAGGTTGTGTCACGCGTTAGAGTTTGAAATTGGAAGTTCGCACTAACACAACACATACAATTGTTTAGTCCTTTTAAATTTCTTTTACTTTTAAATTTGTCACCACCTTTTTGGAATTGCAAGCAAACCAATATCGAGTTCGATGCAATGAGAAATCTAAAATTAAAGAAACAAAGTGTTGCATACTCTTAGAAGGCGCGGAACCCTTCGTGGCTCCTTTTTTGTATGCAAATGTGGAAAAAAAAGTTTTTTTTTATTAATTTTATGAGTATTTGGTTCATGATTCAAAACATATTTATGACAAGAGTTGTCAAATCAATCATCGACGAGAAACGAGCTTCAATCATTGACTGTCTAAAATAGGCAAATCTTATCAGGAAGATGCTGCGCAGTTAGGGGTATCATCGTGTTATGTTAAATGCACCAAATCACGGTCAAAACAGCATAGAATTAACAAAGCGACCGTAAAATAAGCATAAAAAATGAAAAAGAAGATGTTAATTGAGCCTTGTTGAGCGATAAATCTAAATTCGAGCTATTCGACACAAAAAATAGAGTAATAGAGTTTCTGTTAAAGTCTGGGGACGATTTCTCCAAGGGTGATGGGAGATTAAGTCTATTGCGAGTGATTTTGAAAATAAGGACGCAGAGAAAGAATACTCTAAGATTCTGCTATGACTACTTCACTAAGAACTTTGGCAAAGGATGCGTATTTCAGCAGGAAGACAGCCCCATACGTCAATACTTTACAAGGGCGATGAAGATATCGCAGAAACTGCAAATACAAAATGCAAGCTCTTAGAACTCAATGGGGACTTTTTCGACGGAAAATCATTTTGAGCCAATTTGTTTTTTTAATAAATTTATTTGCGAGTATTTTTCGAAGAGAAACAAAATAATTTTCTTTCAATGTCGATAAGCAATTTTTTTTTCTCGGTAGTTTTCATGATTGTCATTCTATATTATGTGCTATTAAAAACACTTTTCATATCATATCATATCATATTTCAACGGTAGCAGTTTTTTTTTTCTCGTGAAGAGTCAACGTTACAATTAATTATGGAATATTTTTTAATTTAAAAGACTGCTTTGGCTGGTTTGACAATTGGTTTTCATACCAAAACAATTTTCCATCCAGCTGCCTAACTCGAATTCCTCGAATGGCGTCAATACAAAAATTACCCTAAACCCTGAGCCCCAAATTGGCCCATTTTGGGCGTTGACGTAACCATTGAGATGGTAATGCGTGTCATCTGAAAAGAAGCAAAAGGAAAAGCGATAACCAATCAAGTGACCACCTTTTCAATTAATGCAAAATTCTCCTCAGGCTTTTTCGACACTTACGACAACAGCTGCAATCTTCACCAACGAGCACACCGGATTAACGCGGGAAAAAATTCTGCTATCAATCAGCAAACAAGTCTCACAAGAGGCACACGCTTCCTTCAAAAACTTTATTGCAGTTTGAACATTCCTTTGATCACTTTGGAAGAAACTACGTTTTGTGAATTTTTCTAGTGCACAACAGCTGTCAGTATCAAAATAGTTTATGGTGTGAAAAACAAAAAGATAGCCCACCCTATTCTAAAGTGATTTTTTCGATTGACAAAAGATTGAGGCGGCATCAAACTTTTGGCCGATATTGTAGTAACATTTTAGTTACAACTTTAATTGTCTTAAAAAGAATGTGCAATTCTTGGAAACAAGTTCATTGTCATGGGCGCTTTGACACTGAGTTGAATTTAAAGCTTTATCTAACTGTGCTTGTCCAGGTTCTATAAATCATTGTCAAGTGCGGACTTAGTTAAATTCTCGTTGAGTGTTTTGTTATATTTGAGGGGCCACAACTTAGTCATAGTCACTCGTGCCTTATCTGGCCACTTGGTTACTATTTGTCAGTGGCTTTGCCAGTAATGATGTAACTTACAATGTGCTTCAACTTGCAATAAAAAAAAAAAATCTTCAATAAATCTCTTGTAATGATGCAATTTGAGGTGAAGACAAGATAAGACTTCAGCCCAATTATGAACCAAACAATTGCTAGAATGATGGATCATGCCAAATGTTCGGTGCCTCTGAGAATAGAACAAAGTTTTATGCTTTGAACAAGTGTCTACGGTCCCAATTGTCTTAGTTTTGCCAAGAAAGTTACAAAAAAATGCTTTTGCAAACCATCTGAAGGGCTTAATCTTGAATCTTTAGATCATGATATAAGTAAGTCAAAATTTTACAGCCAAGTAGACAGTTCTGGATTTTACTTTGGCCGATAAAAAGTGGGAATTTTTCGGGGCTATACTCGTAGCCCGTTTATACTCCTTTTTTTGCTGAACATCCGCTAATAAGTTTTTGAATTCACTTCTATCATACAGATTGCTAAAAGATTAAGGATCAGGTTTTTCATTGAGTGTGGAGGCTTAAGCGGACCGTAGGCAGGGATACCAGCCTTTAGAACATCGCATACTGGCGAATCAAGATCTGTTCTGGTTGATTGGATTCGACTCAAAAATATATGATCTCAATGAGCTATTGATGCATGCAAGCCCATATTAGTGATTCTTAAAAAATTCCACAGATCGTCGTTGGTGCTCGTTGAAGGCATAGTAATAGAAGTTGGAAATGGTTTAAAATAATATTTGATAGACGTTTTTAAGGCAAAATTATATTTATTCCTCAACATATTTGCCTTCGAGAGCAATATATTTGGAATACCGAGCTTCCACCATTTCGATATCCTGTCTGTAGTACTGGAAAATACGGTAAGAAATTCGAATCAAAATTGGTTCCGTTTGGCCATCGCTTTTAAAGACGTGTGTGCCGGTTCGTTATCATCATGGAAGAGAAGTTTTTTCTTCGCCATTCAAGCCAGTTTTTGTTTCTATCGCCGGTAAGTTTGCCCAGTGAGCCCGCAATAATACTCTCCTATTACTATTACTCTTTTCGGCAACTGATTTTGATTATGCCACATGCATCCCAAAATACGGACGCAAAAATCTTGCGTACTGAGCTTTGGTATTTTGGTTGCTTAGGTCGGCTTGCCTGGCTTTCCTGCCATTCTAAACACTGCCTTCTGGACACAAGCGGGACAGGCGGACGCTCGATAACACTGCAACAACGCTTAACCAGCCTTTAATCAACATCACAATCCACTCGCTACATTTTGGTCAGTCAGGAAACGCGGTACCCATTTTGCCCATAGCTTTTTCATCTTCAAGACATCATGCAAAATATATCCTGCCCATTTTTCTGAGTTACCCACGGCCTTAGCTAACTCGCCCAACTTCACTTTTGAATCACTCAAAACGATTCGATGAACTTACTTAACGATTTCTGCATTCGTAGCCTCTTGTGGCCTTCCAGAGCGAGGTGTGCTTGTAGGACTCATTTTAAATGCACTTAACCATCAATAAACTATTGTTCTCGAGGAAGCAGATTTGGAAAAATATTTTTGCAACATTATTCGGGAGTTTTTCCCATCAAAAAACAATGTTTGATCAAAATGCGATGCACCTGTTTTTTCATTATTCTAACTACGGCGAAAGTAGCGTCACTCAAAGGAATGAAGCTTGGACAAAATTTCATGAAACTTCATTCATAAATTAGTGACAGAGAATCTTCTCGAAAAGAGTCTGGATCATTTTCTAGTGGCGCAATCTAAGCTTATATTGGCACTTTTCAGCCCATGTAAGTCTATTCTAATATCTTATCTAATAATATAATAATTTGTAAAAATAATAATAATAGTAATGTTGTATTATAAAGTGGTATGTTTGAAAGTTTGTATGTCTACAATGGACCTTCAGAATGACCAAAGGCTATTTATACATTATACTATTTAAATAAAAAGCTCTGTCGTGGCGACCAATTTTGTAACTAAAAAACGTACGAGTGAATGGGTTTTTGGTTAAAAACCGCCTTGACGGTAATAGATATTTAATTGGTTTATATAAAAAAGTTTTAGAACTCAAAAAGTTCTATAAGTGCGCAATGACACATAACTACATGTAAGGGTTAAAACACAAATTGTTAAAATACGAATCAAAAATATTTTTCAACAACAATGGGTAATTTTAATCAAATTAATTTTGTTTATCGTCGATGAAATTTTTTAATATTCCTTGGATGTACGCTTTAGCTTTAAACGACTGGGAATAGACATTTTTGATTTTTAGAACTTTTCTTCGTGCACGAAATCTACGCGGACGAAGTCGCAGGGGACATTTGGAATATTTTGATTTTTAAAAAGAATCTGCACAAAACACTGCTTGAGATTAGATTAGAATAAATTTCCTAAGCACGCAAAAATTATATGTAATTTCTCCTTTGATGAGCTTGAGTTTAAAAAATCAGTCACAACGTTCCTTATTTTGGGTCAAGATTTTCTGTGTTGCTCAGCAGCTGTTTACAAATGAGGCCGTACGCACATGAAGGTCATGTAACAAAAGCCACACAATACATAGAAATTAAATCATACGATCGTGTGTACCTTGTTAGAAATATAAGTACATTTATTTTAATAGGGAAACACAAATCTCCCATTGCGAGCTTTCATCCAGCAACCATCAGAGTAATAACCCCAAGCTGTGCCTCTAAACATCACACCATATCCAATTCAACCACTAAAATTCGGAAGCGACGCGCTTCCCTTAGAGGAAACGATTGCAAGTGTATGAAAATGTGGTATTACGTCAAAGGGGTAAAGACCAGAAATCATATGACATATGAGCAGTTAGAAGCACATGAAGTGATTGCCTGATAAACCTTCAGATAAAAACAGCAACAATACAATAATTACTTTCCTCTTTGCCTTTTGCCTAATTGGGTCTGAAGGTCACAGCGATGTAGTTATTGTCATGCTAGTTTCAAACCGCGAAATATCGATTAGATACAAGAATCTTATGGATAACAATATGTCTAGAAACTCTTCTAACAGTCACGAAACATTCAGTCTGATGTTGTTTCTGACATCGGCTGATAGTGTTGTGTTGAGAGAATGACAGATGGTTTGTTCGACAAATAGTTTGTTTCGTCAGAATTGAGAATGCATTGCAAAGGACCAGGCTTTGATGGACAGAATTGATGTTGTGCCTTGGGAAATTTGGAGACTGAAAGGTGCGAGTAAAAGTATTTTTTACAGATCCTTAAAATATTTAAGAGTGTTTTTTTTCTAATAGGTTTTTATAAGCGTCATTTTGGGCTTAAGCCACCCAACAGAGGCATGTAGTTGGCCAAAACTGCCTTTTTAAGCCACATGGAGAAAAGAATCTCTGAAGCTAGGCTTACGTCCTCTGGCAATACTCAAACATTGGCAATCGGACTACAAAACGACTAAAACGACCTTACCGCACATTTTTGAGTGGAAAATGGTTTTGGGCCAAATGATAATGTTATAAAAATAGACTGTTCCCTTAACGTGGCGATATAGTCCAGAGTGAACCAGGGTCTGAGCCAACAAGCTTCTCCAGCCACCTCAGTTGAGATCCCCTTCTACTCGTTTGCGTCACTTAAGTCGCCGTCTTCTTTCCTACTGGGCCGTCCCTCGGGAGTGGGTTCGAAAACTTTCTGGGCCAGAGCATTAGTGTCAATTCACTCTACATGACTCATCCATCGCAATGCAGACGAGAACATAGATCACACGTAGAATTTTTCATTCGTAAAGTGTCCATGCTTCTGTACAATGTAGCAGGACCAGGATGATGAAGGTCTCATAGAGACTTTAATTTTTCGAAAGAGCTTTCTTAGCCCAAAGAAACAGCGATTATCAAGGGTTATTCTTCGACTGATCTCAGCACTGGTGTTTTGTGCTGTATTTTTGTGACCTCCTCGCCAAGATGTCAACCTTGTTTCGATCTCGTTTACCGCGAAACCCAACTTTGCCGTGTGAGTCTCAGCATTCATAAAAGCATTGTTGACATCACGCTGCGTTCTTCCGATTATGTCAAAAGCATCGGCGCATGCAAAAAGTTTAACATACCTTTAAAAATAGTGCCTCTAGTTTTGACGCGGGACTTTTGCACTATTGTTCGAAGCATGATGTTGAAGAAATCGCGTGACAGTGCATCACCTTGTTTAAAACCTTTTTTGAAATCAAAAGGGCCGATGAGATCTTTGCCAACCTTAATGGAGAAGCGTGAGTTCTCCATCGCCGTTCTGCACAAACCGACGAGATTGGCGGGTATATCAAAACTCGTCTCTGTCGATGCTGTCATAGGCGGCCATGAAATCGATGAAAATGTGGTTAGTATCATTGTGTAGATCCTCGTTTTGTTCCAAGATCTGCCGTTATGTGAATACTTGGTCTATGGTAAACTATTTTGATCTAAAACTACACTGATATGAACCTATCCAACCATATGTTGGAAATAAGTTGGGGCATTCTCCTTACCCTATTATTTGCTTGCGAACAAAACAACAGTTGTATTAGCCTTAATATCTTTATTTCTAAAACAAAGATCCATGTTAGAACCGCCTGGAAACGGTTGGAACTGATTAACCGTCCGAAACTTGTTCTTTCCCAATAAACTGCTTCGGTGCTTGGACTTTGTTGATTACTATGAATCTTATCAAGTTTTAAGGTATGTTGCTATGAGTCAAAATCTCTTTTGAGATATCGCAAGCTCAGTTCGGGAAACTCATAAATAGAAATTATTAATATTTATTTATGGATAGATATGTACTATTGTCGTATATAAAAAAATTGTACATGATTTTGTTTCTCGCACAATTTGTGCGAAAACCGAATTATTATAAAAGTTTTGGTCGTCAGTGGATGTTAAAGCTATAATATTAATAAATAATTAAATAATTCCTTAAGTAAGTAATTATATTTATAAATAAATAAAAAATAAATAAATAAAATTAATAACATAACAAAATATAAATAAATGATAAATAAAAAAATAAAAATTAAATACACAGGATTATATATAAATAGAGAGAGAGAGAGAGGCTACATTTTGTATAAATTTGATAATTCGATTGGAAATCATTTCAACATTTTCTTGGGAGTGTAAAGCTACGGTAGAGTACAGAATCGGTAGACTCATCATCATTTATATAACAATTTGTTTTGTTTAACCTGTACTTTTCGGATGTGACAATCCGCACAGTTCCCCCAAACTTAGCATCCGACACAGAATTGATTGAAGCACGACTTTGTGTAGTTTTATTTTATTTGCTTTGCTTAGTACGGAATTTCTGCTAACAAGAGGATAAATCGAAGTAAATATTAATTTGTTGACAAACCTTTCAATTCCTTGCGAGTCATCTAATGAATAATAAAATATTGAAGGATACGAGGAACTTTATAATTTTTATTGCTAATCCTCTTAACTTAATTTACAGCCGACCGTTCAAAGCCAGTCTATGAAAGTTGAAGTGCAATGAGTGCAGACCAAAGTATCTTGCATTTATTTAATAAGTGCGACATCAGCCGCGTATGTGACGACGAAAACTGAGCGAAATGATAAGTAAATGATCAGGAACGAAAGCGGGATCCAAGTGCCATCTTCCTGTAGAATGCTACAGATTAGCATATTGCTAATGGAACCATTATTCTGCTTTCGAGCATTTCCAGTTCATTTAGGGCTGCTTAAATAGGTTTACCTTAATGTAGTGAATAGCTTATAGCTGCCCATATATAGTATCTATGAATGCTTGTAAAGTGTTTGCCTTGTTTGAAACCTACGCAAGACTTCATGAGAATCAGTTTCTAGGCATTTTTCTTTCTGAGCAACATAGCATGGAATCAATGCATTCGCTTCTTATACAATGTAGATATCAAAATACGGCTAAGGAGTTTTTAGAAGGAACGAGGAGAAACTTAAGGTCAGAAATGCTTTCCTATTTTTTTTATTTTATTTTCAAAGTTTTAATCAAAGCATTTATAAGTCTGTGTGAAAGCTATCTAAAAGTTTCAAACCATCTTGTCTATAATTTTTAGTCGTTTTCTCACTTCTTTTGTTTAACGATTCCGCGCGAACAAACTCAGGCATGGCATTAAGAAAAATCTGATCTAAAAATGCTTTAAGACTCGAACAAGTTGCGAGCTAATTTTTTCGAGTAATTTAACGCCCCTTTGATTGGTTTCCAACTTACGAGATAAAAAAATAAAAAAAGGGTTTTCAAAGTGGGGATGTGCGCGTTTGCTGCAAAGCGTGAGGACTTAGGTTCAAATCCGAATTATAACATTTGGCATTTGCCCACACCCATCGCAAGTGACTGAAAGTCCCTCCGATGTGTTCAGCTATCAACAAAAAGCTTCAGGAGCCGTTCGAAGTCGTCAGTAAATTGAAGGTCGAGCCCCGCGATTTTCGAAAAAAATGTAAGACTCTCAAAAGAGCTATTGCCCCACCAATTTATTTATTTATTATTATAAACTCAAAGGTTTGAGTGAAAGTCAAAGCCTGTCGTTATCACTGGTTCCAGAGCACTAGACTGTTTTTTAATTGATCTTCTTACTTTGCGGTATAAGCCCCGGAAATGAAGCTGAATCCACATGGACGTAATTTAATTAGATTTGTTTCTTTTTTTTTTCTTATTAATTATTGACATTCACGGCTCAGTATTGAAACGCAATTTGAATCCAAATTAAACTTCAAAGCAACCGACAGGAAAATTGGTTCTTCTAATTAATTTGCGCTTCTTTTTATGAGAAACCCAAACCTTGCTTTCGTTCGACTCATTTATTTTTTTTCTATCGTTCCAAGTGACGTAGCTAGTAGCGCAAGTTATCGCTATCTAAACTTTAGGGGGAAAATTCTGTAGAGGTGTGATTGTAATTATTTGGATAGTGATTTGTTTCGAGTCCGGAAATAACTGGTTCTATTGAAGTGAAGGTATTTCGCACTTAACACTTGCACTGATTATCTTATCAGTTTTTATCTAAAATTTACTAGATGCCTGCAAGGGTTGACTACCAGATATAAACAGCCGTCTATTAGCTTCCGGATGAAATTTACTGTAAACAGTGTTAAATATTATAGAATTATGAGTAATAAAATATATTTAAGTTGACATAAAAAATACATTGTTGGTTCTGAAAAGGAGATTGTGTTAAATTGAAAAACCCGAGAAAAATTATGCATGATTTTAAAATATCTATGACTTCGCAATTAGAGCAGAATATCAAAAAAATCACGACTCACGGGAATGTCCAATCAGTGATTGTAGTGTAAGTGGGTGGAGACCTGCCTTATCGTCCCGTTGAAATAATGGCTTGCGATGATGATGTCATTAGATCTGAAGGCGTAACACTGACAGCAGAGCTATGAATCATTCTTCGAAATTGAGCTTCCTGGCATTTCATTCAACTAATGGCGAAAAAAATACTGCGAATTTTGTAGCAATGCAAAGAAGTCTACATCTGTTTGATGTCCACCCACGGAACAATGGAAACCAAAAATGCATCCCAGGTTTAAATCCTAATCATTTTGGTCACTCTGTTCATCACTCATGGTAAGGGTAGTCATGATCCCTTGAAGGAGAGGAAATTTGAAAAACAAACTTTCAAGGAAATACAAAATTTTGGGCGATATTCGCCGGTTGTAGAAAAAGCAAGTCTGCTAACTGTTTAGGTTTTTGTTAATATCACGTTTCAAGCTGATCCAGATGTTCAAATTCTTCTGAATACGTGCTCTTCGTTGCTTTTTTTTCTGATCTCTTCCGGACTAAATGGAAAAATTAGCATTATTACAACTTGTCCCTAAAATGGGCGAATTTTGTTGGTACTGAAATTAATTTTTTCAAATTTCATGGAAACGCTGTTAAATTGTCGTCCAATGAAATATTAAGAAATCAGGCAATATGGTTTCATAGCTTAAGATACATTTCCACTTGAGAGTAAAAGGTCCGAGAGTAGCTTTCAGGCTTCTCTCGAGAGTAGTTTCATGAGTGGACACAGTGTTGAGAGCAGCTCTCGGAGAGCTTACGGAAAACTCCCGAGGGTCGGACTTTCTGAGAGTTTCTCCCTTATGGAGACATGTGTAAACCACTCTCGGACAGTTACTTTCATGATACCAATTTTGTTCGTAGTTTGAGAGTAGCTCTCATGGAGTAACGTGTACGATGGCGAAATTCTGGACATGCGATGAGGCCAAGAAATAAATTTATTAAATGTTTTGTTTAAAGAATTCGCAGAAGAATTTTCTTGCACTGAAAATTTAACTTAAAGATAGATTCATAGTTTGGAAAGCATTGTGGTTGTGCTTTTTTCCAGCCTAAAGATAAAAATATGAATTTTCCGCAGGTTATTCTTCAAACTCCTTGTAATATTCTTCGTTCTCTTCTAAAAAGGTAGTAAAAAATATGAAGAAATGAATTGTGTTTCGAATGAATCCCTGACTTCCTCTATTATTTGACTTTGCATTTCAATGTGCAATGAAGGGTATTCCAACGGCTTTCGTATCCTTCGGCAATCTCCAACCAAGAAAAGAAAATGTAAAATTTATGCAGAGAATTTTATTAAAGTTGATCAACCAATTTTAGCCAAGGAACCGGATGAGCAAGGAACAATTTTGTAAGTATGTTACCCAGGAACTAAGGGGGAGCGATATGATTCCTGAAAAGAAACTCAAGTGTGAGATTTGTAAGGCTATTTGCCTTGTTGTTCTTCAGAGCAGCTTTAATTTCTGGAGATCAATGTTGGCGGGTTGAATTCTGTTTATACTCCGCCTCACTACTTTTCAGCTGACAAAAATTCGTGAATTGTTGTGGTTTCTTCTGTTTTGAATAATGGTTACCACAAAAGCTGCTGCAACTTTTTCCTTTTAAGATGTCATAATGTCAGTCTTAAAACTGCGAACGGCTCACTATCATAAAAATGGACTAAGTGGACACGGGTCTTAGATCTTTCACCGAGAGTTTGCTCACAAAATGCTTGCATAGGGCAGCCGAGAGTAGGTAGGTAGGTAGGTAGGTGTGATTGTCACATCTGAAACAGTTGTGATCCACTTAGTTCCTGTTTGGATCGCTTGTTTTTTACCTTAGATACTTCAGAAATACCTGATTGGTATCCAAGTTGGTCTCTGTAGAGATTGTCCACTTAATTGCCGGTTATTACCAGTGTGTTTTCTTAATGATGATTATTTTGCTATGCCCTGAATCTTTATGCCTGACATATTTTCTAGGTTGCCGAATGAATAGCTTCCTAGCATGCTTTTCCTCCTTTTTGCGAGGGCGGGACAAGTGCCTATGTAGTGTAGTACGCTTTCTACTTCTGCCTCGTCGCTGCAGCTCCTGCAAAAGTCGTTATGGGGGCTCCTATTCTTAATGCGTGTGAGCCCATGATACAGTGACCTGTGATAATTCCTTAAACCTTACTTATTATTGTTAAGGCTAAGGAGTGTACTTGTCTTTTTTGGATTAATGCAAGGCCAAATTTGCCTCGAAATCCTGCAGGTGTCTAGTGGCACCCATCTCCGATAAGTGATCCTGATTTATTGCCCGTGGCAAGCTCACCCCTATTCTAGCTAGCTCGTCGGCTCTTTCATTGCCTGGAATACCACTATGCCCATGGACCCAGCATAGGGTAAGGTTACGTCTGACTGCTATCTCCCTTAGCGATAGGTGGCTAAGTTTTACCATCTTCGATTTAATTGATGGTGTGCCCAGAGCCTTGATGGCCGCCTGTCTATGTATATGATGATGATAAATAAACCGTCTATCAGATTCATTGAAAGTAAACTGGGAGCATCTTCGATAGCATTTAATTCTGCCTGGAATTCACTGCAGTGGTTGGGCAATCCAAGGGACAAAGCCACCCGAAAGTAAAATCGCACAAAATTTTCTCGCGAATGGACAGCCACCTCAGAGCTGCTCTCGAGAGTTTACTAGCGATTGTGTTCTCAAATGGACATGCACCTTAAAAGTCCACTGGTGATTTGAAGGCATATCTCAGCGCGAAGAGAAATAAACCTCTTCTAGAGTTCGAGCCGTTCCATTAAAATAGTATTAGATTGGAAAGGGTTACGTTTTGTCTCCGACACTCTTTTCATTTTTCTTAAGCAATCTTTCTTCTGCTCAAATTCCTCTGCGGGATTCCAAAAACAGAGTGGATTTTAATGCTTCCAAAACTGAAAGGTGGAAAGGTAGGTGATAATGAATCTAAGAAACAAAAATACTTTTCTTCCTCGATAAGGACCTCAGTTTGTATGAAAAGATCTAATGGCCGATATCGCCAAAAAACGTTGTTAAATGCCAATTTCCTTAAGTGGTGTAAAAATACTTTAACTTGTCTGATCTGATTCCCAAATCTACATACATTCGGCAAAAACTGGAGTCATATGTTTATCTCAAAAGACAAACTTGAACTTGATCGAAAGAGATCAAAATCGAGCGATGAAACTTAAACTTAAAAAAGCATTGTCCAATCAAGTGACTGTCTCTATTTCTTCCCGATCCATTCCACCCGATTTATGTATTTGCATTGTAAGGGTTTCCATAACCCCTTGAGAAAATGTGGCTTGTTCCAATTTTTTCAAAATTCAGACAGGCAAAAAGCTAACTCTTCTATGTTGAATAAAAAAACGACTTTTCTGAGAAGGGAATGTCCTTTGGCCAGTTTCTTATTTCAAAAGTTCCACCTTGGAACAGACATTACTAGGAAGTTCGACAATATAAATTCCAGCTGATGCTTTATAAGGATTTTTCTCCCTTCCAAAACGCATTCTGTTCGTGGATTTGGCAACTTCATCTTTATAATCGAGCCTACAAAAAAAATATAGGATGACCTTTTCGGACTTATTGTTAGTCTTAAATTTAGACGTTCGTGCCATTAGGCAAGGAATCATCTTAAGCTGGACGGATTAATTTTCAAGATCCTAATACATGTGTTTCGATCGAATCGATGAATAATTTCAATGAAGTTAATTGAGCAGATTTAAGCTGAGTCCTGATCTTTGTTAGCGCCGTTGCCTTGATGTTAAAGCGGGTTCAACTACCGATTAGAATCCATTCAGTATAAAATTTGTTAATTGAAAAAACCTATATTCTCTCAACTATTCCTAATTCAATATTTGTCAAAATCCATTCATTAAAAAATAACATTTTATTTAAGGAACAACAATAAATGTAATATTTAACGATCAACCTTGTAGTCCACCTCACTCGTTAAAAACAATTTTTCCGAGGCTCGTAAAATATTGCAAACTTCTACGCCTCTAAAAACACTAAAGTGCCAAACTCTGCGAATCCACGTTGATTATGACCACAGTCCATTCGTCAATCGTTTGGCGTTAACAAATTTTTGCGACGCAATAAAATGAAAACAACGAAATGCATATAGAAATTACCCAGTTAACAGTGGAAAATTCCATTCAGAGTCCACTTTGGCCCATTCAACACTCCTCCAATTGAAGCCCCCCCTCTTCTTGAGGTCTCATGTATCATTGTGTCCGCGTGTCAGTGGCGCGTCCACAACTTTGGCGTCTCTGTTTTTGGTGTTTTTTTTTTTTGCTGTTTTTGAAGGCTTGCATTCCTGGACGAAATGATGTTTTGCAAGAAAAAAAATATATAAAAAAACAATAAATAAAACACTACTACTACTCATTGTGTATTTTAATAAAATTTAAAAATGTATGGGCATTGTGCTGATGTTTGCACTGGAGTGGCACCCGATCCGCGGTCTACAAATGCGAACCCAATGCGCGGGCACGGAATCATTAACTAACTGACGGGAGAAGGCGGCGGCGCGCGTCTCGTTTACTTATATCCGCCCGCAAAGGGAATCGTAAAACTATCGACTTGCAATTCAGTATTTGGCACGTCGCGTCGGTCATGTTGTTTTGCTGAAGATGGCTTCTGTGAGAATTGGAGTTACTTTTACTCGGCGAATGGATACGCTGGACAATTAATTTTTGTTTCTTTTTTTCTGCTGCCCAATGGGCAATCAAAGACAATTACTTGTACTGCTCTTTGCCTTGGGTATAAAATTTTGAACACAATTGGCAACTGTCAATTACAGATCGATGTATATATAAATGTATCTTTTGTTCAAGAAATTTATCTGCCGGATTGAAGATAACTTTCTGAGAATTTCTGAGAATTTTTTCAAGACTTTCTAGTTTCGTCCTGAATGAAATATTGTTGAAAACTATGAAATAAATAATCGCTTTGCTAATTTCAGGACCAACAATTCACAGTGAGATGGAAAAAAGATGAGGGTATGCGTGACGGAATGTATCGAGTTAATTTTGGTATTTCAATTCGCTGCTGGAGATTTGTAAACATGAACAGAGGTTCGAATTTGTGGTTTTTGCTCACTGTGGTCGGGAAATCATTCCGTCCGTTTTGCGAAGTCCATGAGCTCACAGATCCTTATTCCTTTGAGTTGCGACAGAACTGGTATCAGTGTTGTCTCCAGTATTTAACTTCGCAGTCTCGCTGTTGCTGGGCATTGGCAGGGGAAGTACTCCAGGTCTTCCTGTTTCTCCTCACAAATTTCGCATATTGAAGTTTGTGTAAGTACGAGTTGACCAAGGAATTTTTTAAATCCTTTAATCCTTTTTTTTAATAGTGGTCAGCGGGATGCCTATTTCCTTTACAAGGTTCTGGTCTCTATTTCCTGCTCTTTTCAAAGCTTCATGTCCCGGTACGCATATAAGTCTGACGTCGTTAAGTGTTGCTAGTTTGTTCAGTTTGTGTTTGCACTCTTCTACCAGTGTCGATGCTGATAGGGGGTTTTTGATGGCTTTAATCGCAGCAGTTATATCAGAGCAGATTAGTATTTGCTTCTCCCGTATGTTGAGAGTCTGCTTGGAACACCGTGACCAAAGGTTCAAAGACGAAAGATTCAAAACGCCTTGAAACTTCGTTCGATGGGTTAAGGCAGTATATCCCTGCCCCGACTCTGACGATATGTGAAAGCTGTCCGTATATACGGTGATTCCGACGGAGGTTTCTCATCGTAATTGCCTTCGTTCAAGAATATCTGGTTGAAAAAATTGTCTTGAAATTGTTGTTAAAGGTAACCGTTTTCTCTACTAGATCGCTTTGACGATCAAGTAGTCGTGTCATCGCCCCTGCAAAGCTCAGAATTTTCCTGTGCCCGGTATTTTTCCTATCATCAAAATGATCCAATGCCTTAAATCTTATGCCGAGAGTCGTGCTTAACTTTTCACTTTCTGTAATACTAGTATAATATTTAAAAACGCTTCGATGCCTGCAATCAGCGTTCTAAGCTTAAAAAATTATTTATAATCATATCGGTCATGTGAGCGCTTCCGTTATTGATATGATCGTCCTGCAGTTTTTTGACCCATTTTTAATCGTTCTGGTGAGAACTTCGAGTAATCTGTTTTTGCCCTCCTGTCAGTTATTCACCTTTACAACTTCTAGAGTCTTAACAATTTCTCTTGTCGCACGAGTTACATACGCATTTGTATTGTAGTGTAAGAACCAATAGTGCTCCAGTTTCCTATTCATCAATTTGAGTTAGCAAATCATGTTTATGTATCGCTCATCAGTCATATTTAGCGTGATAATGAAGCCCGAGGACACTTCCATATTTTGGCTCCTCGGGAATGCTACGCTTGCATTCAGACCGATAATCATTTAGGTCTGTCTACAATTTGCAAGAGATGAACCTGTAGTTGCGAATTTCATTTGACTGCTTTATCACCAAAGGCGATATTCTCACCGGAAGAGCACTAGAGGCTTTCCGTCGCCGGGAATTCTGAACCCAAATCATTGACAAATTATTCCATAAAAAAAGTAATGAGTGTTCCGTGGTATTGAGTAATAAAGCATTTCATGGCTGATCGAGCCCTGTTCAGCATCAGTTTACTTCATATGCCGACCCAAAAGTATTTTTCGATACATTATGGACTTTTTTGAATACAGGAAATAACCTTTGAAGCTTTCTCGTAACTCGTAACAAGATGAAAGATTTGTTAAATTGAATAGGTTTCATATTTTAATACGATATTATTTTGACGCATTTTAACTACTGGCATGTTTTTCAGCTGCCTGAAATCTTATTCAAACTGCAGAATTTTGTATTCTCCACGTCGCGTCGTCCAATGAAGTCCGCTAGTTATTTTGTGAGTTAGATTTATTTTCCTCGAAGAATTTAAAAGGATTTGTGGGTTCTGTATTAAAAGATCTGTTGATCTCATTCCTTGTTCACATTTGCCACTCTTCGTTTAATCTACTTATTGAATTTTGTTGGCTTTAAGTAATATAAAGCAAGCCTTTTTCCTTTTTTAGGAGAAGACTGTAAGAGAACTAAGCACGATCTCGCAAAGCAATTTGAAAGATTTCATAAACTTACGAAAAGAAATTCTTTTAACTTAAATTTGAAACAGTGTTAAATAATTAACAACTTTTCGACGTTACCTACCTACCTACCTACCTAATTACCTAGTATCTTGTTGGAAAATCTAAACACAGGTCCTATTAATAGACCTTTAAATTTGTAAAGGAACGTTCAAGTAAACTTTTGTAGCGATTTCAGTTCATTTTGGTAGAAAGAAACTCCGATTCGATTATGTCATAGTTCCTATGTGATTGCTCCCAACAACACAGTTTTGATATTTTAAAAAATTAAGCTCCTCTTTAACTATCAGGAACGTCTACTAACAACGTCTAAGGCAACGCGTTTTCATTCACTGCTTCGAAGCTCTTCACGCACTTGTTTCCGAACAGATTTTTTCTTGGATTTTTTGTGCTCGACAGGATCAAATTTTCTTTTATCCTTTTACCCATCGTAGTGGTTTGAAACACCGCTTTTGGATCTAATTTTATCAGGCTTTTATCGGGATATTGATGTAAGGGATGTGCAATCTCCAAAACTACATATGTTTTTTTTTTCCATAGTTTTGAGGATCTCCAAATTAGTTGTTAACAGGGTCTTTCATTATGCGCTTCTTGTCTTTGAATTTAATAAAAACATAAAAAAGTGCGTGTTATATAACATCGAAATTTGTTTGATGGCCTTTCAATGCCATTATGTATGGAATTTAACATCGTTAAAATGTCCGCCGCGGCTTCTCTCCAATCTCCAATTTTCCATGACTATGTTATGTTCGCTCTGAGGGCCGCTTCTGGCTTCAGAAAACCCTACAAGAAAAGTCTAACGTGGCCAGTTCATATCACCTCCGCGCAAGATGACCATACCCTCGAATCGATCGTGCAGAATTTCCAATGTGGCGTGAGCTGTGTGGAACGTTGCGCCATCCTGTTGTAACCACATGCCATTGGTGTCCATAAGTTCCAATTCAGACCAAAATAAGTTAGTAATTATCGACCTTTATCGCTCGCTGTTGATGGTAATGGCCTGGCCAACGCCGTTCTCATAGAAATATAGACTGATGACGCCGCCAGCTCAAAATCCACATCGAACACTGACTTTTTGGGGATGCATTTGCCCTCATGTGGATTGGTATCGTCTTAAATTCTAAAATTTTGTTTGTTGACGTACCCAAGAAATAGGCCTTATCGCTAGAGATAAGCCCATGTAGCAAACTCACGTCCTTGTCTATGTCGTTTAAATTCAACTTCTGGGTCAGTTGAATATTGTTCGGGTACAGTCCCAAATCTGTCAACTGTCAAGGTTCGGAGGTCCCTATTGGAAGACAATAGTTTTTGGAATTTTTTTAATAAATTAAAAATAAATGATTTAATGGCCTTAAGACCTGCAATAGCCTCATCCAAGTGACGTATCTTTTTATACCCACTTTCAATATGTCAAAAAACATACAGCCTCATTTTAGTGTATTTGCTCATTTAGGATATTCCGATGCCAGAAATTTTCCATAAATTTTACAAGCTCCATAAGCATATTGTTTGGTTCTTAATTTAGTCGTCTTCGAATGTTACATTTTTTAAATATCGATTTTACCAATGATTTAGAAAACCTTCCTGGACGTTAAAATACAAGCCGCGAAATATATGTTTGTCTTTTTTATAAACATTTTTTTTTATATTATGACTAAGTTTATGAAAAACCTTAAAAAAAAATTATTCAGGCCAGTAATTTATATCGTAAAACAATTTCCACTGCGTCTGGCTAATAACTCATAAGTGGTTTTAGCTTTTTAATTATATAAAATCACGAACATCGTAGTCTTTAGTCGCCAAACTGTTCACAGCTCATACATTGTTTCGTCAAGCAGTTAAAAAAAAAGATATCTCGTGAACAGCATTTGCTGACGATATCTTTACGTTCACGTGTCCATTTTAATGAATTATTTATTCGGTAGAAAGGTTAACCGCTCGCTGACAAGTTACTCATTTCACGATAGGAAACGCACATATTTTTATTTGCAAAAGCTTGATTGCGGTTCAATTGCACTGCGGACTTGAGAAAGTCTAAAGCAATTCCTTCGTAAAGCAAAAATGGAAATGTATCTAACTCTAGCGCTAGCTGGTTCCACTACACTTGAAATTCACAATAAAACACTTGACAATTGCCGTCAATTGCGATTGACTGTAACACAAATGGGGAAGTTAATTCTATTTACGGTCTGGGAAGGCGGTAAAAAACTGTACCGCCCATAGTCGCCGGCCGCAGTAAATTGTTATTTGAATAATTAGAAATTATAAAATAATCAGTCTCGAGAATGTGGCAGGCTGTTGTGTAATTTTAGGTGGTAATGACGTCGCAGATATTCGTGTTAAAGTTGAGATACTATCTGTTCTTTTTTTTCCCATAATTTGACTACTACGCTTGACAGAGTATGGGGATGATTTATCAGTAGTTGTGGTTTTTTTTTGTTTTGGAAGGAAACACGTGCTTATTGGAGTGCATAGTAAATTTAAAATTTTACTGCTGCGAACTGCTATTTTCGATCAGTGTTGCTTTTTATTGTTTTTAACCTTTTTTTCGTCAGTAACTTAGCCGAGGCATTTATTTCGCATAGTCATGTGCATGATTTTATATCATTTGTGCACCTTTGGCTACATGAAGACACTAATTGAACTCACAAGCTCACAAGATCTTTATCCCAGTTCATGTGACTTAGGCCATTCTATTGTGGGAGAGCAGCACTCTTTTTAATCACATTAGGGACTACTGAACAATGAAGAGTCTTTTCCCGCCTTTGTTAGATCGAAAAAACTGAAGACTTTTAAAAATTAGTAGTTGAACTATATCTTGTCTTTCAGGGTTGAAAGATTCCTGGTCTAGTTTCTCGCTTGGTTTGAAATTCTTTGAGAATATAAAGGTTCTTGATCAAAGTCGCCATATCTAACTCTTATAAGACTGTTTGATTTGTGGTGGTAAACGGGGTCGGTAAAGTCCTATAAGTGATCACCGTAAACTGTGTCGTTGGACTTGCCGGAGGACTTATTTTTATTTTGTTTACGTTAAGTCTTATATCCGTTACCCACGTCCTTTCAATTTTTTTGGATTGCAATGAAGACTTCTTCGCAGTGAGAACATTCGTCTTAAAATTTACCGACTGGTAGAAAAATCTGTAGATGGACGTCTCGAAGTTTGAGTTTCCTAGCTGAATTGCCTCAGCAGTCCAAATTTTCCTTCCTCCGGTAGTGGCTACCTCATCTGTATCAATGGAATCATAAATAAAATGATATAAGAACACATCTAGCAATCGGGTTTTCTTTTTTACGACCTTGAATGTATCCAAATTATTCCTTCAAGCTCTCCAGAAACTATCGAAACATTTCTTCTCTATCAACATGCTGTAGTTGGCGAACACCCAGTAATCAAATGTATCTGCAACATTAGCCAATGTAAAAACCGTAAAGCCACTATTCACTTCACAAACCACGATCATGTGTACTTCATAAGACATACACAAGATGGCGCACAATGATCTGGAAAATTTATGACACTGTTTCAGGTGGTCTTCAAAAACGTGCTTCGAGAACTTGAGTATGAATTTGGTCAATGGTGATAAACAAAGACTCTACGTGGAGACTAGAAACTGTTTTCCGTGGTTCTAAGACCCTTGTTGCACTCACTGCACATTTAATTTGCTAAAATGAAGTAATTTGTGTGTGAAAGATCCGAGGCAAATATTAAAGAGTTAGTATTTCTCGGTACTGACATTCAAAAACTAACTAAATGAACCACTGGTTAAAAGGAAAATGAATGATAAGCCAAAGCATCTTGTTTGCCATTCAACGAAATAGTAAGTTAGTATCTTGGCAACAATGAAGACCAAAGTTTCAAGGCAATCGTCGTTAACAGCCACCTTCATCTGATCATTGAAACTATTGAAAAACTTTGACAATTCTTAATCGATCCTCGTCTTCTTTATACCAAAAGAATGCTCCAAATTTGCAAACATTTAAATTAATTGTTCAGTTCTCTTGGTGCACTTCATTCGTGTTGCCGTAAAACCAAATATTTCCCATTGCCGTCTAGCTCATCAATTAAACATCAATTGAATCAGTTCAAGGAGAATTTTGAAGTATACAACAAATTGCTGTGGACACAAATCCATGATTATTATTTAAAGCAGACTAGCAACAGTCGAATCGTCGAAACTGAAATGGAATTTTGGAAGGCAATTGTGATGATCAACAATGGTCATTTTTAATCTTCTACCGGCGTTAGAAAACTTGAATTGGACTTCTTTTATACTCGAATTAGTCTCATTCAACTATGAGACATTTTCTGCAGTGTTAGAAACCATTATTCGGTTATTCTTGTTAAGAGCTGGTGAGATATTCAATGGAGATCGATATCGATGCATGGTGATGGTGAAACTATAGGAAAAAGATCTGAAAGATATCTGGCTCGAAAAATGCTGGATGGTTAATCGACTGCCCTTCTCTTCTATTCTATCAATTTTTGTATTGCGGGTTCGTACCCCAGAGCATGTCTTGAAATTCTCTCAACCTTTCCAATCTGGCCCAGTCACTATATGTGTCGTTAGGATCGAATTAACGCTTCTATCACAGGTCGAAAACCGATAGTAGTCTGTGGTACTGTATCGCCTGCTGGAGTTCTCGGTTCGTGTTACACAAATAACGTTCTTTATATATGATCTCTAATTGGCTCTGCTGTGATAGCAGGTTGATGAACCGATAATTTAAAACACAATAACAACCAACTTATGTTGAATAAAATCCTGCGAATTATGTGCAAGCAAATAACTCGATGACAAATTCTCCAATGCTTCTCGGACTCCTTCCATGACGCAATTGAAATGAAAATACATCCGAATTTCGAACCAATACCATTTCTGCTCCTAGTCATTCGGCTTGCTCTGTGCATCATGTATTATAAGGGTAGTCATAACCCCTTAGAGGGAATACATTATATAAAAAAAAGCGGCGCGACATGCCACCAAGTTCTCCAGATTGTACTCCACTTGTGTGGTGATTTATGCAGACAAGCTAGAGATTAAAGAAAGGCTCATAGACAACATTCAGAGATATAGCCTCAGATGTAGTAGATTGAAATCCCTTAAACGTAAATTGTACTTCTCGCCAAGGTAGCGTACTAGTTGCGCAGTATGAAATCGTTTGCATTTCGAAGTAGATAAGGTTGCACGTCTCTTAATTGTATCCCTTTATCTGTTAAATATTCTGGTGCTTGGCATTTTGTTAGAGCCAAAAGCGTGTTGAGACTTAGCCTTTGTTTGATGTTAAGCCAACTTAGGGCTTCAAGCATATGTCTTATTGGCATAAACTTATTGCATCTTAGAATACTCCTCATGTTCAGCACTCTTTGATGTCTGATCTGATCTGACCCTTGTAGAGCAGTATTCGAAATGGTGTTCATGGTGTTCATGGTGTTATAGACCATAACAGATGTTATTAAGTTCATTCCTTTGCGTATCCTTTTGAAAAAAAAACCAACAAAAATTTTGATGCACTTGGAAATCTTGGAAATCTTAACATAAAGTATGATTATTTGAGTAGTGTTGACATAACATAAGTATATATTATGAAAAGAAGTGAACCTAACATGGATCCTTGCGGCACTCCCTGTTCTACGTTTATAAATTCAGATACACAGTTGCTGACTTTGGTCCGTTGTGTTCTATACGTCAGTTCTTTACCCTGTATGCTTTACGTGCACATTTTTTGTTAGCAATATTTTTCTAGCCATGGTTTCAAAAGCTCGTTTGAAATCCAAAAAAAGCACAAGATGCTGGCCAATGGGATGAAAATCGCAGAAAAAGAGCACACTTTTGTCTCATTGAATTGAAAATGCTTTCCAAAACTAGTTGAGGTAAATTGTGGGAATTTTGATGATATTTAGATTATCTCTTGTCTACAATATACAAGTTTGAAAACAAGTGCAAAACTATTCAGGAGCTAAATTCGCCACAATGTTCGAAAGATGAGTTCTTTAGTCATCAGAATAACTCTGCCCCATTTTTGTTTCTCTTAAATTGAATAGACTCTTGTTGCTTTATTTTGAAGCATATTATAATTAAACCATGTTTTTTTCCTGCCTCGATCGTATTGATTTAATTCAATTCAATAATATATGCTGCTCAAAAAAAAAAAAACACTCAGTTCCTTCCTACAATCAAGTTCAATTTACTCGATATTAATTGCTTACAAACAAATCTGCACTTCGGAAATGCAATAAACTTGAATAAATTTTAATTGAACTGTTGATCGTGACAATCATTGAAACACAATCATTGGACGTCACAGAACAGAGCATGAGGTAAACAATCGATCATGTGAAACGTCTCACTGCCTCTGAAATAATTGTTGATTCAAAAACTAAACGAAGTCGGTGAACAAATTCATTGTTTTATGATCTGTTTTATTTTCTTCATCAGCAATTGCGAATATAATTTGTTCACTTTACGATGATGATCTCAGAATTGAAGTTTACAGAATGTTATTATGATTAAACTATGACATAAGTCATGAAGCAATAAACTCGGTTATGGATCGGATAGTATTGGAATTGTTTGGGCACAAGTACCCATAAAAAAACTTGTAATGAGATGCTTATTCAGTGCTGAGTTGAATATTCAATCAAGCTATTTTAAGAAAGGTTTTTGCCTACGTTACTCTGGGAGTAAGTACAACTATTGGAAACAGTGTGACCATCTCATCTCGAGTTTAAGCAATGAACTGTATCAATTCATTCCGGTTCATTTGATGAACCCTCTTTTTGAAGGATCAGAGATCTGGTAGACAGTTAATTTAAAAAAAAATCGTTTGAAACGTGTCGCCGAAAATTGGCACCTGAATTTCATTAAAATAAGTAAAAATTGTCACAGCGAAAGACGTGATTTAAGTTGCTCAATCCGCCCCAACACCGACAGACAAAATTACGAGTATGAAGTCGATGCATGAGGTCGATGCCTGCGGTCTTCTTAGATAACAATGAGTGGTTTTTATCAGGCCTTAATTTCGCTGAAAAACACTTGTTCTTTGACAAACAACACGTGAGTTTTGCACTAAGAATCCACCCAACAATTCCGCCTTAAGTCGTGAGTCCATCCAACAGCCACCGAATTCGCCTGACTATACTTTCTGCGATTCCATTCGATCGGTCGACTTAAGGCAGGTGTCTAGTCTAGAGGGAGATAAAAGCGCTCATTTTCAAACATTTATTTCTCGGCTTCTATGCTAGATAAAACGTTTTTTTTTCTCCAACAATTTATTAAAAAATTGCAGAGGGCGCCAAAGTCGAGGTTGCCGAAAAAAAAATGTCTCCATGGCGAACGGTTAATCTCCGGATCTGCGTGTCAAAAACAAAAAACGTCATTTTATGGTGAAATGTTTGCCACGTGGTAATTCACCACCATTTGACAAAAATCCGTAGTAAAAAAAATGGCGACTTTGGAAAAATATTGTTCAAAAATTGACCTATTTTTGCACCGTTCATGTCCTGTAAATTTGATACTGTGAATTTTTTTTATGCGGTGAATTACCACACAAAACACCTTAATAAAGGATCGTACAAAATTTGATCAAAATCGATCGAGCGGTTTCGGAGATTTCTGTCCGCCAGTTGAAAAAAGTGATTTCGAGGAAGACGCTTTTAAAGTTTTTTATACGGACCCATTTTCCATCTGATTCGCTTAGGTACACTGTCAAAATCACACTGAAAACTTGTAGAGGGCCAAAATAGAAACGACTTTGTATAATAAGACCATTGCAGGAATACGTAAAAAAGGAAACCGGAATTTTCGGAGGAGGGATTCAAAGCTGGCGCTCGGGGCTCCAGCTGCCAACCGCGCGCTCCCACTCGTCCCTACACAAATCTCTGTAACTTTTTATACCGAATTTCGTCACCAATTTTCGAAAGGTGATTATTGACACAAGACGTATGAAAATGAAAAAAATCCAATTTCTGAAAATTCTAGACTAGAAACCTTAACACGCCGCTTCAAAAATATGTCTTGGCAGTCGAGACAGGGCTACAGAAAATTCGAACATTCAAGGTCCTTCCCGAGGTGAATTTCTGGCATTGTCCCAATCGCGATATTTGACTCGTATTTGGCGATTTCAACGCTAAAAATGTCAAGATGTTTTTAAGAGAGAAAAGAACGGCCCTTAAAATAGCACTTGTAACAATGGACTAAGCCAAAAATGCACGAGGATCTCAGGAGTAATATCCAAAGTTAAATTGAAAATGTTCCGGCCGATATTTGTAAAAGAGTTTTACCTCAGAATCGATCGTTGTAAACGTGCAACCGTGAGAAAAATTAATTCCTTACGCATGTCCTCATTGGAAATCCCTTTAGCATGTTTTGTTTTGTGCCTTCCAGAAACGATAGCAAATTAACAGGATAAGCCCTTCAGCAACTTCCGAAAACTATTTCGTTCTTCGCAGAAGCTGAAGTTAAGAACGTCATTCATCAAATCCAGTTGAAACCGTCAGAATTACGGATAAAAAAGTATAATTCAATAGAACCAAGCAGAATGATTAGGAATACGATTGTGTAGTGAGTGTGAGTCCAAATAGAGGACGGAAAATTTCAAATCGATTTAATTGCATTCACTTACGTAGCAGTATTCGTCGTTAATGAAAAAAATGTGTGACATTTGCAGTTGTTTTAAGGGTCACGTACCCAAAGTTTGTCAACAGAACCCTATTACTTTACCTGCGCTGTTCGACCGTTTTTCTGTCATAGGGCTTAATATTCTCAACCATAATATAGAGTCTGAAATAAAGTGGCCAACACAAAATACTCAATTTTAAGTCTTAATGTGGAGAAGAGGTCATCTGAAATTCACAAAAAAATCGTTCCATTCATCCCTTAATTCTTCTGCTCGCTCTGTGCCACATGCATCAAAAGAGTAAGTGTTATGATCAGCGTTGCCAATTTAGTGCTTTCAGCGTTAATTTCAGTGCTCAAAAAATCAGATCAGTGCCCAAAATGTCATTTTAGTGCTCGGGCGTTTTTTTAGTTCATTTTATTTTTAGTGCTTCATTAACTCTGTTTTTTAAACCTGAAACCTACCAAAATCCTTATTCAAACATTTGCGAACAAGCCTTGAAACTGCTTTGTTTGCCACATTCTAATGGCGAAGTTGAAAGGGTTTTTAGTCAAGCGAACCTAATGAGTTTGGAGATGTTAAATGCAATTTTGCAAATAAGCTTTGTTTTGCAAAGAAATCAAAAGTGCTGTAATAGTAACAATCTTCCTGCAAGCTTGATTTGCAAACTTGAAACCTATATTAAATGGCGTATTTTATTTTGCTGTACCTAAAAACTTTTATTTTCGTACAATTGTAGAAGTGTACCAATAAATGTTTGTATTGATAGTTAAAAAATGCAATAATATATAAATTATATTAACAAGCACTTATTTATTTTTTGAAAACTTATATGTTACCACAAAAAATACTTATATAACAATAGTTATAAACTAATGTTATGTTCAAACTTAAAGCCCGATGAATGATGGTGCTCATAACTTTGTTTAAATTTCACATATTTTTAATTGGTCTTTATACAATATTAAAACTAAAATGTTTGTGTAAATCTTGTTAAATAAGTTATAAAAAAGTGGGAAAAATTACTCATTTTTTTATAATTCTTAAACTTTAAACTAACTTCAACTAGTTACAACTACCTACAATAATTAACATTCTACCCAATCGAGCCACCAGTATTTGCTGGGATTCAGTCGTTCATTATTAAGTGTATCTCTTTCAGGTACGCTAATACAGTAATTCCAGTCAAGAGCTCTTTAGGACTCTATTGTCTGTTATTTTGGCAGCATGGTATATAACGAGAATATTGCTCGAGTCCGACAAGCAGCCATGTACGTCTAAATACCAAAATTCGGTTTTTTACTGAGTTTTTTAAAATATCTCGGGTTAGGATAAAAAAAATTCCCGATTTGAATTCGTTCTCAATTACAGTTGCCGGTCACACAAAATGATTCCTCAGTATAACGTTGTCAATCCTATGCACACCGGAAGCATCCAATAGTCTTTTGTTATTTGCTCATGCCGGAAGTCGGAATGAGCGCTTCTGTAAATCGCGTGCAAACTCGCAAGCACTTTCTTTCGAAAACTCTATACTATATTCCATCATACTGGACTCGCATAGGTCAGAATTGGACGCACAAAATGTTGGTAACACTTTTTTACGACTAGAACTAAATAAATGTTTTTTTCTTGGGGAAACTGGAAAATTAATATTTTTTTTTTGGTGCCCAAGGTATCAAAATTAACGCTGAAAAAATTAGCTTTGGCTTAGAAAAAACTTGGCAACACTGGTTATGATGACTACTACCTCTTTAGGATGAGAGTTTATGCCTTGATTCCGCTTCGTCAATGAAATCGGTGTTTTAAATTCTTATCTCTTAACTTTTTTTTTACATTAACAATACGCTACATTAACAATAACTGTGTTGGTTTTGAGGCTGGTAATTTTTTTGGTCCTCAACAAACAGAAAGGAAACATATGAATCAGTCTTGTTTGAAGACACTCGAGCGACATAACTTAAACGCTTTCGCCACACCCTGCCGAACTTCGTGGTATTGCTGGAGTTTCCAACTCAAGCTGACTGATTCACAAGGCCTTCATTTTCTTGGTGCCTACAGTCATACCATTGTAATATATAAAAATCTCAATTGCAACCAGCAATTTTCGACTATATTCTTTTTTTCAAAAACAAAATTGTAAATAAAATTTAAAAGAAGGCTTTGCTTGTTTTTACTGATTCTCGACAACAAACACACCTGCCACAATCACAAAGGGAAACGCTCCACTTTCCTTGAACCGTAAATTATAATAAAAAAAGACATAATTTAGGACATAAAACTACCCACGCCAAAAAATTCTAGACACATTAAATTTTGTTTCCACTTAAAAATTTAAAAAAAAAAACAAAACATCTTTAAATCTGATCTTCTTATAATTTGGCCTAAAAATAGTTGAAATGCTGAAAATGTCAAAGACAACGCCAGCTACACGCGGCTGCCAACAAAATTGACAAAATTAATACAAATTTTGGTTGCAAATTAGCATTGAACTGAACAAGTGATCTTGTTCCTCTCCCAAGATACGATCAGTGAAATAAAATGATCGCAGATTTCATCCGATAGACGTCATGATGTCACAGAGATTCAGTATACAGTGGTTGTTGCATCGTCCTCCGTGTGCTGGCAACATGATTCGACGTAGTTTGTTGCTGACTATTTTTGGAATATCAGAATTTTTTTTAATGCACTTTTTGTTTTAAGAAGCAAACGGAAAGGTACTGAGAGACACGGGACATCACGCGATCTGAGCATCCAGATCGTAGGTGATCACGCTTCACGCGGATGTTGATGCACAAAATATTTGTCGTTTAAGTGGTCTAAGTGAAGCGTTTGATTTTATTTTTTTTTGGATACTGTTGGGCTTTCATGGTCATGTATTGATTGGTCTATGTTTGGCTGCGGAGGTGGATAAAAGTTTCCACTGGTCCGATTTGGTGGTTTGCCAAAATGACCGGCGCCCAACAGTGGTTGTGTAGGTAAAACTTATGTTTTCACACTTGAAAATTTTTCTCTGAAAATAAAGAAGCTACGGGAAATCGTTCGACAGAGATGGAAGCTTGCTTGTGAATGCGATGGGGCAACGAATGAACGTTTGGTGAGTTTTAGGGGGAAATCACCGTTTTTAATTTGCTTGTGGCGTTTAGTTTTATGAAACTTCCGGGCATCTGATTACTGCCTTCAATGACCTAGATTTATTTTCAGTTCATGGACAGTTAGAAGACGGAAGTAGTTAAACAAAAATAGGAATAAAAATTCATTTATGTTTAAAAATTGCGAGTAAAAGTGAAGGTTTTCGATCTTTCTTTCGTCTGATATTTAAAAAGCCTTTAGCATTTTGTTTTTGAAGATAAGAGTAATTTTTTTTCATCAAAAATGTCATAAACTTTCAGTCTGTCTTTTTCTGTTTGTTGTTGCGAATGCTAATATGAGTGAGCCTTGCATCAGATGATGTTTCCACCTGTTGTGTTAGCCAGACTGGTTTTGGATAATATCCCTATGTCAATCAAATACGGGCGTTGCTTCAAGGGATCTCTGCCTTGAACACGACAGTACCAATTGAGACACTCGCACACCAATGACGCTTGACAGCAGGCTTCCTAACACCTTTGAACTTCTTATTCTATAAAGCTCATTAAAGCTCAGCTCATTTAAGCTACCAGACATACGAATAACTGCAGTGAAGAGTTCTTCTTAAGGTCCATAGCTGCTTCATAATTGATTAATGATCAATTATCCTGGATATTTTAGCTTTGACACTCGTTAGGAATTTTTTCAAATAAGGATCAGAGAATTGACAGCAAAGATTCTACGTCTTGTTTGGACAGAAACTTTCCTCGCAATCCTCTCGTCAGCTTTGAAGATTTTGGTTAACCCCAGAAACTGTTTTTTCTGCTGAATATTTCTCCTTCTCAGAGCAGCTATTTTGGAGATGATGGTGCCTTGAAAGATACATGCTTTAATCCTTGATACAGCTCCTTCATACTTTGTCCACCATCAAGATTTTCTGCCATTTTTGTGGCGTCCTGTTTCGGTTTCAAAGCTTTTTTCAATCAAAGCTCGAGTTTAAGGCCCAAATATTTTTAACAACTTGATATTTAAGAGGTGATCTTTCATGTTTGTTGTGAAAAATTTAGCTCTTTTTTTAAAGTTTTTTTTTTCGTCAGAGTGAGGCTGGTTTGTTGGCCAATCGACCCACTCAAGATCCCTTTTTAATCTCTTTCCCCGGATATCAAGAAACCTACTCATTTCCTCCGTCATCACTCATTGCAGCATTGTTAACATCAGATCAGGTGCTTACATGTGTTCTTGGTCCCAGACTCCAGTTATCATATGCAATTTACACCCTGGCAGGTCTGTTCAAATCTCTTGATGAAGCTGCGAAAATTGCACTATAACCTTTAGACTCGAGAGGTACTTATATGAAAATATCGATACCCCACCTTGGATCAGTTCTTTTTGAGCCAATTTATTGAGCGCAAATCACAAATGGATGTCCATTGACCTCATGTACTACACCAGTTCGATCTTGTTATGGCTTAGGGCAAGATCTTCGCCATTAACTCTTCAAGACTGCGAGATGCGGGCACAAAATTGCTGAGAGATAAAGTCGAATCAATAAACTTGGGTCAACAGAGGTGCTGACCTCTTCGATGGGCACAGCTTAAGCTTATGTTGGAATAAGGTTCCACAGCACTGCATCCCAAGTAAAAATTGGCAAATGTTGGAAATTTTGTTTAGGCGCCAGAAAGGCATAAAATGCTACCGATTTTTTTTTCGAAGGGGTCCACGCCCCAAATCTAACTCCCGCAATTTTTACCAGGAACAAAAAACCAAACTTATTTCAATTCTATAGAAGAATAGCAAGCGACGTGCCTTGGATTTTTTCGTTATATCCTTATCTAGCGAAATGGTGAACTTTTGAAAAAAAAGTAAAGAATTTCATGAAAAAAAAGCGTCGCAAATTTGTTTATAAAAAAAACCATGCAATATATGCAAAAAAAAATCGTACATCGCTGGAGAAAGCCATTCTCAAAAAAAGTGCTTTCTCCAGCGTTAAGACATTTTATCTGCTTTCCATCTTTTGGTACATCAAGGATGTTTATGCCCACCAATTATTGGGCGCAGTGCTCTTTGAGTTTGCGACGCAGAATGTGAATTTTGGAAAAAAAATTCCAATTTCTGAATGTTGTTTGAGTCTTAGTCTTGGCATATTAATTTGCCGGATATTCTGAACATATTTGCATGCCAAAGAACAGTCTGACAGCTAGTTTGAAAAAAAAACTTTAAAAAAGTCAGTATGGCACACGAAGGGTTCCATACCACCGAACAATATTTCTCGTAACCTTGTTTTTCATGTGAAATTGAGATGCGATTTTAAAGGGCACGTGTTTTGTATGGGGACACCCTTTTATTTTTAACTTTATATTATTTTTAATATTTGTTGTTTGTCGTAATAGTACACATACTTTGAATTGCAGGTGTCTACCTATAACAGTCCTTTGGTAAATGGACAGGTAGACGGACAGCAGAGTCTTAGCAATTGGGTTCTGTTGGCAACTTTTTGGTACGGTCCCCTAAAAATTACTTTTGAAAAATTAGTACCTAGGTAAACCCTTTATTTGAGAAATGACTCGAAAATCGAGTGACGAAAACGTACCACCTTTGAAAATAATACAAACCGAATATAAGTGATTCATTGTTGCCGATTAATCATTCGAAAATGTTCCTTAAAAAAAAAACATAAAAAGAACGCTTGCCATTCTGAGTGTTTCTACTGAAGAAACAACCGTTCTTCTATTGTAGCAAAGAGCCCCAAAACTCCATTTCATGCCAAAGAATGTATCTTTTTTAGTATTCATCGCAAATGACTAATAATGGATCTTAATTCGTATTATCGATGATCAGCGCTGATCATGTTGTTTGTAAAATATCCTCATCAAGCTGTGCCCATAAGCCAATTGGACGGAAGAACGAACCACTTCTCGCCTCTCCAAAGCCACTTTGTATCTAACTGATTTAATTTGATTTTTTCAATTGGGCATCATGCTAATTAAAAGAGCTTTAGTGATCTTGTAAACGGTTTGGATTTGTTTTTTTTCTTTGGCAAATTGAGGTCGACATAATGAAAAGAGATAGAGATGGAGAGGAGTCAGCCTGAGTGATGCTAACAACGTGTGCACATGTCGGATGCAGTTGAGCAACAATTTTCACCCCCGACCCGGTTCCGAACGTCAAATTGCGTGCGGTACAAATCATCTCTGAGTAGAACACGAAAGTGCATACTGCATGCTGCTGTCCGTGCACTACGATCCATTGCAGAAGTGCATCGCGTCTCTCAGGCTGCGCATTATGTCACCAGTGCAATTTGGCAAGTTGCACTATATACATTCCGGTCTAGCTGGCGGAAGGCGGGAATGTTGTGTTGATTTTTGTGATTTGGCTACATGCTGCGGTTGCATCTGAATTTATATGAGGCTTTGACTGCATTCGAACCGGTAACAAGTCGGTGGTTTTAGTTGAGGTCAGGACTCCCGGAAGGTAGCTCGTCAATTCGTTTATACTTGGTCTAGTCAATTTGTAAATTTTATTAGTCAAACTGAGTTCGTCGCTCGAGCTGAAAACCCCCGATCGGGTCTATTATCAAAAACGTCGGAAAGATTCCGCGGCCATAGTTACAACAATGAATCGCGACCTCAAATCGCAATCGAGTGGAACGGCTCCCAAGTTACCGATTGGCACGACAAAAGCCAAGGGCAAGGATAAGGTTAATATCCCTCAACTTGAAGACGTACTAATCTGATTAATTCAACAGAAAGACAAAAGTATATGTGTACAGATTGTGTATCTTTTTCCCGCCTTCACAAAAAATTTCGGTCGCACGCAATCGAAAACGAAAAAAAAAAGAAAAATTTTTTTCAAAATCCGTGCCAAATGCCTTAAAACTAAATTAAGGTTCTTGAAATTTTTTCCAATGTCGTTCAACGTTCAAAGTGTCTGTGCGTGGTCTAGTGTGTGTTTGTGGCTTTTCTTTTGTATACATTTTGTCAATAATTCGCTGATGATGGCTGTGTGTGTGATTTCAGAGGGTGGGCATATGACGTCTTGACTTTAATTTGCTTTCAACGACAGAGATTCGTGAATCGTGAGTGTGTTTTGTCTAGCGAATGGGGGTGTCCTTGAAGCGGGCTGAAGTTCATGGCGATATCGCCAAGCGGCCTTCACATTTTGATTATAAATAAATAATAAAAAAAAACACAAAGTGGTGGTTTCGAACTGATTTCATGTGCTGCTGATTACATTGCCACATTAAAAAGAAGGCAACAGAACATAATGGATACCCTACGAATTATGGAAATTTGATGAAAGCAATAAACTTGGTGCTTTGAAAAGTCGCCTTATAACAGATGTTTAGTGCCTCAAGGCAAAAGTTCATTGAAAGACTTGGTTGAATCGAATCTAAAAACTTTATTTTTTCTTGAAAAATTTAAACATGTTGTCATCTGATGGTTTCTTTTTAAAAGGCTCAAAAAGCTATAAAGGGCCCAGGATGAATTGGCTATGCTTGTTAATATCGCCACCGAGAGTGGAATTTGTAAAGATATAGGCTGAGATCTTTTTTTCAAAAATTCTCTTTGAAATAAAGTGTTTAATGAGATGAGTCGAAGGGTCTTTTAGACAAGGAATGATACGTTTTGCTTCATCAGCACCAACTGCATTCAATTAAAGATTTTGAATAATTTCGTCTGTGGCATTTTTAGACAAACTTTGAATAATTAATTTCGGATTTACAGAAACCACGTTCAAAGATTTATGGCAGAGGTGCAGTCTCAATTTTTGGAATAAAAATAAAAATTCAAAAACTTGGTTTGAATTTGTGTTAAACTTACTTGAAAGCAAACGCCAATATTTTTTTCATAAAATTGGTATTCTTCGGGTGTTGATCCATAAGTTTAATGTTATCGAACCTTGATCAGGATTTTGTTGCTTTCTTAGAACCTATTTTTTTCAGAATTTGGATTTTTCCCTCAACTTGTGCTTTAAGATTGAGTTTCTTACCAAACTTCATTTCTAGGTCGTCGGGAAGAACCCCATAGTTTTTGATTCCCTTGAGAATATCGAAATATGCAGCATAAACAACCGAATTTTTTGACTGCGACAGTAAAAAGCTGGAGTTTTTTTTACAGCTTAAAGCATTTGTAAATATTTGGTATAAATTAAATTAAAAACAAGCTTGATTCATCGACGCTGAAAAAAGGGTCTTGCCAGATAGACAGACGGACAACTAAGTGATCCCATAAAGTTTCGGTTTTCTTTTGAGCTACGGGACCTTAAATGATCTAAAATGGTTACTTGTCCGTTAAACAATTGATCAGATGATAGACAAGCTATAATGAGATATAAGAAGCTACTTAGTATCGTTTATCTTTGCTCTTCGAAGGTGTTTCTTATCGTCTGATTTCATGTAATTTGGAGACTGATGAAGCCTGATTTCTGTTACTCTTCCTTAGGTTTCTATTCAATCCATACTTTGCAACAAAAGCTCTTTTCGGAATCTTAAATTAACCTCATTAACTAACGTCCGCCATCTAACGTTTTTTTTTTTCAACTAGTCCTTATTTCGTGAATGTTAACACTTAGCTCATGTCTGATTTGACAGATAATTAGTTTTATCCTTCCTCTGAACGAATATGGTTGTATATACGCTTGGACAAAGCTGGGAAATATTGCGACATTACTTTGAAAATCATGGTAATGTTGCAGAATGTGTGCGAAAATTGCGTACGGATTTTGGAAGAAGAAAAGCACCGTCAGCTCCGTATGTTCGTTATCTTGTGAAAAAAGTGAACGAAACTGGCATCCTCATCGATAAACCAAAGCGTGAAAAGCCAAAAACAGTGCGTATACCCGAGAATATTGCTGCTGTGGCCGAAAGTGTGCGTGAAGCGCCATCAACATCAATTCACCATCGTTCTCAACAATTGAACATTTCGGAGACATCATTGAGACGCCATACAAAGTCCAATTGGTTCAGGAGTTGAAGCCAACTGACCATTCAATGCGTTTTCGACTAACAGAAGATGCCGATTTCGCCAAAAAAATCATCTTTTCAGATGAAGCTCATTTTGATCTTGGCGGGTATGTAAACAAGCAAAATTGTCGCATTTGGGGCACAGAAAACCCGCACGCATACATTGAAAAGCTGATGCACCCAAAACGAGTCACTGTTTGGTGCGGATTTTGGTCCAGAGGCATAATTGGGCCATTTTTCTTCGAAAATGAGCAAGGATTGGCCGTTAAAGCCAATGGCGATCGTTATCGGGCCATGTTGAACGAATTTTCGTTCACAAAAATTGAAGAGGAGGATATTGGCAACATTTGGTTTCAACAGGACGGCGCTACATGCCACACAGCCGAAGCTACACTCGATGTTTTGCGCCCTGTTTTTGAAGATCGCATATCAGCCGCAGAGCTGATGTCGTTTGGCCACTTCGGAGCTGCGATTTGAAACCGTTGGACTATTATTTGTGGGGTGCCCTCAAAGATAAGTGCTACGCCGACAAGCCAGAGACAATTGACGCTTTAAAGGACCATATTCGTGAAGCCATTGGTGAAATACAGCTGCACACAATCGATAATGTGCTTAAAAATTGGACCGATCGTGTAGGCTACTGCATGGCCAGCCGAGGCAGCCATTTGATTAAAATTATTTTCCATTATTAACCGGAAGGATTGTACTTTCAAATAAAAAAAGAAATTTGAGAAAATATTCAGCAGTTTTTTTTTTATAGCATTTTCAAAAAAAAAAGTTATTTGGAGGACCCTTTTGTTTAGAAAATATCCTCGTTCTACAATTTGTCTCACTCAAAGGAGTTCGTAATTCTCATCAAACTGTTAGTCGTGGTAGGATGCAGTGGTGAAAATATAACATGACTCGACTTTGCAAAATAGACAGAAATTGCACGATTCAACCGCCTGATATAATTTTCAAGGGTATTTTCAAAAATATTCACTAAAGATGCTGAATGGAATATTTTTTGTTTATCGGACGATAACTGACTCCGGGCTATTATTTATAAACCGTGTTTAAAGCTTTCATCGTCAAAAGTTGAAGGAAATGATCTTTGGAGGATAAAAAAAAGTGCCTTTTAAGGTCGCTGCAGGTCTGCTATTCATCTTCAATTCGTCCTAAAAGAAAACAATCTTCCTGCACTCAGAACCCTTGCTCAAAACGTTATCTTATTGTAATGGTGCATTGAGTAGACTAAATTTAAACCACGCTAAGCTCGCATAAAAGTGACCCAAATGACACTAACCACTCATCAGGTGTTGTTTATTTTTGTGAAATAAAATTAAAAAGTAAACACCTCGTCAGCTCAGTCTCGTGAAATAAATTTCGTTTGTTTTTAAGATTCCGCCTGACCGTGCTCTGATTGTTTTGCGTACCAATGACGTAACTCAGACCAAAAGTCGTCGGCGATCGTTGTATATTTAAAAGAATTAAAAAAAAAACAACAGCCGCAATTTTGTCCTATTTTTAACTCACAAACAAATACCTCCTCCTTGGATCAATAATCTCCATCATTTTTAAATGGAAATCGAAATACGCACAAAAAAAAAAAACATTAAGACTTACATTGTACTCGTACTCGTACCCGTACCTAGTTCTGCACGTGAGATACTTTTTCTGCGTTCTTAGCCAACAAAAGTTGTGGGGTTATTTTTTTCCAATTTATTTTGAATGAAATTGCACTGCCAAAATTACATCGCCTCCACCCACCTCATACACACAGTGGATTGGAGCTTCACCCGAAATCTTACGTGCCGATTTATTTTTGACAATCATTGAGGTTATTATTGGGGGGTTGTTATGCGTGTTTCTATTTTTTGTGTTTTCCTTTTTTTTTTTTTGCACACATCGAAAATGTTGGCCCCAAGAAAAAACAAAAAAAGACTTGAGAGAGAGGGAGCGGATGTGTTTGTGTGTGTTTGTGGTGAAAAAGAAAATTTAAATTTAACAAAACAAAAAACAAATACAAAAGAATTTTCTTTAAAAAAAAATTTTCCACTCTTTTCCTTTTTTTCTGCAGAAAATCCCCACAGTGATTACGGGCTATGATACAGAGAAGCATAACGGAGCAAGGAATAACGCGAGTTTTGACCAAACAAAGTATGTGAATTATTTCCTCTCATTTTTTTGCTTGCCATTCAAAAAAATTTTATTACCGTTTCCGATTCAAAAAAAATTAAAATAATTTGAGAAAAATCAAAATTGTATATCGTGCGAAAAAAAAAAATAAAATTATACAAACTCAAGACAAAAAATAATAGAAAAAAAAAGAAATGTTTGAAATGTATAATTCTTCGGATAGATTCCGTGCGGATATGGCGGATGTGCCAGCGCAACAAGCGGCCGGATCAACACTACCTTTAGTGATAACGGCGAGAAAAAAAGGTACCGACGATCCAGAGGATTGCAGCTATAATCCCTTTGAGAATCGCAAGGTCGATCATCCCACATCGTAAGTACTTTTTTTTTTCATCCTTGAAATGAAATTTTCCAAATTTTTCAGCTTTATTTTTGTTTTTTTTTTCAAAAAATTTTGAAGAACGCCATTTTCCGGTAGTTTATTTTTCTCCTCAATCATAATTTGATTTTTTTACACCTGCGCCGCTTGATAAATTTCAACCTTGTCCTCGGACTTTAATTCGATTTGAATTAAAGTGAATTCACCTGTTTAGATTTTGAACTTTCTAATTTGAGAAGAAGAATGCAGTTGCCTGCGATTTACACTTGAAGGATAAAATCACGGCTCTTTTTTTTTTTGTTTTGGTTTGGCAAAAACTCAAGAGAAAATAATTTCCTACTTAGCTCTGCGTGACTTGGCGTGGCGAGGAGGGTTAGCTTGAAATGTTTATTATGCGATTAGTTATAAAACCGAACAGATTTATGAGGTGAAACCTCTCGTATATTTTTTTGTTGTTTTTCTTGAAACATAATATTAAATATTTTTTGAAAATAAAATGCTAACCCGATGAGTGTGAATAGGCGAGATGAATGTTTTATTATGCCATCACTCATTTGGATAAAAACTAATATACTCCCGCTTTTTTTTGTAGAGCATCTGCATGAACACAAAAACCTGTTGAATTGCGAGTGCATTAAAAAATCAACTAGAGATATGCCGCCGGGCATCCTTACGTAGGCTGCTCGATATATTTCTGGCCTAATAATGAAAATGCGAATATTTATCATGAAAAGTGGTTTTATTGTTTTTCAAAGTATTCTCCAGCATGATTTATACACTTTTGCATGCGCTCAACACCAATTGTAGAAACACTTTTTCCACTCCAATTGAGACACCTCCAAAACATGGTTTTTGAACACTTCAACAGCATGTTCTGGCGACGAAAATCGTTGACCGGAATAAAAAGAAGTCCTTGGGTGCCAACGCAGGGCTGTACGGCGGATGAATCAGCAATTCGACTTTTTTGCCGGTCAAAAAGGCACTGGTTTGAGCCGATGTGTGAGAGCTCGCATTGTCATGGTGAACAATGATTCGTCTTCTCTTGTTTGTTTTTCGAATTTCTCCGAAGACTTCAGGCAAACAAATTGTGGTGTACCACTCAGAATTGACCGTCCTACGTTTCTCAAGCGGAACAGTTGCCACATGACCAGTTTTGCCGAAGAAACAGGCGACAATTTGCTTCGAAGTGCTTCTTTCACGAACAACTTTTGTTGGATTTGGCTCGTCTTCGAAGACCTACACGGTCGATTGTTGTTTTGTTTCGGGCTCATACGCATAGATCCATGATTCTTCATCTATGACAATCTTGTAATCGTCTTTTGAAGCAGCGCGATCGTATTTCTTTTCAGCAATCGACACGAGCCTTTTTTTTGAGCGATTGTCAAATTGTGAGGGATCCAACGAGAACAAACCTTTTTTACGGCCAGGTGTTCATGCAATATCGATTGTATGCTGGTGGGAGAAATGCCCAGGGATGCCTCTAAATCACAGTATGTCACATGACGATCTTGCATTATCAGTTCACGCATGGCATCAACGTTCTCTGGGACAACGGCCGTTTTTGAACGACCTTCACGGAATTCGTCTTTGAGCGAGCGTCGGCCATGACCATGAATTCATTAAACCAGTTTTTCACAGTGCTATAGGATGGTGCTTCATCGCCATACAAAGATTTAAGTTCATCGATGCACTCTTGTCGTGATAATCCACGTCGAAAATTGTGAAAAATGATCGCACGAAAGTGTTCACGAGTTAATTCAATTTTTTGCCGAGATGAATTTTTCAAGTCTCTGTTAATGAAACAATTCACGATTAAATGACAACACGTTCTGAGTGATGTTATGCTGGTTTATTTTTAAAAGCGCTGTTTACCAGAAAACAATTTTTGTTGGTTAAGTGAAAAAAAAACTTCGATCAAATGACTGTCTCAACTGGCTTGGTTGTCTCAATTTCTCATGACATTTTATCGATGGTTTCGAACACCAATTTAAAAAAAAAGTTTGACAAATATTTTGCTTCGGCGCTCGTCTCTGGATTCTTCACAAAATAACGATCTGATATGACATAAAAAAAAATCCTGCGTCAAAACCAATATCCGTGAGAGCCAAGCAACATTTCAAAAACGGCTTTTATTGAAGTTCTTGTTCCATAAATGGAATTTTTCATAGCTCAGACTTAATCAAAAAGTTAACCCCAACTAAATGAAGCGTTTTTTCCATTGTCGTCTTCGAAGAAAAATGGGCAAATAATGAAGTCAGCAAGTTCTGGTCGATGGTGCTCCTTATCTTAGAGATAATTTTTTTTTTATCCAAATTGGAATCAATTCGAGCAGCTCTGAAGGGAAAAGCGATAACAAAGAGTGTGATTAATCTATTTAATTCCTGAGTCTCCTTATGGCTAATGCGAGTGTGTTGTTTTGTGAGTTTAAGATGTCGGTAAGTTCCACAAACATTGGAACACCAGCTGCATTTGGTATATTATTTTGACCGGTATTCCGCCTTCCTGTATTAAGTAAAATGTATAGTGACTCATAACAAAGATCTTTTATCCAAATGAAATGTTTTCCAATAAGGACTTGACAATTATTTTTTTTTTCAATAAAACGCAAACCATCTGAGATATTTCAAAAACTTTATTATCGGCTGGAAGTACAATCAAAACGTTTATGAATGGAACTCAACTTCGATCATATGGCCACTGCGGGCACGTTTGCAGCGGTCGATTCGTTGGACTAAATTTTCGATGACTCGGCCACCCATTTCGTTGACTCTGAGCTCTTCCAACGTCGTCGGCTTGTCGCATAAACCAATGACTTAACGTTGCCCCAAAGAAAATAATCTGGTAGCGTTAAATCCATCCTGTTGAAACCACATGTCGTTCAAGTCCAAATCTTCTAATTCGGGCCAAAAATAATCGGTAATCACGGCGCGATAAGGCTGGCCATTCACAGTAACGTGACGATCGTTATCGTTGACGAAAAAATATGGCCCGATAACGCCGCCGGCATGCAAACCGCACTAAACAGTTATTTTTTGTGGATGAAGTGGTGATTCATGAAGCAAATTTGGATTTTCACCCGACCAATAACGCATACTTTGCTTACTGACGAACCCATTGAGTCAAAAAAGAGCTTCGCCACGCAAAATACGCCATAGTGTGGTCTGATCGATGCTCAATTCTTGAGTACGCCGTGGAATTGACTGATTTGGATCATTTGCTACGGACGACTGTTCAGGCAGCGATATTTTCGACACTTCGACCAACCCCTTGTCTCACTGACACGGCAACATCACACAACGAATATGTAGACTCAAATTTCACTAAACTTGTTGTTGCTGTCTATTAGGGCGAGAATTACGACCGAAAATTGGAGTTACCACTCTTAAAATTGCGGTCACCGACTCAAAATTTCGGTAGAAATTTTTATAATTTGCAGACGTTCGTACTCGTTCGTCTACTTTACCACGATGAAAATGTTGAGTTTACTTAATAAATTGACAATGACATATCGATGAGGGGTGCGTTCACAAATTAAATTCAAAGTTGTCATATCCCTATTGGAAAACCCGATATTTATAGCTACATCAGGAACGACTTTTTTTTATACAACAATCAAAAAAGTCCAACCGCTCCTTGGATTTCCGTGATAATAATATAAGTATCATATAAAGCTTGCGAATAATATTCGTGTTTGCTTTTTGGAATAAACGTAATTTCATTTTTTTGGCTTCATACAGCGTCAAATTTTCTTGCATAACTCTGACTGTCTGCAGCATTTAAAAAATATTCTCCTTCGCTCTAGGACCTGTGAAATACTTATTATTACACTGTAATGTTAAGGTTCTCAGTCTGTCTGTATATCCAAATGCATATGCTTGATAATAGCCTTGTTATTGGCCTATTAGCCTATTGCACAAATGGCAACAATCGCCCAGTTAAGAAGATGAATTTTCAAGAACCGCTTGTTTGAGCCAGAAATATCTGTTTGCTGTGATTTAGGCTTTTATAATTAAGCATATCACATTCAAGTCATCAGCTCCACTTCCAGAGTGTTTTGGAACATTTGGAACTTTTTTCTTTTAGGTCATTCTTGCAAAATGGTATATTAAAGTTTGACATTCTTAAATCCGATATACGCGTGCAAATGCCGCAGGTGATAAATGTCTCTTTTTTTAAAAAAATTTCTATATTATTCGGGGTTATGAGAATACAATCCAGACGCAACAACGTCTCTCGATGGCCGCATATTTATTTCTCACAGAATTTGGACCCCACGGAAGCATCCATCTGAATGAGTCCTTCTGTACAGCCCTGTTCAATCAAGATTTTATGTTTCTTGATTTTTATTTCTTGCAATCCTTACGAAGTTTTCCAAAAGCTTGAAATATGCTTGAACACGATGTTAAGTTTGTTAAAGCTTAACAGTTTTGAAACCACCTCGTGATTTTTGCTACCATTTCGAGTAGACTTAGTCAAAATATAAACTTGTTGGGAAGTAATTGGAATTTCAAATTTCAAATTTTTTACTAAAGTAAATGGAGTTGGAATTCTTTCCTTCTTAAAAAGCACATTCTTCGAATCAGATTTTAGACATTTTCTGCACCATGTTTCTATTTGGCACCTGCGTTGCCAGTGGGCGCATTGACCCTTATATTAATCGAGAAATCATCTTCAGCGTTGACGCCCACTTCTGGATGAATGGGTACGTCAACAAACAAATTGTAGAACTTGAGACGAGACTAATCCACATGAGATCCAAGAGCGTCAAATGAAAAAGTCAGTGTTTGAGGTGTCCTCAAAGCAAACATAACCCATGTCATCGTTGAAATTCAGTATGATTTATACGCCAGAGTCATGGACATTTCAGATGCGCGTCACCCAGAGAAGCCACGACTGACATTTAAACAATGTTATAAACCATAGATCGATAGGCCTTTCAAAAGAATGAAGAGTGTCGATGATGCCTCACACACACTTTGTTTAATTTAAATTTTAAGATAGGAAACGCTTAATGAAAGGCCCTTCAGAAGAACCAGACAAATGCGTCGCAAGCCTTGAATCAGTCAGCATGAGTTTTCAGAGCGAAACTGACTGTTGGCATATCTTATGAACTAAATCATGAAAAAAAACAACCGAAGAACACAAACCAGATTCAAGTAGAGTCACATGACTAGAACTCTTCCATCAAGTTTGCTTAATGCACAGATTAAGATAAGATTGAGATTGAAGGGAACTTCCAGAAAGAAAGGATTTTTACGAGTCCTTGTGAACCAAAAAATAATCTTACAAATCTTTCATTCCTCACAATTGAAAAATCTTGGTGTTGTAAGCCGATTGATGGTGGCAAAAAATTGTTTCAAAGAAGAGACCTATGCTCCAAAGTCAGACTTTGAAGCCTGCAAGGAATATTAATTAAAGAATGAAGCGCTTATCCGACACCAGGTGAACGAACATTTCTAACTGCGTACTTTATATGAAACAGTGTGTCCAGTACACTCAGTTAAATTGACTAACATTCGATCGGGAATTGACTTTCCCAAGAAAGATGTTTTTTGTTTTGTTTTATTCACTGATCACGAGACCATATTGTTCGACCTTCAAATAATGCCTTGCCACTTCATCAAGAACAGTGCGATTATTTTGGACAATTCAAAAAGAGCACTCGACTCACAAGACTCCAACGGATTTCTTCGTCCGAGCTCAGCAAGATGGTTTTAAATTAAAAAAAAAAAACATGGGTCACTTATCTGCGTGCAAAAACTTCAGAGAAAGCTTTAAAAATATTTTTGCCTCCGAGTTTAGTGAGCTATTAACATGTGGCAAAGTCGCAAGACTTCGTTAAGCCCGATACGATGCAATGGCCAACTTTCAACTCGAATAAGTTTTCAAACTCAAAATAAAAAAAAATCTATCCTCTTCTTCAGATCTGATCCACTTATAAAGGTTTTAATCCTTTTCTTTTTAATTTTTATTAATTCATCAAAAATCATATTTTTTTTGTGGATTATCGATTAAAAAACAAGCTGCTCTGAATAGACTAAAATACCGCCAAATTTTTTAAGTTTCAAGAACATATCTACTACTACTCAAATAACTTAATTTATATTTTAAATAATAGGATATCTTACCCTAGTATTTATCTAAAAATTTTTAGCTTCAATTAATTTAATATAAATAATAATAAATTAAAATTTCACTTAATAATTTATTTTATATTTAAAAAAAAAAAAAATTTAACCTATATTAATAAAATTTATTTATATTATTTGTATAACGGCAACTGCTGGCACAAATTAAGGCAATTAATTTTTCTATTTCTAAATTTCTTTAATTAATAATATTAATTATTGCAAATAAATTAAAATATATTTATTTGGTTTGGCTTTGGTCTCTTTCGCCGGCTTAGTGGTAATAAATTTGAAGAAAAGCGAGGTGATGGCAGCTGTAGTCCCTTTCTTGAAGAGTCAAGATAAATATTATTTGGGGATTTATTTCTATGATTTATAAATAATATTTATAGTATTATATTTACTATTGTATCGACGCTTGCTATAGTTGGTCGCTAACATGGTTTCCAAGCATCATTGAGATTGCAGAAAATCATATCACAATTCAACGTCATTCTTTGACAAAGAGAAAAACGACGGTTCACGCTTACTGACGTATCTTAATCATATTGACCGAAGTGTACTTATAATAATTATTAGTATAAACTTAATTCTTTACTTTGAACTTGTCGTAGTCCTTTTCTCAACACCTGGTGCGATTCATAAACTTGGAAATATTTATCATCAGTGGAAATCATTTTAAATCAATTTTTTTTAAGAACACATGTTAAAATAAAATTGTCAATTTTTTTTTTGGTTCAAAAGAAAAGAAAATTGTTATTTATGTTTAGTAGACGTTAAGTTTTTTTCACGATTTGTGCCAAGAAAGAATGGATATGCGTCATTCGAGTGCTATTGCGTCTTTTTTATGCGACTTTCGTATTTTTGTCTAATTTTTTTTTTGTCGTTCGTAAATATTTTGCATAAGAATTTCTTTTTCAGATTTTTAAACAGAAAAATATTTGTCAACTTGAGATATTGTTTCCATTTGAAAATTATTGATTTTTGTTTCAAATGAGGAAAGCTTCTGTTATTGCTTTTCAAAGTCATGTTTTCGTTTTTCAAAAAAAAAATGATTTGTTGTGGTTAAATGATATTTTTGTAGATCAATCATTTTCGTTTAGTCAGGTGGTTAACATTGCGATATACTTTGGACAAAGGAACTCTCATGTTTTTGCAATTTAGCAGAAAGGAATTCTATTTTAAAATTTTAAAGGAGAGAAAAAACTAAAACGTGCTATGATCCCCCAAAACTAATCTTACTCAAAATGTAGCAAAAACATCGCAACGATAAAAAACGTTTTTGCAAGTGGCTACAAAAACACGATATAGAAATGAAGTTAAATCGAAAGCGGTGGCAATCTTCATGTTTATGACCTCTTGGAATATCACTATCTGTATCATCTGAATAAAAGAGCATACGAGCGTGCAGGATCAAGATTAGGACCAGGACCTTTGTAAAGGGCGTTTCTTCAAGCAAAGGGTGTGTGAGATATCATCGACACTTTTCATTAGTTTGAAAGGCCTATCAATGCCATTGTGTATGGAAAAATACATCGTTCAAATGTCAGTCGTGGCTTCTATGGGTGGCGCGCATCCGAAATGTCCAATTTTTCATGACTCGAATGAATCAGGCTGAATTTGACCGATAGTTTGGGAAATGTTGGCTTTGAGAGCCGCTCAGGTGTGTGGCCTATTCGCATAGACCTGCTACTTCAGAAAACCCTACAAGAAAAAGTCTAATGGGGTCAAATTGCACGATCTCAGTGGCCAGCTCACAGCACCACCACGTGAGATGAAAATGCCCTCGAATCGTTCGTGAAGAGCTTCCAATGTAACGTGAGGTGTTGAAACCACAGCGCCATCCTGTTGAAAACACATGTTGTTAGTGTCCATATGATCCCATTCAGGCCAAAATAAGTTGGCAAGCATCGACCCATAGGATCCGTCCTTTGACATAGATCATAGTCATCTACAGTAGCTTTACGCTCCTGATCTACCCTAAGTTCTGATTTAAGTCGGACATAAGATGGCTGCTTAATTTACTCATGCAACAACTCGTGTTGGACAAATGAGATTCTTCTAATCTTTATGTGTCTGATAGTAAAGAAAAGGCCATAACAAGCCCAGATTCTCCTTGAAGATCCTTCATCCTTCCCATCGATGCCATTCTATGTTTTATACTTCAAAATTTACTTTGAAAAATAATTAATTAATTCTATTCATCTTTTTTTACAGCGATGTCGAAACCTTTGTGCACTTACTCAAGGGATCACTGGGCTCGGGCATTTTGGCCATGCCTTTGGCCTTCATGAATGCCGGCTTATGGTTTGGCTTGCTCGCCACATTTGCCGTTGGAGCCATTTGCACTTACTGCGTACATATTTTGGTGAAATGTGCACATATCCTTTGCCGCCGGCGGAAGATCCCAGCCATGGGCTTCGCCGATGTCGCCGAACAAGCCTTCCTCGATGGACCGCCCAGCCTGAACAAATGGTCAAGATTTATACGATTCATAGTGAATACGTTCCTGGTGATCGATTTGATTGGATGCTGTTGCATCTATTTGGTGTTCGTCTCAACAAATATCAAACAAGTCATGGACTATTATATCGATACCGATTTGAATATTCGCATCTATATCGCTATATTTACTGTGCCATTGATCTTCATGTGCTTGATTCGTAATCTGAAGTTCCTGACACCGTTCTCGATGATTGCTAACGTGTTGATATTTGTCGGTATCATCATCACATTCACGTATGTGTTTACGGATACGCCAGCGGTTTCAGAACGTGAGGGTATCACGGACATCATTCAATGGCCGTTGTTCTTCGGTACTGTGATCTTTGCCCTCGAGGGTATTGGTGTAGTTATGTCCTTGGAGAATGACATGAAGAACCCAACGCATTTTATCGGTTGCCCAAGTGTGCTGAATATTGGAATGGCTGTTGTCATCACTATGTACTCGCTAGTTGGATTCTTTGGATATCTTAAGTATGGCGACGAAACGCAGGGCAGTATAACACTTAATTTGCCAGTGGAAGACAAGTAAGTTTATTTGTTTAGATTAAATTTCAACTTAAAGGCTTTTTTGAAAATGAATAAAGCGTCCAGTGTTGGGCGCCAGTTAAAATATTTTAATAAAACTAAATCGTTTCTTCAATTTTGAATTCTAGGTTGGCTCAATCAGTTAAGGTTATGATTGCAGTTGCAATTTTCTTTACCTTCACGCTTCAGTTTTACGTACCAATGAGTATTATTTGGAAGGGTATCCAGCACAAGATATCCGCCGACAAGCAAAATGTCAGCGAATATGCTCTTCGCGTTGTCCTGGTTGTAAGTATTCACAAAGCCTATTAATTAGTTTTCCTTAAACTTAATTTTTTTATTGCTTTCAGATTATTTGCGGAGGTATTGCCGCAGCTCTTCCAAACCTCGGTCCATTCATATCACTTATCGGTGCTGTATGCTTAAGTACACTCGGTCTCATGGTGCCTTCCATCATTGAATTGGCTGTCTATCATGAAGAACCCGGTTATGGTAAATTCAAATGGCGCCTATGGAAGAATATCTTTTTGATGACATTCGGTGTTATTGGTTTCATTACGGGCACATTAGTCAGTATTGAAGAATTCTACGCAGAGTTCCATGGTGGCCATGTTGGTGGCCATAATTAAGTCTTTGCCAGTATATTATGATTTTTGTTTAAGTAGATATTTTACTTTAAGTAAAAACAAAAAAAAAACATTAAAAATGTATTTTAAGTAGAAACAAAACACGAAAAAAAAAACACAATTTAATTTAAGTTGATATATAATACAGAAAAAAATACTACTAATTTTTAAGGACTTTATATAAATATATACAAATAAACAGAGACGAATTAACAATAAAGGAAGGTGGTGCACTGATGGCCAGAAGAGACAAAATTTAACAAACTAAAATCAATTCAAACAATAGATAGAAATGTATCTTTAACTCAACTACGTTTCTCTGCGACTCTAGCGAAAATATATATGCAACCATTTAAAAAATAAAATTATTGTGCCTTAACTCCACTCGTAATCAAGTTTTTTCCAGAGTGTACCACCTGCCTTAGGAAAAGATTTCAAAATAAAACAATGTTTACAATTTAAGATTTGACAGTACCTTCGATTTTGAACTAAGTATTTGTTAAAATATGAATTATACATTTTGTTAAATATAAATATTTTATTTTTCTTTAAACAAATTATTTTTATTTAATGGACAACAAAAAATTATATTAAAAAACAAAAACAAAAAATTATATATATTTTCTGTAATCTTATTTTTGGCATCTTTCATTTTGTATTCAAACAATTTAATTATTTTTTTTTGTTTTTTTGTTAATATTCATTAATTTTTATTTGCATAGACTTAGTTTAAAAAACAAACTGTGAATACATTTTTTTTTTCATGTTATACTTTTATTTTCGTATTTATAACCGAAACGTGGCTGTTTACTGATTAAATGAAAATAAAATAAATAATATACCAAATTTTAGGCTTAAAACGAAACATATTTTGAAATTTTCTTTTCCTATATATAAGAAATTATATATATATTAAATATAATTAAACATATATATTGAATGTATATGTATAAAAGCGCAACAATCTGTGAACATGAGAAAAAGTCAATTTTTACAATAATCCATTAAATACATTTGTAAATAAATTGTAATTAATTTTTTTGTTTATGTTTTAATTTTAAAATATAAATAAAATTCTCATAACATTTTTATTTGGTTATTAAATCCTCGCGAAAGTTAACTTTTTTCTTTTCTTTTTTTATTTTTGCATTTTTATTTCCATTTTATTTATGAATATTAACAATTCTTTTTTTTTATTAAATGTTGTCCAAATAAGGTTAAAATAAATTTAAAATTAAACCCTATTGGTATTGGAATTGTACTTTGGAAATAAATATATAATTGTTCGCTAAATTATTTAGTTTCTTAAGTTTTTTTTTTGTTTTTGTGAAGTTATGCCAAAATATAGTAACTTAATGAATTTAATACTATTTTTTAAGACTAAGAATATTTTGTTTATTTACTTTTTTCGTTTTATTTCTTGCCGATTTTAATTTGTAATTATTTCTATTTGATAATTATCAAATGTTACTATAGTTGGTTAAGAAAAAATTAAACTTGTAATACATTTTGTGTGTATATATATATTGTTTAAATATATAAACAAACTAAAGTGGTTTAACTACAAGACTATGAAGAGTGTTTCAAATTTTAACTTTTAGATTTGGTTTTCTTCTTTTCTTCTTTGTTTGGAAGATGGCGCTGGCATTTTCTTTCATGAATGAAATTCCATAGTGTGAAAATTATATGATTTGAAGTCATAGACATTTCACATTTCTTGGGACCGTCGTCCTGTTGAGTTTCTGGTATATCCTATTTCCCGTATTTGTTTACAATTCGCTTTTAAAAGGCGAACCAAGATCGAAAGTCAAGCAAGGAATTTGGATACAAAAAGTTGGCGTCATAATTTCTTCAGCCCATTTAGTGTCTGTAATACAAACATACGGCCGATGCGAGCCTTCCATAATTGTGTGTTTTCTTTGACGAACCACACATTAGGGAATCGATCTTAGAAACCAGGATGCTCGATTGATCTGACCAACAAAGAAAAACCAATTATTTTCTTCGGACAACTCAGTGATCTACCCAGCTCTGAAGAAGAAATGAGGCACCTCTGGAAGTGATCTCGTATCTAAAAAAACAAAAAACTCCTAAAAGTAGGTAAATTTTTTCGAACAAACTTTGTGATATCGGCTTGTATGCTGCAAAGTAATTCAATATTTTGATTTTCAATGTCAGCCGAAAAGTATGCAATGTATTAATCAAAAACGACGTGATCGGTGAACACTTTGCATAACCTACACTGCAGGTCAGAAGTTTAATGTATACTTAAAGAATTCAAACGCGTTATTTTAAGATATTATTCTTGAATAACTCGCAGTGGGTGGACAAAAATTCAGGACATTAATAATATAGATTGTGTTTAGCATATCATTGAAACCGGAGGCTGCTGCCTGCGAATAAATAAAAGAGTCAAAGCTTTCTCGAAGTTCAAGAATATTGAAGCGTCTAGAAAAAAAATCGAACAAGTGCGAGTAGCGCTTTCGCAATGAAGGTTCCGCAAAATTTAGAAGGTATGTAAATAATTTATCCATCACAGAAATCCAGTCTCGCAGAGTTTACCTGCTTTTGTTTTTGTGCAGTACCCTTAAGGTTTCCCTTGCGAGTATCAAAATATGCGCCAAAAACGAAAGCCGTATTTTTTGATTTCACAGATTTAGAAGCTCCACGTGTTACTGAGAAAAAGGTTGGTGACAAACAGATAGACAACGAAGTGATCCTACAATGGGTCCGTCTTTTTTCCTTCTGAAGAACTGCACCTTAATACGCAAAAAGACTTGCTCGAGGCTACAAAACTCACAGTAATTGTAAAAGAAATCTTTTCATCGATCTGCAGTGACAGAGAGTTTTATTCAAGTAAGATTTGCACCAGCTGCCGTGACTCAGGACAATGTCCCAGAGAGCACGAAAGGGTGTAAAATAATATCCAATTCGAGATGCTCAGATATAATGTGATCAAAGTTTTATCAAAATGTGGTCAAACTTACAAAGTTTCATCCGGCTGACCTGGATCGTGAATATGATTTTTATTTTTGGAGTATGATTTTAAACAAGAAATTCAGAACTCAGAAATTCCAAATCGAATTAAAATTCATCTCATAGTTTTTCGGTCCAGATACACTATCAAATTCGCTGTGCTGAATTAAAGGTCAAAAGGAATGCTTCGCCCGTTTCTGCACAGTTAAAAAAATCTTTAAACATTTTTCACCTTCCAAAAAAGGTTACTAAGGAAAACTTTTAAATTCAATTCAGGCCTCTTTTTCTTCACAAAGGTTCATCTCGTACTTGCACCATCTGTTAAACATGGTATTCTATCGATCAACTTTTAGCTTCCATGTGCTAGAAGTATGTGCAATAACAGGCCCATATAACATCTCTCAGTTTTCAGTAAATTTTTTGGAAAGCTCGTAAAAAATAGGGGCTTCCAAGACGGTAAATCAACTCAAGATACACTATTACAGTTTTTTACCAATCACTTCTAAGCAAACTTGAAGAAGCGGAAATTCGCGGCTTATACCTTAAAAATAAATCTCAAAAAGTTTGGATTAAGATACTCAACCTAGGGGTACCCCAAGGGTCTGTCCTTGGTCCGATCCTATTTTTAGTGTACACAAATTCATTTTTTTTACTCCGGCTTAAAGGTGCTCCAACTGCTTTTGCGGATGACGGAGACTTTTCATATGGATATAAGAGTCGTACTGACCAGATATCAGACATTAATTGGGACCTCGATCTTTTGAGAATTAGTTTCTCTAAACACAACTTGATAATAAGTTCAAAGACTAAAGTTATGTTTTTTAGTTTGTCGCATGTAACCGACTGTGACGTAAATATTCATTATAATAATCCAGAATGCCAAAGATTCAAACTTGCATGTTCGTCTGGTTCTTCAACTCCTTATTTTTATGTCTGCCTGAATTGTAGCGATATATGTTTTCTGATCGAAAACGTCAAAGTATTTAAACATTTGGGACAGCCTAGATCCTAGGCTGAGCTTCTCGATTCATGTAGAATCTTCAAGGATCTGTTTTCGCAGTATGGTAGGGCACTTCTTCTATTTAAAAAAAAAGTTCAACTACCTTATTAAAAATTATATCCTATGGTATTCGAAACGAGAATATAGTATTGCTTGTTGTGGAGGCACTTACAAGAATAAAATAAAACATCTATTGGTAGTATGTTCTAAGAAAACTGTCCCACTTTTCCCCTGTTCTTTAAATTAAAAATTCTTCCTTTCCGTCACCTGTATTGTTTCAAAGTTTTGAAGATCTTCTTTATGAATTCTGGTTATCTCAACTTCTGAATGACTCCTAATTTGTGATTAAATTAAATTTACGACAAGGCTACTAAGAAGATATCATTTCGCCCTATTTTTGTATGTTCAACAAAGTTTTCAAACATGCTCCCGTTGAATATAGATTGGGTGATTGGGCAGGCAATTTCATATTTTTCAGTGCTCCTTTTTATTCCTTTTGATCGGTGCATCCTCAAAAGAGCTTCTAAGATCGTTTCGGAACATATACCAGCATTGATACGAGTCCGTGTAATATTAATTCTAAGCCCGATGGTGAGATGTGTTTTTCGAATGTCAAAATAATATTCATGATTCCATCGAGGTCTGTAACACCCTTAGACTAGGGACCATATTGTTTTCAGCAGATCGCAAAGAGTAAACTCACTTTTTTTTCAAGAGAAAAAAATTCAAAATTTGACTCGTCCTTCTTCTAAATAAAAGATATTTGGGTAGCTAGTTGAAATAAAGTCCTGGAGCTCTTTTCCCCAATTAAGGCCACTTTGTTTTGAAGTTATAACTTTCAAGTCCTGCGGTAGGAAGACGACGTTTTAAGACTTTGAAAATTTCTGCTTATCAACAATAGAACGATGGCTTCTTCGAAAAATAATGGACGGCAGTGGCAACAAAATCGGAATGTAATGATTTGTGGCTCAAAAGTACTCAACCGATGTTGTTTTGATATATCTTTACAATGAAACAATATAATTTCGTTAATTTTTCCAAATCTTTGAAATCACTCACAATTGATAAGTTTTCGCCTCATCTTCAGTCGTTTTGGCGACAATTTCGAGCGATATGTATTCGCACTCTTTTCGGATAGTCTCATCGATGGATCCATAACTTCGAAAAACCTAAAAGAAAGAAGACTAAAGCTGTCAAATCGTGTGAGCTTACCTGCCAGTGCAAATCGCCAAGATGGGACATTAATGTCCATTGTTGTGTGTAATACGTCCAAACCTTATTCAACAATTTGCAGCTGTAAAAACTCGGTGAACAATGTTCTGCATCGCTCATTATTCACTGCTAGCGTGTTACTCACGTCGTCCTCGAAAAAATGCGTCCCAATGAGCCCTTCAGGGGGTTGGTGGATCTATGCTTCTTTGATTTTTAAGGCCTCTAAGGCACACATTTCGCCCAATTGTGAATTGTCCGTCGCCTCTTCTGTCACATATAGGTCCAGTATTTTTAAAGCGAACATGTTATTCTGTATTCTGCGTCTTTTAAGCTTACAAACATCAAAGCAAAACAAGTAGTTGGAGCTATTTGCAAAAGTTGTTATATGCTCAATTAGGGTGATACATTTTGGACCACCTTATCGACAGTCAACACAAAGGTTTATAAAAATATAATATTTTGTGAAAAAGATGACTTACAGTTTGGCAAACTTCACAGAAAGGAACAAGAGACAAATTGAAATTTCATAAGCTATTGATTCAGTTAGAAATATGCGAATTGGAGACAGTGCAAAAATTCAATTACCTGCCACTCTAGAAGCTCACAAAAATTCAATCCTGCCATATGTACTTTCCCACGGTGTACTACAGCTAGCCATCCTCAAAAAACTCCACACACAATAACGGTCTCCCAAAACATCTTAATATTTATTCAGGTGTCTATCTCTCACTCAGCTTGAACCAACACCACATAAATTACCTTAAAAGATTCCCTTCCCTTCCCTTCCCTTCTTATAAGCATAAAAAAATTCTCACGGCACATCAACCCTTTTGCCACAAACGAAAGATTCGTACTTCACACCTGATCCCAACTATCACCATCTCTAGAACTACACGGATTGAGAGAGATAACCTTTCGCAGTAGCTCCAGCCGATCCTGTCCCAACTAACTTACAACGGCGACAACGCATCGAAAGACCCACCAATTGGCAATGACAAATGTATCTCCCCCCCATTGGGTAACCCCAACGAAAGTGTTTCCACCACTCCGCCGATCGTGAAGCGAAAGAGGCAAAGCGGGAACGATCGCAATCCCGGATAACATTGCCGATAAATATTTACTTAGCAACAATTGGCGGGGCAAAGTTGCTCTGTCGAAACCGTAAACGGGCTATAAATCAAGCAAATTGGTAATTTTCATGAACATTAATCAGCGCAATGTTACTTTATGGCGCACTCTGATCCCGGATTGAACTTTGATTAACCTTATCTTGTGGGCAATAATCTTTAACTCATGATCACTGCTTGTCAAAGAGATGAAGATGATTATCATTGATTGGTATACGATTGGGTTTTGCAGACACGGAAACACTCTGCAGAAGCATACAATTTTTTTTTGCTGGCTTTAAACAATAATTTTGCGAAGAAAAATGAAATAATTTCTTTCAGGGGGTATTCTAGTCTAGAGGCATGAATTTTAGGTAATTTTTGAGGTGTCATAAAAAAAGTCAATTAATATTTTTAATATTTTTTTAACATAACAAGAATACAGAATAAAAATCAAAAAATTAAAAAAAGTTGAAAATTTCAAAAATTAGCAGTTGATCAAGTGGGGCTCTCGAAAAATTGGCGCCTAACCATACCCACGATTTCAACCATCCTAGCAATCTGAAACCAAAAAAAAAAAAAAGATTATTAATCAAGACTGCCTGAAAAAACAAACAATTGTTGTACCTCTTTTTTTCACTGTTTCGAATTTAGAAAAAAAAAGTAATAAAAACTTGAGGATGGGGATAGTTCTAGACATAGACAAGTCTTTAAAGAAGACTCTTCAGGTAAATCGGTCCACTAGAACCTGAGAAATCGTGGGTATTGTTTTGAAAAAAGACAGTTTCGAGAAAAACGCGTTTAAAGTTTCGCGTAAAGTTTTTCGCAGTCTTAGTCATGAAATGATATTAGGTGTGTTTTCTTTTAAGGCGATACAGGCTAGGAAAAAGCTTTCCATGTAAAATACGATAACAACTAAGCCTATATAGAATTCGTTTAGCCCGTATAGTTATCAGGCACTATGAGTTAAGCGGTTATAAAACCAGTGCTGTCAAACTACTTTCCGACATATGTTATCGAAAATGTTATCTATAAATATCAAAAATGACAAGCCGGCCTCTGTCTATTGGAAATTCTGTGGAATTTTGAATGTATACGCATTGGATTGAGGGAATTGTTAGCAGCTAAACATGGAGAAGAAGCAAATTCTTAAAATAAATCTAAATTTAAAAATGTTAATAAAAAAACTAACAATCACTTCAAATACCAAATAGAAATAGAGAAATAAATAAATATTAGGTAGTTCATGCTTTGACGATGCAACCGCATGTGTGACATGAAGTCCTGGTCATTAAATGAGTCAATTGTGCCAACAAAATCTACACACTGAAGTGTCATCTACTATATGTCAACTCAATATGTGATTATGCTCAGTGCTGCCATATTCACATTGACAAAATATTAAGCCGCGATAATCGTTTTTTTATTCGCCCTTTTTCTAAGCCTATATAGTCTAAAAACAAAACACACCTTTGGAGACTTCGGACCTTCGGACATCGGACCTTCCTCGACTTCGAAAAAACTATTTTCCGAGTTTCTCTCTTCATATCGAGCAGTTCTGGCCTACTTTGATGCGTTGGATACTCGTATCTCGGAGCGGTCAATCCGGGCGTTTCTCGTCTCGTTTCACAGCAAATGAATGAGCTTCCGGGCCAATTTTCATTCCCTTATGCTCGATAATTTTTAAAATAGGAATGAAGTCTTCATTAAAAAAACAAACAGCAATAAATATCGCCTTCTCAATCATCTAAGGTCCGGAATGAATATGTTTTGGGTCGAAAGTCCAAATCAAAGAGTTTAGAGACTCATTATTATTCTGAGTTTCTGAACCAAAACATTTGAACATGAATTTTGAAATATCATTATTAAATATATTCTTGGATAGTAAAACTTTGAAAATATAAAAAAAAAAATCGATTTTTTTTAAATTTCTAGACTAGAAGACCCCCTTAAAGACTTGAGCTTGATGTGTGATGGAAGGGCACCGATCAATCTATTTGCTCCTTTGGTAATGAAAAATGTAATCCAATTATTATCTTTGAGTCTTCACATCACAAGTGTTCTTAGAAGCGAACGGGATTGACTTGGGAAAGGCAGTTCAACAGTGTATTTCAGCATCTTTCCCTACTGACAATCGAATTTTTAAGCTGAGTCTGAAAATATAGTGTGTCCACAAAAGCCTGTCATAATTTTTTTTCATATATCTCTGCCGGATACTGCAGTCCGAAAGGGAAGACTGGGGAGTTAGTTTAGGCTAACCGACATTCCATCTTTCTGATAAAGGGCAGAATGTTTTTAGCATTGGACTGTCTAATGGCCAATGGGAAGCATATCTCGTTTGAGGAAAATACGCCTTCTTAGCCAAATAAGAGCTGGACATTCACGAAGAATGTGTACAGCGGTTTCTTCGTCTTCCAAACAGAGCCGGCACTCCGTGGTTGTACTAAGTCCTAACTTGGTAAAATGGAATCTCAAGCGGTAATGGCCTGATGGGAAGCTCTCGAGCTTTCTTATGTTCTTCTTGTTTATTTTGAGAATTTCTCTGAAAGAGATGGGACCGATCGATAATTTTGATTGTCTTAGCACCGGAAAATTGTGCCAGTTGGCGATACGGATTTTGTTTCAGACGTGTGGCCGTAGTCCAGTTGACGCTCCAGAAAGATTCTTGACAAGTGAACACAGCTTTTGAACCAGCCCTCGCTAGTTCGTCCGCAATTTCGGTTTCTTCGATTCCATGATGACCTGGAACCCATGCTTCTCTTACTTTGTTACGTTGGACTACGTTTGTAGCTTACGTTGTAGCAGTTTTTGACAGATTTGGATTCTATTAGATTGGATGACAATGCTCTTAGCGCTGCTTGGCTGTCTGAATATATGAGAACTCTAGTCCCTTTTTGGCCTTTTGTTAGGTTACATATGGAAAAGGATTCGGTGGCTTGAAGCTCAGCCTGGAATGTTTTCCCATGGATATGGTAATTTTAGTGTTGGACACCGGATCCTACTCTATTTGCCATTATTGAGCCATCAGTTTACCGGATTAAGATTTGGGTCGGTCGGACCAAAGGTCACAACTAGGAACATCTACTTACAAAAGTCGCCAAAGCAGAATGTCGCCTTCATATAATCTGTGATCGAGCACAACATGTCTGTATCCGCGATGAAATTTAGTATTCTCAAGTGTATATCATTGCCAGTTGCATTTTTAGGGCATTTCTTTTTATAACCAAGTAGCTTGTTTGGGCAACACTTTTGCTATGAGCACCTACCATACGGCAGCACTACAAGCTATCATAGGGTTGTGCCCTGTGTGAAAAGGCCGACCCGATGATGCCGTAAATGCTTTGATGTTCTTTCAGAATCTGAACTCAAAATTTCGATTAGACCGGTTAAAACTTCAAAAACGTGCGAATTTTCGAAAAAAAAAAAGTGTTCGCATTTTTTTCCCCAATGGTACCGCAAACGTATCAACTTTTTACTATGTTTAGAGGTGATCATGGCACGCGAACATAAAGAGGAATTTTCAGAAATTTTCATCGACTCGTTTTTTTCAAAATTGTGGCGAGAATGAAAAATTTTAATCTATCGTTTTCTCAAAAACTATAAACTCTAGAATAAATCTTAGAAAATTAGTCCAAAAATACTCATAATTTTTTTTTTAGAATATTTGGATACAATTTTTAACGTTTGAAAATTTCAAAAAATCCAATTTTTCAAAAACACCTGAAAAACTTTTGAAAAAATTTGTGAATATTTTTTTTTCTCGTTGTCTCAGATTCTGAAAGAACGTCAAATTTCGCGTAGGAATAGATAATGCTTTTTTTGTTGGCGTCAATGGGTTAGTATTAAAAAATTACAAAATACCTGGAATTTTATCTTTTTGGAAAGAGTTGATGCATTTTTTTTTATCTTGGAGTTTATATTGATCAAGACCTGAAGTTCAAAATGCACGCAATGTTTCTGGAGCAGAGATTATCAATGGTTGCTAGAGTATTTCGGAGGAGAATTTCAAAATACATCGATGATACTTCCAAAAGAAAGGTTTTCTACTCACTATTCCATAGCATTCTTATTTATGGGATCCAAGTCCGAGGTTCAGTTAATTGAACTAAAATGGCAGAACTGCAAGTTGTTCAAAATAAAGCAATTCAAAACGTGCCGACACATTTTAACATCACTCACAACATAATCATAAAGCAGATACACCGTTGAAAAAAATAATTGAAACAAGTTTGTTTTGAACTTTTTAATATAAAATTATGAAAAACTTGAAAGCAAACATGAATGAAAAATATATAAGCTCGTTCCTTAAATTATTACAAAAACAACGAATATAAATTTTTCAGGTAGTAACTCAAATTAAGTAAAAAATTCAGTTTGAAGTTTTTTAGACGATTCAAGTCTGGAAAAATTTATAGAAACAAAATAAAAATTCTTATTTTTTTCATGTGAAGATAAGCTTTACCTTGAAAGTTCTCAATCTGCTTTTGGTACTTTGTCGTGGCACCTTTGTTCTTTATTACTGCCTCACATCTTCGCTTTATAGACTGAACTAATGAGGAACAGGTGCGTGAGGGTATGGACTGTCATGCTTCCTGTATTTTGGACCACAATGCTTCTTTATTTCTGGCTTTACATTCCCCAATCTTGCGTTTTAGAACGCCCCACAAGTGTTCTATCGGATTTAGATCGGGGGACTGTGAAGGTCATTCCATTACGTTTGGAACCATTGCTTTGCTAGTTTCAAGGAGTGCTTGGGATCATTATCCTGCAAAAACTCCAATTTTAGCTGCATATCCTCTTCAGCAAATGGTAGCATTACCGTATTCAGGATGCCTACTTAGTCCACAGCACACAGCTTGTTCCTTATCCAGAAAATTGATCCAACATCAGATGCTGAGGAGCAGCCCCAAATCATAAGGTTACCTCCACCGTGCCTTACTGTCTTTTTTATGTATTTTGGGTCGAATTCGGAATTTTTAGGTCGTCTCACGTGCATTTTTTCATCAGATCCAAACGAACTGATCTTTGTTTCATCCGACCAGAAGACTTTCCTCCTGTTTTCACGGTAGAGGTGCCTATTGGCAAAAGTAAGTCTCTGTTGCACATTTTTCTTTCTTAGAAAAGGGACTCTTCTTGGAGTCCTTGCCATCAAACCTGCTTCACTTAACCTATTCCTTATTGTTCGACTCTTTACAGGTGCATTCAACTAATTTTTAAGTTCCTCTGAAGAAGAAAATTTTGTCCTGAACAAAATTTGTCAAAAGGCAAACTCGTGAGCACATTCCTCAGTGAGCTATAACATATCACCTGTAACCGTGCCTGTCCCGTTCCCATTCCAATCAAACATATTTTCCCAACAATCTATTACTTCCATCTGTCTGCTTTCTAGAGCCATCATGTTACCATAATCCATAACCATTTGATGGTCAGTGGATCGCTCTGCCCCTGCTACTCGAAATCAGCCAAACGACCGACAGACGCGACATGGAATTTATCAAGGCCCAGAGTCTGCCTGCCCGACCGATCTGCAACGAGTATTATTGCCAACAGATCCGCGATCGGCAACCCATTTCCCATAGACATAAATAACACTGCAACAAGACACAATGGTACCATTTAATTTATAAGCAATTCATCTGCGGAAGCATAAATTGCCACGAGAAGAGCACCAGACCCACTAGATCCTCTGCGAACTGCGAACCAACAGAGAAATACAGATTATTCATCTGCACGTCGAGTGTAGGCCTGGTGTATCTAGCATTTTGGCATCTACACACACCCACCGGGTTGTTATCATTGCAATATTCCTGCACACACGCACCAAGAAGGAGATTCCTACTGCATTGCCAATGGTGCGTCTGCGTACCAATCGCCCACCACTTTTAGCGACACACCGCCGCGCCGCACCGCCGCGCCGCACCGCGCTGCCTAATACCAAAACAACCAAGACGGACTGTGTAACGTGCCTCAGCACAGTGAGCAACTTGTTGCGACGGCCCGTAACAACAAGCTCCCAGCTTCGAGTCCATAAATCATCGACAGAAATCAATGCAACAGGCAGGCAGGCAGGCTTCGCAAAGTAGACGAGAGGGCATTGTGTGCTGCCCTGTGGGGGAACTCCTACTGGATCCGGAGGTGGTGGTTACTGGTGTCTTGTAATGTAAGTGAGCGGCACAGTGCTGGTTCCATTCCAGAGGCAAGCAAGCAAGTGTCCTTTTTCGCCGAGTAGCTGCAATGTAAACGGTTTGAATTTTGACCAAGAAGGGCCTCCTGTCCTCCTGACACTCGGACAGGCGAAAAATAAGCTACCTTCGGCAGCAGTAAATCATCGTTTGGACGACTACGACTACGACTACGACGACGACGACGACGACGAGTGATTTGTGGCATGAATAATTCCTGAATGAATTGTAACTGGTAAATAATAATAATAATAATAATAATCATAATCAAGGAGTTGTGTTTCTTGTGCCCCCGATGGTTGTGGTGCTCGCGCGATTGTCAATTTTGTCGTCGTTGTCGTTGTCGTGGTCGTCCTGATGGCGAGGCGCACACTGTGGGAGAGGGCAACCTCTGCACATTTTTAGAGAGGATAATTTATCCTGATTTATGACCGGGTGTAGGGTGCTTCGGTTACAGCTTTGTCATTCAAAGACTGGCGGTTAGTGTCGTGGGTGTTTGGGATCTTGCTTGTTGCTGTTGCTGATGCTGAGGCGTTGGCAAATTAAGATGTCGTAGAAGGATTGAGGGTTTGGTGCACTAGTCTGTCTTATACTAGAGATATCTGCAATGAATCGATGCGAACTTGGAGGAAAACATGCTTGCAAATGAATCCAGACTTGCACCAATATTCGGCCAGGACATGAGCAGTCACCAATAAGTAATAATTAATTTCATGTAAACGACAAAATTCATCGTAGAGTAGGTTTCGACATTAATATCGTGATGAAATCGGGTTGTCAATATCTTGTTGGGCATCCACAAGATTGAAGGACAGCTTGTTGTCGACGTGGCATAAAAGAGAGCAGATTTTGCGTAAAATCTTCGAGAACACGATCCCATTCTATTTAGAGAGTTTCCTTCGGAGTAGCTTTTGACGAAATTCGGTGTTTTTTCGGCGAATTTTTCAAAAACTATTAAGTAAACTATTTTATTTAAGCCCAGGATAAAAGAACATGTTTCTGGCTTTCAAAGCCGGTATAGTACTTTATTGTAAGTGTTGCCGTTGTTGTTGTTTTTATTTTATTTTTTCATTTTAAGTCATTTTTTTTTAAATTGCCCCTACCTCCTACACGGTGCGAGATAGCCCCCCCCTCCCATAGCAAAAAATGCTTGTTTTTGACCCCTCCACAAGAAATCGTTATCAATTTTTGGCGCCCAAGTTATCGTACTCTCCCCCAGCTTTCCTACGCCGGATCAAGCCATGCCTACCCACACCATAGTACTACCTCCAACAGTGAAGCACACTGTTCTTCGTAGATTTTGAACTTCCATTTCAGTGCTGCTCTTTCGCCAAACTCTTGAAGGACCATCATCGTGACCAAAAATGTTGTACTTGCTCTCGTCGGTGAACAAAAGTTTCTTCCAGAAAGACAGATCAGCGTCTTTGTGCAGAGAGGCAAAGTCTTTACGTTTTTTTCTTATTCACTTCACTTATGGACGGTTTCTTTCATTGTGTTCCTGAAAACTATCCGCGCCTGTTGAGAGTCCTCTCGATTGTACCGCGACTATTTGTTTGATTGTAGGACAATTCGTTTTTGGGGTTTTCCGGATAGTGTTTAGTATGAGCCTTTCATACCTCTCATTTAATTTCCGTGAAGGACCTGTTCTTTTTTTTTAACGTTTCTATGATGTGTGAAAGTTACAGAATCAGTCGACGTACAATGAATTGTGTCGTTTGGACTGCAACATATTTTATTGCATTTATGAATAACATGAGTAAAAGGGATGGAATAAAGGAAAGGGTATTGGTAATAAAAAGATCATTAGCCATAAGAAATAAAAAAAAAATTAAAAGAGGTAATTTTATCAATATAATAGGACTACCGGATGAAAATGTCGTTTCTTTCAAAAATCAAAGCTTTATTGAGGAAAAATAGATATAAATTCAATATTCAAAGTATTGCCCATCGCTAGCCACACATTTTTCCAATTTTTTTGGCAATTCATGGGTACCCGTTCTGAAAAATTCGACCGGTTTGGCCGCAAGCCACGAATCGATTCATTTTTTGACTTCATCGACATGACGGAAGTGCTGGTCAGCCAGGCCATGTTGCATCGATCGGAAGAGATAGTAATCGGATGGCGCTAGGTCTGGACTATACCGCGGGTGGGGTAGAACATCCCATTTGAGCGTTTCAAGGTTAGTTTTGACGACATTTGCAACATGTGGCCAAAAATTGTCATGTTGCAAAATAACTTTATCGTGTCTTGCGACCATTTCCGGCCGTTTTTTCTTCAGTGCTCGGCTCAAACGCATCAATTGTCGTTGGTAGACCTCGCCCTTGATTGTTTCATTCGGTTTTAGCAGCTCATAATACACAACACCCTTCTGGTCCCACCAAATGCACAGCATAACTTTCAAGCCATGAATATTCTGAACGGCCGTCGATGTTGAGGCATGTCCGGGGTATCCATACGTTGCCCGACGTTTTGGATTATCGTAATATACCCATTTTTCATCACCAGTGACGATTCGATGCAAAAAAGACTTCTTTTTGTGGCGTTCAAGCAGCATTTCGGACATGCAAAACCGGCGTTCGACGTCTCGTGGCTTCAATTCATACGGCACCCATTGTCCTACCTTTCGGATCATTCGCATTGCTTTCAAACGATCGGAAATGGTTTGCTGAGTGACGCCAAGTGATTTTGCAAGTTCTTCTTGCGTTTGTGTCGGATCTTGAGCAAGTCTGCTCCAAGTCCTCCAATTCATGGTCTTCAAACTTTTTCACCTGGCCGGGTTGTTCTTTGTCTTCGGTGTCGAAATCACCATCTTTGAACTGCTTAAACCACCGCTGACACATTCTGACGTCTATAGTATAGCCCGAGTAAGCTTCGGTTGATTTTTTCTTTAAATGAAAGAAGCATATAAAAACTAAAAACGCAAATGTTGTTTTGATGGCATAAATGTAGACATTTTGCGGCTTTACAAAAACTTGTGTGCTTTCACTAATGACCAATAACCTTGACTGAAATAATTAGACAATGACATGAAGTTTCCGATGTGACAGCTGTCATGGTCAAAGTTCACCTCAGAGTAATAGATATGAAGCTGTCTGCAATAACGAAATTTCCAACTCGTAGTCCTGTAACATAAATATATTAGAACTTTGTCTATCATACGATGAATTTTGTCGGCCAGTGTATGTAAGCCGTTCAGAGCTAACAGGACATGCTATTTAACTTGCCTTAAGGGCACTCAGGATCAATAATGTACAAACGACAGAGTTCATTCTCCGTCAAGGCTCTGTCGCCTTTTCCCAGTCAATCAGCAAAGCACCCGAGCATTGTTTCTTACCTTTGTTCCTTTGGATATCCGATACCAGTTTAGACACGGCCCGCTCTGAAATAATATTTTTGTCCTCAACGCACTCGGTCAGGGCTCTATTGATAACCTTTTCAAATACCTTACTGATATTTGGATGGAGACTTATCGACCGGAGATTTGCCGGATTGGATGTGTCTTTGTTCCGATTCGTTTGTTGCACTATTGCTGTCTTCCAATGAGCTAGATAATGGGCATTATTCAGCAATTGTTGAACAGGGTAGTGCAAATGTTAACCGCTCCTAGAGGAAGGTGTTTAAGAACAATGTTCGGTATTTCGTCGATTCCCACAGGTTTCTTAAATCCAAGAGGTCTTCCTTTGAAATGTACGGAGAGTGAACTCCTTCATTGGTAGCCACTCTACCTTTACAATGAGATATGTCATCCGCGTTCTATTAGATCTCTGAATCTTGTGCCAGATCTTTTTGATATCTGAGTGCAAAATTCGATACGTCTGAAGTACTCTCTACCCAGACCACTAAATATGATAAGCTCTACTTGGTTATTTAGGAAAGAGCTCAAGAAGTTCTTGGAAGAAAAGGTAAATCTTCACAAGCTGTACAAAGATGTGGATCGTGTCCGAAAGGCAAAAATCCATTGACTGCAATCTCTTGGGCACTTCAGATCTCATGCACCAGAATCAAGCTCAGATCATCTAGGGATGGGAAGCTTCAGTGCTTAATGAAAAAGGTCTTTTCCAACAAAATTCTTTCGTAAGTATCGGATGCAGAACATGCAGCAATTTCCTGCAATATTTTATTATAAAGAAAGCCTTCTTCTTTGGCATGAACTTGCCATCATGCATCATGCTATCACGGATGATGGCATCAGTTGGTGTAAGCTGTTTTCTAAATTAAAGTCCGGCATTCTCACCACATTTAATTGATATACTGTGGCAGGCAATGACTTATTTCGGACTCTTTAGCTTCCATGGTTTCTGTAGGCCTGGCCTGTACCAGGTAAACAAGCTCCCGACCTGTAAAGAGTCTCACTTTGAGATATAGTATGATAGATTTTCACTCTCTTCGATCCCTTGCCAACTGCTTCAAGCTTTGTATCGTTCACGGCAGCTTGAACCTTAAATCAAAGATTTTGCCTTTATAGTCGCCTCCATCCTCCCTTGGAATTGCCGAGCCATTGTTGTCGACTAGTTTTGGATTCCTTGACTACGTACTGATCTCAGCTTATAGAGTTCATGGTTCTATCTATTGACTCAAATGAGAATGAATACCGTTGCCGTTTGTATCTGAGGCTTGCGTATCTCTCATTATTGAGATTGTTTTTTTAAAATAGTAGGGAATAACCCCAGTTTCCAGTTTTGAAAAATCGATGAAAGTCTCGTATCGATCATGTGATTATTATCTTCAAATATGTCGAGGTAACCAAAATAAAGGGTGCTTGCAGCTCTCGCTTGAAGCCCCTTTTGAATCTTTTTCAGGAGTAGTGTCAAGATGGACTTCCGCCAGAGCCGAGAAGAAAGTACAGCCAGTTGAACGCCTGCGAGTGTCTACCCTGATGCTACAACCTCTCTGACGTTTGACGACTTTCTTGTATCAATCAGAATTTTGTCACTTTGTTGGCAGTTCGACTGTCTAAAGACAATTAGTTTTATGTGTAGTTCTTTTTGCAAGGAAATCTTGTCCTTTTTATCACAGCTGTCGCAAATTTTTCGTGATTTTAACATCGTATCAAGTCAATGATAAAAAATTTACAACGCATCGGAGTCACTGTTTTACAAGATATGCAGCATCACTTTTCTGCTAAAAACGAACAGTCGCTAGCCCAAAAAAACGCGTCAAACTGATTTAAACATTAGCTTTAGTGGGGGTGAAGTATTTTACGCACCATTTCAGGGAGCTTAGACGTTTTGTAGCATTTTTGACGACACCTGTTATGTGTTCACTCCAACTGAGGTTGCAGCAGCAGAGACAACATATAAGCTTTACCACTCTGTTCCTTGCGCCTTATGAAAATACGCAACCTATCCATTTCCATATTATAAACTGATGATACTGTTGCCAGCAAAAGAGTGAATCCGCTTTGATGTGTGAGACTTTTGGTCATTCCTGGAGATAAAAAATTAAGTCAGGGACAAAACGCAATCCTTTTGAACACATGGTGCTCCACGGCAACGCTGGAAGCTGTCTTGGCATTTTCATAAAAAAAAACAGTCACCAGGAATGCCCTAAAAATGCAGCTGGCATTGATATACAAACCAAGTGGTCCGGCGGGACACTTGAGAATACTCAATTTCATCACGGCTAAAATGATGTTCTGCTCGATTCCAGATTGTTTGAAGACTAAAAATCTGGGATCTAACTGAGTCATTTCTGTAAAAATCATGCAATTACCCAGTATCTCGTCCTTCATATTTTTGCGACCCTTATTCTTCAAATTCAAAAACAGCTCAAAAAATATTCACTTAACAAGTGATTCCAATCAGGTCCAGCGTCTGACCTGAGGATTTACTGAGGCACACAGATCTACTTCCTTAACCTTGGAGTACTTAAAACATATCAAAAAAAAGGCGTGGGCTGCAAATGATCCCAGTACTCGAACGAGGGTTAATTTTATTTTTGAAGCATTTTCGAGTACGTGACATAAGCCCGGCGCCACAAAATTTATCTGAAGCTTTTACAATAGCACATTCATCTTTTGTCGTACAGCCTTTGTTGCAGGACATACGTACACCCTTCTTTGCAGCAAAATAACGCGGAATGTAAACATATTTGCGTTCTTTATACGATGTCCCCTAATCATAGCCAATTACATTTAGAATTATTCACTTACATTCGCCATAGATCGGCCGGCGCTGTTACGAGCAGATAGAATGGTATGCCCTTCTCCGGCTGCCACGCGAAAATATATATTTTTCTGTCAAACGCGGTAAATGCACCTTTTTTGGGCTGACCCCCAACCACCCGGCACCACCAGCAGTACATAATGCATCCAGCTACGCGCCTCCGGAATCCAAATCGACGAACTTCACTTCATTGTTCCGCCTAAGCGATTCATCCATTTTGTCACAGTGCCGATTTATAGCTAAATAAATCCGATTTGGATATAAATTACGGAGCTGGCCGCCACCACTACCGCGGACGGGACCAGCGCTACGGATCGAGGCAATTTGTTGGAAATGCCTCCGAAACGTAATTGGAGAATTAATTAGCTATCGCTGGCGATGCGCGATGGTTGGCTGCCGATCCGAGATGACTATGATGATGATGATGGCTCTTTATCGGAGATGTAAGCCACTAAGTAACGTGCTGGGCTTACGGATAGCAGACAAGCCGCGCGCTTACTGTGCAATAAGGAACGCGCGGACTAATCCTTGTGGATTTATGTCTGCGGCGGCGGCAGCAGCAACAGCAGCAAACAGTCTTTACGAGTCGCTTTGCTGTGTCCAAGCAAACAAGCCACACAGAACCGATGCCAGTTTTGTGAATGGATACAAGATCAATGACTCAATGCGACTTCTAACTCTGTGAGGAAGTCACCGCGAAGAATTGGTAATGTCATTATCCTGAATTGTTTATTGATGGCTGAGAAATGATTATCCGTGCGGTGAGCTGTGCTCTTGCTGCCGATCCGGGATCGGGTCGATTCAGGAGTGCAGTTCATGTTATTGTTTGGTGTGTATTTTGCCAAACAAATCGAATATCAATTTGCCTCCGATAATGGGGTTCAGGATAAGTGATTTGTGCAGTAATCTAGTGGCTCGCTATTATTTGCGGATCTTGTAAGATGTGGCATTGTTATACGCTCGTATGGCAGTCCTTTAAGTGCTTATGGCAGACTTAAGGAATAGACGAAGCTTTGCATCTGTTTTAACAAAAGGGCTCTTGGCTGTAGACCAATCGAATGCCTGAAACCCAATCAAAGGAATTTCTTAAGTTTCAAATTGAAACATCAAAGTCGGCGCAGAGCTCGAAACAACCTTTTGTCAAATGTTAACAAATATTTTTGACCTTTCTGTTGGAGTGCATCCACGTGCAAGCCTGAAATAACTTCTAAGCCTGCGTTTTAAGCTTTAGACTTTTGCTCAACGAAGCCAGTTTAAACGACAAAGTTACTTACTCAAGTTATAATTTGATGATCAAACCTCCCACCATGCACCCAACTGACCTTTTTTCTGTCTCCGGCCTTTCAAAAGAGGCTCACAAGCTAATAACTTGCTCGAAAAAGCAGGTTACAACTCTGGTAACCGTCTTGAAGTTGTAAATTTTCATGACAACGATAAAATGGAAGATATTTTCTATAAATAAGTCCTGTCTGTAGTTTTGTAAAGCTTAAGGAGGTCCATGCTTGTTTTAAAGATAAGGTTACATATCTTAAGTTATTGAAGGAGGCTTGAATATAATATGCTTAAAGAATAAGTGCTGCAACATTTCAAGCTTTTTGAAATTTTGGGAACCAAAAACTTGACAACAAAGAGACAAGACTTTATACTTCGACCCAATGTCAATACGTTCTCCCACATGGAATTTATAGCCGTCTTAGTTGCTTTCGACTTCTCGTGACGGAGATCAACAACTTCAATTGGCTCATCGTTAAAAGACCATTTCTCATGCCGTATACTACTGTGTCCAAAAAATAAGGTGACATTGTATTTATTTTGAAAATTCTTTATTTATTCTTCCAAATCAATTTCATCCCCTTCAAAGTAATCCCCTCCCGATGCAATGCACTTATGCCATCGGATTTTCCAATCTTTGAAACACTGGTTGTAGTCACTTTCCGGGATGGCCTTCAGTTCCGTCTTCGCTGCGGCTTGAATCTCCTCTATCGTATCAAAACGGTGTCCCCGGAGCGGTCTTTTGAGCTTGTTGAACAACCAGAAGTCGCACGGCGCCATATCAGGTGAATACGGTGGTAGCGAAACGATATGGGTTGAGTTTTTGGCGAAATGATCACGAATTACGAGTGCGGTATGGGATGGTGCATTATCGTGGTGTAAAAACCAAGAATTGTCTTTCCACAATTCCGGCCTTTTTAGGCGGATAGCGTTACGCAAACGACGCATAACCTTGAAATAATATTCCTTGTTGACTGTTTGGCCGGTTGGAAGGAATTCATAAAGCACAACACCACGATAATCGAAGAAAACAGTCAACATGACCTTGATTTTTGAGCGACTTTGGCGCGGTTTTTTTGGTCTCGGCTCTCCTTTGGCACGATATTCGCTCGATTGATCGGTTGTTTCGGGGTTGTAAGCATAGATCCAAGTCTCATCGCCAGTTTAATGCGTTTCATGACATCCTGATAGTCGGAAAGCATTGTTTCACACACTTCAACGCGACGCCTTTTTTTCCAAAAAATTCAATGTTTTCGGTACCGGTCGAGATTTGACGCGCTTGAAGCCCAAAACATCCTTCAAAATGGTATTGACTGAGCCTTTCGATAAGCCAACTTCATCAGCAAGGTCTCTAATCGTTAATCGATGGTTTTTCAACACCAAATCTTTGATTTGTTGGACGTGAGCTTCATCGGTTGAGGTTGATGGTCGCCAAGAACGCTCTTCATCTTCGACACGTTCACGGCCGGCTTGGAAATCACTATACCACTTGTTAACATTTTTTTAGACATAGCCTCATCATCAAAGGCTTTCTGCACCATACTCAACGTATCCGCAGCAGAACATTGATTCCGCAAACAAAATTTAATGCAAATTCTTTGCTCAATAAATTTCGACATCGCAAAAAACGAAAAACTCACTTTTAGCAGCTCACAAAACGACGCGTATCTCAAACACTATGAATATATTTTGACATGAAATTTCACATAAATGTCACTGACAGTACTACCAACCTAAAAAGAAAGAAAAATTTCCAAATCCTTCGACGCGCGCAGTTTAAATTCATAAGTCACCTTATTTTTTGGACACAGTAGTATATGTTATTGCTATCTATTTCGTCTAGGTCGGGTAGACGCTGTTGGCCTGCGTCGTCTAATACAGTCCTCAGCATTGACTACAATTCGACTATGATTTTTCCACTTTGAACTTTGTAGGCTTTGGTTTGGGGTTTGTAACGATAAATTTTACATTGAAAGTTGAATTTGTTGTTGACGTTGTTCTTCAACTTCACCAAATAAGTGTTTAAACTTGTTAGGGACAGACATCCAGAAGTAAGTTAAAATTGATCTGAGCTAACAAGGAAACGTTACTTTCAAATTATTACTATTCTAGTAAAAAAAGTTTAGAAATGAGAAAAAGTAAAATTTGTGACCAGAGTTTGGCTTTTGATTGCGGAATTTAAATCGTCCGGGTTCAATGCATTTTAGAAAATATTTCTATGACCTTGTACGATGCACTTGTTATGCTCGGACTATTAAAGCGTGATTATCATTATGTCGATTAAGTTCAAAAGTGCATAGTTTCAGTCCAGAGATTTCGACCGCCTCTTCCTTCCGAGCTCGGAACTGCTCAGCATAGGATCTTTTTCTTCTGGTTAATATATGGCTTTAGGAGAATCACATTCAGTTCAGTTTTGTTTGCAGATTTTGATACTTGTTTCCAGGCCGATTTCGAGAGATTTTTTTATCCATGTGTCATTTTCTGGAACGACATATAGGATTGGGTTCATGATAAGAAACCACAACAGGCGAAAACATATTAAATCGGTTATGATCTTCCTTGCAATATACGAGTCATTCAGTTTTAGCCATGTGTTTTAACCTTATCATTTAGCTTTCTCTCGATGCTTTTTCTTTGAATTCAATTGCCTCATGTAAGTTGAACCATGAGCTTCTTTTTGCTAATATATTATAACGACAAAAAATGTATCAAGCTACAGCTGAGCAGGTTTTGAAAAAAAATGGTGGCTCCATAATTTTCTAAGGATGTTTTCATGTAATAGTGTTGAAGACGTCATTCTCAGTCATGCAAAATGGGAAAGACTTACAGGATTCGTATATCTGAAACAATTTTTCAAGAATTTCCATGGAAATTTGGATCAGGAAATAGAGAAAGGGTCACATCAATGTATGAAATGGCCTCAACTAAATACTGTTACTTACTAAGTTTAGTCAATTGGCTAAAAAAACCTAATTATGATGAAACTTTTGGCATTAAAATTGAACAAAAAAAAAATTATATGAATTTGTCCGGAAACTTATGAACGGCAGTGTATATTTTTTCATGCATATTTTTATATCTGATAAGATAGCTGTAAACTATAAATTTAATTAATTTTGAACTCTTTTTATTGGAAAACTAAATTGATTTTAATTGCAGAAGTGAAATTGTCCCTTTTTTTGACAGTTTTTTTGTCATAAAATTCAAACCACCCTGTGGAATTTAACCAAAAGCTTTTCAGGTGATCTTTATACACACACGCTTCGAATGAAACCAATTTGGCTTCGTTAGCTTGATTTGTTCTCGAAAGAATCCGCACAAACGTACGTACGTACGTACACACACACACACAGACATCTTTCTAAAAATAATGGAATCCGACTACTGGGACGTGGAGAAATGTAAAAATTTTGAATTTCGAAAATCGGACCAATTACAAGAACTTCCTGATGGGAAGTTAATACACGTATAACAGAAGACCTTTTTCCATCTTTGATCCATCGGTGAAGATTTGCGTACCATGAACTTCGATTAAAGTTTGATTCCCAATCCTTCCTACTTTGTACAGAGGTGGAGAACTTTTTGATGAAGTTGTTATAAGGGATCGCAAAACCAGTCTTCGCGTTAAACTCCATCGTCCTGAAATATCCAAGTATAAGATTCTCTCAGTCGTGTCGGAATCAAAGCTACAGTGCTCTTTATATAGTTGAAGATATTGGGGAGGTGTAGAATAATCTCGACACTTGATCGCGGCGTTGATCTAACAGATGATGAAATAATTAGACAGGCTAGTTTTGTGACGTCGTTGGACCTTTCCGTTGCCTTCCACCATATAATAGAGCTGTAGGTAAGTAAAGGACGCACCATTGATATTTAGGCTGAATGTAATACATATGGTCGCATGCCTCAATTACTGCCAAAGGTTCATTTGCATGGGTAAAATAGCACAGATTGCATCATTTACTCTATCTTTAGTTTTTCTTTTCCACGTAAGCTTCGAGTCCAGTATAACACCCAGACTTTAAGCTTCTAGGGAAACAAGAAGACTAGATCGTTATGCGAAATCCATAATGGAACTACGAAAAGTTTGGATGTCGTTTTTTGTACCAGTTTTTTGCAGTAATGGCGTGTTATGTTTTTGTTTGAAGACTCTTAAGCTGGAGTACTGCATAGGTTCTATTTTTGGTCAACAACTTTTGCCATCTCTTTTCATTTTGTGGCAGACATCATTTAAGGGTCCATTGATTAGATTCTCGCACATTCAATACTTGGCAAGTGTCTTGCATTCGAGCACGTTCAAGTTCCTTTGAGGATCCTTTTGTCAGGCTATTTTGTGCTACTTGTCACCGCATTACTTGTCTGTGAGTCAGATGGCGTTAAACGTTCACTTTGAAGCTCTAGTTTTCCACAATTCCGCTTTAGAAATTTACATCAGAAAAGATATGCAGTCTTCCCTCAAGTGTTTGTGGAACTCCTCTTAGCCGCTTGCGCACATATGAATTTTTCAGCTATGCGCATTTAGTAGCTCTCAGTCGTGTCCTAGTCTGTGCGATCGTTTGGAGCCCTTTTTTCTCTCCTCAGTATACATCACAGTAATATGCGCCTCATTCCGGGAGAATTGATGATGATGATGATGAGAGTATTTAATTATCGTTATCCTTAGGACATTGTTTGTCAGCTTAAATCTCCCACGGACTTAGATTGCGACTGGCCTCCGTGGTGGTCCCTTGGATAGATATACATTTTTTATTCAAATTGTTTACCTCCCCCGAAGCTTTTGCCCAAAAAGGTCACCTACAATAAGAAACGTTCAGGGCCAATTTGAACAAACCCCCATTCTTTCCCGTCAAAAAAAATGAAGTTCCTACTGTATTAAGCGACGATTTCTTGCTCGTAACAAATCCCAAGAATGTAGCTCACTATACAGTATCTCTATCTGTGTACAAATATCAGCCTTACCGTTGATAAAATTAATTATAGGTCATTTTCTCCGAGGCCCCGATGACAAATGTTTGATTGATAGGAGCGCGGTATGAATTTCAATGGATGGCTTAAAGTTTGTCCACTCACGAGTGAACGAGTCCTACAAGATCGACTGACTGACTGATCGCTGATCGTTGATCTCTGTTAAAAGTATCGGGGGACAAAAAAAAAATAAACAACTGTAAAATTTCGAAATCACCATCAACATCGAATGAAGTAGATAATTGCAGCGCGAATGAAAAACGTATCCTCTCGCTGACTCTCCGCCAGTACCATTCATCTTTGTATCTCTCGTGCGGCATATTTATCTAAATTTCTCATCAAATCAAATAAAGAAAAGCATAAATTTACGACCTCCTTGCGGTGATGACTCCGCAAATCGCCGACCGATCTGATCTGTACAGAGAGAGTAATGCGCGTGCATTACAGCAATTCAACGACACGTGTAGCGTCCAGCTTGGCGAGAATCTATGTTGTATCCGTCCACTGATTCGGAATTCCTGTCACACGAACGCACAATGATCGTGGATTGAAGTGATCATGAGTAGGAATCGGTTTACGCTTGATAAGTTGAATTAAGTGTCCTACATGAAATAATTACGAAGAATTAAATATTAATGACCAGCCTCAGGGTTCTTTGCTTTGTCCGGGTTTGATTTCTTTTTCTTTCTGTTGTAAAAAAGAAGGAATCCATCGTTTAGTTAATGCCGTTTAGGAACTCTACCACACACGAAAGCGCAATGGCTAACAGATACCTACTAACTTATCCTAGTCGGTAATATTACGCAACGTTGCTGATTTGCAGATACAGATATTTAAGGCGCACGCGATTCGGTTCAGTAAAACGTAAAAAGACTTTATTTGCTTTTAGGTATAAATATAAATGGCATTCGAATTTAATTACGCTCAATTGAATTCCGATATGATTGAATTTAGTCGTGATTGGCCTCTGGGCCATGTTAAACACGAATTGCCTTTCATCATAGCTCCAAACAGATTAATTACCGGTCTTTAATGCAGTTTTATTGCACGTAATTAGAAACATAAGTGACATGTTGCTTCGAACTAAAACTGCAGTAATAGGTTGCGACTGCTGTTATGGTTATGGCGCCGGTTAAAGCGCTTCCGGCAATTGTATACCCACAAAAGTGCTAATGTTTAAAAAAAAAACAACAACAACACGAATGGTGTCTTATGCGTTTGTTTATTTTTCCAATTAGTTCCAATATTCAAGCTGTTGAATTATCCGAGTCAAATTACACATCGCTTCGAGGCAGTTACTGTTAGCTGGAAATTAAGTTGTTCAGCTGTTCACCATAAACCTGCTGATCTGTAACCAGTGACTTGCATTAAATTGATCGTAAAAATATGAACGCTTTGACAAGTAGTGTGACATGGCTTTTGCAAGTTTCAGGAAGTTTCATTAAACAAGTGTTCAAATACTTTCATGGTATCTTTGATTTTGTTTGTTAACGTCTCATCGCTCGAATTTATGCTTTGTCCTTTTCAATACATAACCTAAAAAAAAAATAAATACCTACGTGAGCTTTGACAAATTATGACCACGATAAGCACGATCATCTATCAGGTTGGCAACTTAGTAATTGCGGATTTTTTTTTGAAAATAAAAGACAATTTTTTCATGGAACGAAATAATTTTATTCAATGACCTTTTGCCATCTTTCAGACAGCATCATAATTCCAAGTTCATAAAACTTCTGGTTTTTATCAGCAAAAAACTGAATCAGGTACGATTTGACTTCATCATTATTATTGCAATTTTTACCATTCAATTAGTTTTGCAAAGATCGAAATAAAAAGTAATCAGATGGTGCAAGGTCAGGAATTTATGGTGGATGTGGCAAAACATCTCAACCAAGCTCCAATAATTTTCGCCGAGTGATAAAAGATGTGCATGGCAAGGCCATTGTCATGATGGAAATATTCGGGCCGCTTTTCTTCAACTGCATTGTTCAATTTTGTTAGTTGTTCAATGTAGACATCTGAATTGATCGTTCGGTTGGGTGGTAAAAGTTCAAAGTAGACAATTCCTTTGTCATCCCACCAAACTGATAACATAACTTTCTTTTGATGAATATCAGCTTCTGATGTTGTTTGAGCTGGTACAACGATTGACAGTGTTGTAAACAACCCATTTTTCATCACCAGTTATCAGGATCATTTTCATTACGTTTCTTTAACAGTTGGCAGATGTTAATGCGTTGTGTAAAATGATTTTCTTTCAGTTCATGAGGAACCCATATTTTCAATGCACGTATGTGATACATGAAGCTTCTCTGACGATTCGAATCGATTATTGCTTTGATTTGGTCGTCATCAACATCAACTAGACGACCAGAGCGTTTTTCATCTTTGAGTGGAAAATCACCAGAACGAAATTTGGCACACCAATTTTGACACTGCCGTTCTTTTAAAGCTTCATCACCATGAACAGCATATACATTTTTGTGAGCTTGCTATGTGTTTTTTTCTTTCCGGAAATAAAAAAGCAAAATATGACGTAAATGTTTTTTTTTGGATTTTCCATTTTTCAACAGACGCCAAACAAAAGTTACACAACCGATAAAAAAAAATGTTTAATGATTGACAGTTGAAGTACCAACTATCAAATAACAAAATGTATTTGACATATCGATTACGTCAGCAAACCTAAAAATTCAACCAAAGCCACCTATGAGTGAAATCCGCACTTACTTAGTTGCCAACCTGTAGATAGGGAGAGGATTAAAATACATTTGGAACATCAGGCAACCCCTTTTTCGAGTCCCTCGATGAAATATTAAAAAAAACTTTAATGAAACTAATTAACTTTCTTAATTCAACTTTATTACAAAATAAAATAGGCCATAAGAGAGTGCAAGAGATTAGAGATCGATTTTTCAAAAAATATTTAGTTCAGTTTTGGAACAAACACGTTTCTGATATCTGATAGCCGTTTCTGTCCCATAAAAGTCCTAAGATAATTTTTAACTTCCCATCAGGAAGTTCTTGTAATCGGTCCGCTTTCCGAAATTCAAAATTTTTACATTTCTCCACGTTTGGCGGTCTCAGTAGTCGGATTCCATTATTTTTAGAAAGATGTCTGTGTGTGTGTAAGTATGTGCGGATTCTTTCGAACAGCCTTACTCGAGAACAAATCAAGCTATCGACTCCAAGTGTCTGAATAAGGATCACTTGAAATTTGACAGGGTGATTCAAATTAAATAACGAAAAAACTGTCAAAAAAGGGACAATTTCATTTCTTAGATTAAAATCAATTTAGTGTTCCAATAAAAAAAGTTCAAAATCAATTAAATTTTTCATCTTTCTTATTTGATAAAAATATGCATAAATATATACTCTGCCGTTTTTAAGTTTACGAACAAATTCATAGAAATTTTAGTTTGATCTATCTTAATTCCAAAAGTTTCATCAACATTATGTTTATTTAGCCAATTGACTAAATTTAGTTAGTTATAAACGAATAAACGATAAAAACTAACTTACAGACTAAAACAGTATTATTAAGTTTAGGCACTTTAATTTTTTGGTGTGCCCCTTTTTGCTCTTTTTCTTGATCCACGTTCCCAGAAGTATGAATCCTAGTTTTGTAAATTCTACCAACATGAACAATAATAATCTCTTAATTTCAAATCCACACCGAAGCTTGAAATGTTCAAAATATAACATCATATTAGAATTGCAGTCATTGCTGAGGATATGGTAGAATCACTTCTGTAGACTATATAACGGCGATGATGAATCGAATTTCGCTGGTAGGCAGCCTGAACCATTCGATAAGACGACGCAGGCCAACAAAAGACGAAGAAAAGAAAGCGGCGGCAATGACTTGGCAAGGAGTATTGATCAACTTATCTGCGACATACTATATGACCAGAATAAAGAATGCCCGAATCTTGAAGAAACTAAAACATCCTTGCTTCCGTATTATGTGAACGTCTGAAGCAGACTGATAAGTTCATATCAGTGTAGCTTTTGACAAGTATTGTTCAACATAGACCAAATATTATTATCACGACAGATCTTAGAAAAAACCTAGAAGCTCCAATTCAGCACCCACCACATTTCCATCAATTTCAAGGTTGTTTTTGACAGGATTGACGAGGTATATCTAATTTTGGCATTCCTGCTAAGCTCGTCCTTTTGTGCACGATAAAGATGGAAATCTCATGCTGTTCCATTATGTTCGGCAAAGACGTAACTGACCCACTTGATGTCAAACAACGTTTTAGACAAGGTGATGCATTGTTATGCGAGTTCTTCAACATCGTACTTGGAAAAATATTCCAAACGCCAAAGATGAGTTTGGCTGTATACGAGGTGCACAAAGAAGCATATGTTGTCATCAAGAAAGAATACCCAAATGCGACGTCTTGGTTAATATGTTACCATAGACAGCTATAACTTTGAAGTAGTTAGGGACTTTGTCTGCCTGGGCTCCGCTTAAACTAGCGCTGAGATTAAACGAAGAATACATCTTGCAAATCGCTGTTTCTTTGGGCTAAGAAAACAATTGAGTAAAGTCCTCTCTCGAAGAACTAAAGTGTCGACTTATAAGACCCTCAAAATCCCCATCCTGATACATGGTGCAGGGGCATGTACATTTTCAAAAACAGGTGAAGGCGCCTTAGGTTGTTTCGAGAGAAAAGTGTTATAAATGTATTTATGTTAAATTCACAAATTTTTTTAAATGATAACATAGTATATACATATTCGTTCGAGGCACATTAAATTAAATATGTATTTTATTTTTTTTTGCAATAAATTTGTCTGGGGAATGAATGATGTTTTCAAAACATTAATAAAATTTGTTGGTGGTGGCAAATAAAAAAACACTTAAATTTTTTTATATGGTATGGGCAGGTCTACTCGCACCCAAACCAATTTTCTATCAGTTTTATTTTCGAAAAATTTCATTCAGCTGTTACACTTGTTGCCGGAAGTGTCAAAAAAGGGAAGCATGCTGTGATTACGTCCGGGAAACTGGATGCTATACCATTGAATTTTTGAAGTAAGAAGATGACCCGGTGTACTTTGTATCACCTATCCTAATGACGGTAAAACTCTCACGAATAACAAATCTTTTGGAATCATCGGTATACGCGGAATCAAGCCTTCTTTTCCTTTGAATTTCCCTTGATGATTTCGGCCTCAATGGCGTTATTCATAAGCTTTTTTACAGCCAGTGTCTTGATTAATGTTACGCAGGATGAACACAACTAATGCTGCTTTTAATTTTAAATTGTGAGTTGGTAGTCCAGTCAATTCCAGTGGGTTAGTTGACTACGTCATCCTGGCATTGTAATAAGACTCTTTTAATTTCCAAATTTAGAAACTTAAAATTATGCAAAAATAACAAACTCAAAAATAACAACTCAAAAGCTGTGTTTCGAACTTCATTTGCCATTTCAATAAAAACTGAATTTCAGGAAGCAAATCTCTTCCACCAGCAACAACAACCAAGCAAGTGGACATTCATGTTGAATCCCCAAAAGCCCACAAGTGCACCTTGATGCACTCCCATCTGACTATCTATAGCGGAATGCAAAAACAAGTTGGCCATTGAAATTTCTCAGTAAACAAATTGAATCGCATTTAAAATTGCATTTCCTTATACGTCACCATAGAAGAAGCCCAAGCACAGCCGAGCCAAGGGTTATACCGGCCCGTAGTGGGGAATGCAATCAGCAAACGCTTGCCATATAAAGGACTACAACTAAGGTACTTATTTGGTGCTTGGCCAAAATCGTCACCTTTTATACGAGAGACGAGGCAGACGAGCCAGCTGTACACACCTGTAGCTGTTGCATTGTTGTGCGGTGGCATGTGCCATGCCATACCCAGTCGTCGATGGGGATAATAGTGGCAATCGATGACACCTTGCCGCCCTCTATTCCATTTGACAGGCTATTTGGCCCTGGCTAACTGGCTGGTGGTGGTGTTGGTGGCGGGCATCTATTGTGCCGTCATCTTTCGGGAAAATAATACAAATTGCGATTTTCTTTATTTGTCTCGACGGCTTTTCAGCCGTTCTGTTGTCCATTGGTTGCGGTGTTACTGCTGTTGGCATCAGCCTTCGTTCGGAGAATTACAATATTCCAATTACCATGTGGAATTATTCAATTCCCCCCCGTGTGTTGGTGAATTGATGTTGATCGGGACGTGGAGCATATTATGTATGACTTTAGTGACGGAACCTTCGGAGAGAACATCCGTGCTAAAGTTTTGTTTTGTTTGCTTTTTGCAGGCGCTTCTCATGACCATCTAGGGTTGATGCGATGAGCCGTAGATTCTTATACGAAGGTTGCCATTCACTTATTTAATCAGTTTTCTAATTTAAATAGGAAAAAATATTTTAATACGAGAAGAGTGTCTCGTAAATAGAAATTCAACTTAAGATGCAGCTAAATCAGATGGCATTCGATTTTGCATTAATTTACAGGAAACATTTTGTTTGACTATTCTACGGCGCCGATACGACAAATCAGTGAAGTATTATAAACTCAGATTGCTGAGCATGAGGTCGCGGGTTCGATTTCGTGAAATACCATTTGTCATTACTTCGCGGCGGAACCTCTAGGAAGTAATTGAAAATCCTTCGAAGAGCAAGGAATACGCTTCCGATCGGAGTGAAGAACGAACCCAAAATAAATTGGCTCCAAAAAGGGTGGTGCTCAATATTTTTAAGCAATTGCTCGTTCGAAAAAAGCGGCCAAGAGCGAGTTTGACTCTTAAACGAAGGGTTCCGTGCCACCATGCAGTATGCAACACTTTATTTTTCTTTAATTTTTGATTTTTCAAAGCTTTGAATATACTACTGTGTCCAAAAAATAAGGTGACTTATGAGTTTAAACTGCGCGCTTCGAAGGATTTGGAAATTTTTCTTTCTCTTTAGGTTGGCAGTACTGTCACTGACATCTATGTGAAATTTCATGTCAAAATATATTCATAGTGTTTGAGATACGCGTCGTTTTGTGAGCTGCTAAAAGTGAGTTTTTCGTTTTTTGCGATGTCGAAATTTATTGAGCAAAGAATTTGCATTAAATTTTGTTTGTGGAATCAATTTTCTTCTGCGGATACGTTGATGATGATGCAGAAAGCCTTTGATGATGAGGCTATGTCTAAAAAAATGTTTACAAGTGGTATAGTGATTTCCAAGCCGGCCGTGAACGTGTCGAAGACGAAGAGCGTTCTGGGCGACCATCAACCTCAACCGATGAAGCTCACTACCAACAAATCAAAGATTTGGTGTTGAAAAACCATCGATTAACGATTAGAGACCTTGCTAATGAAGTTGGCCTATCGAAAGGCTCAGTCAATACCATTTTGAAGGATGCTTTGGGCCTCAAGCGCGTCAAATCTCGACTGGTACCGAAAACATTGAATTTTTTGGAAAAAAGGCGTCGCGTTGAAGTGTGTGAAACAATGCTTTCCGACTACCAGGATGTCATGAAACGCATTATAACTGGCGATGAGACTTGGATCTATGCTTACGACCCCGAAACAACCGATCAATCGAGCGAATATCGTGCCTAAGGAGAACCGAGACCAAAAAAACCGCACCAAAGTCGCTCAAAAATCAAGGTCATGTTGACTGTTTTCTTCGATTATCGTGGTGGTGTGCTTTATGAATTCCTTCCAACCGGCCAAACAGTCAACAAGGAATATTATTTGAACGTTATGCGTCGTTTGCGTAACGCTATCCGCCTAAAAAGGCCGGAATTGTGGAAAGACAATTCTTGGTTTTTACACCACGATAATGCACCACCCCATACCTCACTCTTAATTCGTGATCATTTCGCCAAAAACTCAACCCATATCGTTCCGCAACCACCGTATTCATCTGATCTGGCGCCGTGCGACTTCTGGCTGTTCAAGAAGCTCAAAAGACCGCTCCGGGGACACCGTTTTGATACGATAGAGGAGATTCAAGCCGCAGCGAGGACGGAACTGAAGGCCATCCCGAAAAGTGACTACAACCAGTGTTTCAAGATTGCAAAATCCGTTGGCATAAGTGCATTGCATCGGGAGGGGATTACTTTGAAGGGGATGAAATTGATTTGGAAGAATAAATAAAGAATTTTCAAAATTAATACAATGTCACCTTATTTTTTGGACACAGTAGTATATGTACGAGTAAGCTTATTACGACTGGCAACATTGTCATACGACGCGAAGCCTGGTAGTGGTTTTCTAAGCACTAAACGAGGCTTACTCCATTTTTTTTCTGGAGCTTTTTTAATACCGAAAGGAAAGTCATGAGGTTGCATAGCTCGATGACCTATAAAGTCAAGTCTTCATGTGACAAAAACGTAGTCTGTGACATGTTCGCAGAAATGTATGAAGAAACCTGTAAGCCTTATATAAATAACAACTGCGATAAAAACTACGTCAATAATACTGAGTCAAACTTGTGTCTGACTTTTGATCAAAATTTGGACTTCAAGTTGCACATTGAATGCAAAAGTGAATAAAGCCTTCGTCCATTAAGGAATGAATAAGAGATGGTTCAAAGAACTTAAGGACCAATATGTTACTAAAAACTTCAACGTCGGATTAGTTCGTTCTGTGTTAAATAAAGCGTGTTTGTTTGGTCTCGTGAATCGTGTGCCTAGCGAAAATCGTTAGCTTAGTTGATTGGATGGTTAGGGTGAGCTTTTTTAAATCTTCACCTAAGCCTCTGGTTGGGCCCGACGTGTTCCCCTATTTCTTGTGTGGAGAAGATTTGGGTTAAATAGGAGGGTTAAAGTGATAAAGTGCGGGGGGGGATTTCGAAGGGATTTCTTTGAACTGTCTTCATTTGTGTGGTCGGGGAAATCCTTTTGTTCGTTTTGCGATCTCACTGATTCCTCTTTCCTTGAAGCGTCTAAGATCAGGTGTCAGTGTTGATCCCAGTGATCAATTTTAATACGCTTACTGATAGTAGAGCATCAACATATACAACCACAAAATTATTACTGGAGAAATAAATTCATCCCATTTACTATCACTGTTGAGTATAAAGGTTCCTTCTCATCATACTCGTAACTACGTTTTTTTTTTAAACTTTCTCTTCTAGTTATTTAAATAATTAACCATTTCTCTAAATAAATAAATTGTATAATTCTTTTAAAAATGTTGAAAACTTTAATTAATCGTCCTTTGAACTAAAAAAACAAATAAAAAAATGCAATTTTCGAACATTACATTTAACACATTTAAAAGAACCACATTTTAAAGTATTCTTGATGCGGATTTATTGAAGAAGTATGTGAATCTCTGATTCGGACTACCTTTTATGGTTAATAAAATACAGCTCTGTGGTAGACAGTCATACGGACAGTGGACGCTTAGTTCTGTTGGTATTCTTTAGGTACGGAACCCTAAAAAAGTTTTTACTATTGCTATATGATATATAATATTTTTCATTCATTTGGGTGCCATCGCTGTTTGAGCAGTAAGCCCTTCTGTAAACTACATTTTTCAATACATTCTTGATTTCGGTTTCAGCCCCTATTGCAACTGTAGCTTGATCAACTGAGGAGCTGGATAATTTGCACAGTACCGATTGTTTGAGCCAAACTACCGATTACACGATTGTGAAACTTGTTGGGCAGTAATCGATTTATTACTTTTGGTTACAATGCAGCGTTAACACTCCTTATTGACTGTAAATTTTCTGTCATTTTCGTCTTAAAAGAAAAATGAATCAATAATCAGTCATACATTCAGGATGCTTTGGCTTCTTTTCAACTTTCGGGGCTCCAAATAAGGCAGTTTGATTGTTTTGTTACACGTTAAGATGAAACTGCTCCTAAACTAAAAAGATGATGTTTTTAAGGAAATAAGTTTTCATTCCAAGGTACTCTAGAGCCTAAATGGAGAAACGATATCGTAGCTGATTGTAATTGGATCTTGTACACTTGGATACACTTTAGAAGCAACTTTGCAATATATTCCAAATGCTGTTAAAAACCGATCCATTTCGCATCGCATTTAAAAGAATATTTAGACCGATGGTCCATCCTTTATTATTAATTCAGACTGGCTGAATTTTCTTGACGATGATGAAGTAATTGTGTATAAAAGGCCCTAACATTGGGAAGTTTTCTTTCATAACATTTGTATTTTTCTCAAAAGATTACGACTTCGAAGTCATTTTAAGAAAAATGTTACGTGTTCTTTTCATCATGGTGAAACAAAACTATTATTATATTTAATATATTATAGTATATAAACAACTGACGACGTGCTGGCGATCATATTTAAAGTGTTTGTAGACTAAAGCATGTCCGATCAACACAACCTCGGTTTCATTTGAGTAAAACTAATGAGAGGAAACCTCTTGACTGTACCAACAACAGCGGGATACATTTACTGTATGTCATCAATAAGATCCTTTCAGCCATACTTTCTGATCGCCTTCATGTCAACAAGGAGATTGGTCCATATCGCACTTGGAATTGAAACAAATCTTCATAAAAAACAACTGAAAGAACAGAGGAGTTCCAAATTGTGAAGGTCTTCATCCATCTAGGGAAAAATATCAACTGCTTAAACGACACCTGGGTTGAGATCCGGCGGAGACCCATCTTATTCGGTTTTCCCATACTTCTGATTCGATTAGAAATTGTTATCACATTTGACATACATTTTTACAGTTCATCAATATCGAGCTGAATGTTGGACGATGAGCAAAACAACAGAACAAATTTTAAGGATCTTCTTTTTATCCCAAAGCACGACAGCAGTAAAGCAAAACATCATAATTATTTTGTAAAATTACCTCCCACTTGACTAGATGTAGTACAAGCTGAATGGACACAGAAGCATGCATCTATCATCCAACTGATCCTTAAATTGAGAGAAGCGGAAGTTGGGAAATATGTCTTATCTCTAAAAAGTTTTCTTAAGCATCTACGATCTGTCACTAATTTTTTTGGGAGCAGCCTGACAAGTCAAATGGCGAAGTTAAGGGAACCTTATAAATAGAAAAAAAAAGAATTATTTCAGATTGAAAAATTGACCTCGTACTTGCGCCGTTTGGTCCGCAATCTGGGCATTCAATTTATCAACTTCTGGATAGTTTTCAATTCTTAAAGTTTGTCTTTCGATGTTGGCCAATGTATTCGAACCTCTCCTTAAGCGGCTTTATCGACTTGACGTCGGATGAATGAATAGGACGGAGCAGATTTAAAATTGTGTCCTTCCGCCGCATGTTTTTGAAGGTGTCGTCAGGTCACATTTACATGATGGCCCCAACCGTACTGTGCAACCGCACACATCAGCGGCTAAGTACATTTTGATCAGATTATTCGACAGTTAAGATTTATTTCTTTAGGGTCACACGAAATCACAGGTCAATGATTAGATAAGATTTCTTTAACAATTATTTTACATTCTCAAAACTTAGATCTAGCGAATTCTATACATTTTTTTTTTAATTCTTTTATATTAATTCGTTTCTGGTAGAAAGTGGGAGTTCATTAGATAATTTAAAACCTTTATATATATCAGTGAATTCTGTTAACTAGCTGTTAACAAATTTGGTAATCTGAGGTTTTTATTATTTCTAAGTAAATACGGTTTAATATCACTTATATATTGAACATAGTTTCTTAAATAATTTGGTAACAGTTTTTTCTTGATTTTATAATTTATATAAATACAAGTAGCCACTGTAGCGAATTCAACATAACGTTTATGAAAATATATCTATTTTAGAATTTATTGAAGGCTTTGTATTATATTCAAAGTATTCAGTATTCGAACAGTATTTAAAATGTGGCTTAATAACTATGTTATAAATATTTATTGCACTTAAAGTTGAAATATCTTTTCTTATTCGTTTTAATAATCCTACTTTCTTAGCTATTTTTTTTTTAACAAATGTAGTCAATACGTTTTTCAAAATTAAGTTTATTGTAAATAATGCTCCTTAGGTATTTCATTTCGTCCACTTTCTCTACAGCTTCATCATTTACCATCAGCCTAATATCCTCTCCTTGTTTTTCATTCATTATCATACGTTTGGTTTTAGTTAAATTAAGTTTGGGTCTATTTTGTTTAAGCCAATTATCAACACTTAACAAATCCTCTTGCATTTTGGTTTGACATTCATTCATATTCTCCTCAGCAATGTATTACACCGCATCGTCCGCAAACAATGCAAGTTGGCAATATTTTAAAACATTTTGTATATCGTTTATGAAAATAAGGAACAATAATAATAATAAAATCTATTGATTCTTGCGACATGCCAAATGGAACTTCCTTAGACTCAAAAAATATTCCGTTCACTTTGAATGTTTGCGATCATTTTTCTAAATATGACCTTAACCATCTCAATTTATTTTTCTAATTTTTTGTAATGAATGATCCGTCTATTGCCTCAAATGTTTGTTTTAAGTCAAGAAAAACACAATGCACACGTTACTTTTCAGCGATTTGTTCTTTCCAGCTGGTCAAAACAAGGTTAAGAGTGCTTCCACATGAGTGGTTCTTCCTGAATCCCGACTGAATGTGTCTTAATAAGTTTTTACTTTCAAAATATTCATGACTGAAAACTGAAAAAGATAACGAATTAACAGGACGAAACTCTTCACATATTTTTGAATTTGGTACTTTTTGGTACGGTTTCTTTCCATGCTTTTGGAAATATGGCCGTTTCGAAGGACTTGTTAAATTTTTTAAACAAAGCAGAACCAACATAATCAAAGTTTTCCAGATAAATTTTTGGACACATAAATTCAGTGAGTTAGTTTTGTTTTTCATGCCTTTGAGAACACATTCAACGTCTTTTATTGTTACATGTTTAAATTAAAATGTAGAATTAGATTCACTAACGAAGTTCACAAATTGAAAACACTAAGTCTCAGCTTGATGAGAACAAGTTTCATTTGAAGCCATACCGTACCTCACAGAAGCCAATCATGTCCACAGGAAGGATACACTTTTATAATTGGTGATAGAAAATCAACGCTTGTTGTCAATCCCGATATCATTAGTAAATTGAATTACAATCCATCACAATATTTGAATGCACAAGAGCCCATTGTGAATGAAAAGCGTTTTCACCGCACGATTTAAGGAACACTTTTGAACATCAGGCAGGAGCAATAAGTCGCATCCACTCACGTCAGACCACACCGCATTCTGCTGCAACAAATAAATCCCCACACAGCAAGCCGGACACCACCGCTGCAAGGGTTTTCGATTTCTTTTCCGAGGCATCACCATCATTATCATCAGCAGCAGCCAAACAGACCAAACTAACGCCTTCCCAATGCACCATATGAACCAGCGCAAGCAACCAACCAGCTGGAGAATCCCGTCCAGCGCTAGCATGGCGAGTAAATCACGCGATATTCCATTTCTGGGGCGTTCATCTGCACCGCACTTTGCACGTAACAACGTTAACAAGTAACAAGGCGCATACCAAACGTGAGAATTAAGACTGCATTGCACATGCACATCCACAAACAAACGACACCCTCTCGGTCGGCATTGAGTGAAACAAGTCCTGCTCCTGTGGTAGGAACGGGCCATTCTCCAACAAGTCATGTGTTATACGCATTTGACACTCTCCAGCCCCCCCATCTCCGGTCAGCAGTGTGATGCAGTAATTAACACTGACGAGGTAATTGAGATTAATCGCCTCCGAAGTTAGACAATAAATTTGCCGGGTCAGGACATGGCTTTTGGCCATCGGCATCGATATCCATGCGTAAGCGCGTGTATGTAATCGACAGACGCTGCTGGTGCTGCTGCTGCTGCTGCAAGTCTAGAGCATAATGTTCGGCTCCAGCTTGCGGTGGCTGATGGAAGTAAAATGAATTGGCAAACGCACTGGTAATCGATGGCAAGTGGTTCCCACTCAATTAAGGCGTCTCGACGTCCGTCAAAGGCTTATTGTTTGCTTTAATCGCCAAAATTTACTGCACACACAAGCATTTAAGTGCATCACCTTAGGGCGGCTGCACGAGGAGATTGTTCTTCTAAGGAGCTGGCCGAGTCTTGAGAGTCTTTCAGTGCAAAGCACTATACGGTCATGAGCTCCGAGAGCCAATTAGCAACATCATTTGACGTTCACGTTAACCGAAGTTGCAACAGCCATGAGCCGAGATAGTGTCAGGCTTTATCCATGAGTGGTGGACAATTGTTTCGTTATCTCCGAATGCAAATGAGCACGCTCGAGTCAATTGTTATGGGTAATTACGGTTTGTGTTGCTGGAGGTTATTGATTTCACAGGTGGTGTTGGAATGGTGCCAGATGCACATCGAGGCCATGTTTCGAATAAATATGGCTGTGCTAATTTAAATTCTGACAAGGCTATCCAGTTTATTAGTTCACATTAAAGGGAGAAGGCATGATATGGATTGGTGATTGAAGACCTACAAGTTAGTGAACTGATGGTGGATATTGGGGAAGTGGCTGGTTTTGTTTCTGCAAGTCTAAAGATTGTGGTTGATTTTTTCTGGTCCATGTTTTCCTCTTGGCAACATCTTAAAAAGAAATCCAGAGGAGACAAATCAAAGGATCAGAGGTGTCAACCGATTTTAACACTTTTTGCAATAATTATGATACGATTGTGGGCTCGACTTTAATAAGCTACTTACTACATAAATGCGAGTAAAAGGCTTCCGCAGCTTGCCGGAAAAGCTGATCTGTCATGGAGGCCAGCAAACCACTTTTCGTCAGGACATGTGGGTCCGTCTCGTCAGAAGTGCATATTCTGTACGTCATAATGATCCAATTCGAACATTAAAAGCCGTGCCAACATTGGCAACCTCAGGTGGAATATTGCCGAACGATGCAGCTGGTCGAAGAGTGACTCTACACAGGTTTAATTGATCTCCGGTTGCATTCGCGAAGTTTCTGGATGGCCTGCTTCGTATAAGCAGTTGCAGATGATCTTCCATCCAACATTCCGTACTCCAAACTTGAATGTGTACCCTTTGTAACGTTTGTGTTCCATTTCAAGGTGTTTTTTTTACTTTGAATGCAACATTCTTTTCTTCTATTGACATTTTGGCTTCATTTGTCTACTCTTATGATACTCTGGCATTTTTATACTCCAAGCAGTGATTTAGGTTTTTTCAAGCAAGGCCTCTGGATCTTGATCAATCGCACATATCCTATGTTCACTCTCTTGATCTGCATCTCTACTGACAGGGTTAAAGAGGTTTTTAAGCATATTTTTTAAAAATGCTTTGCCACTTTGTCTTATTTATACCAATAGATTTTCTCAGCCAAATTGACGTGATTATATTTCTTCGTCGCAGTATCCGGAACGGTTTTGCTTTGACCGTTCTACTGGCGTTTTATAGTCCCATGCTAATATTGCGGAAATTGCTGGTTAATATTAGTTTTATTGTCGCCCGGATTGCCCGCCTTAAGCGAAATAGCTTATTTTAGAGCAGGTTGATCTTAATACCCCATTTATTAAAGCATCCTTAAACTTGATGGATGTAGGTCTCTACTATCCAAGCAGTAATGTTTGGAGATATCGTGCTGGCGTATGGGAGAGAATCATCAGCGTAGACACCTCATTTATTTTGCATTTATTTAACAAAACTGAACAAAAAAAAAAGCTGCAAATGGCTAATCATTGCGTAGTCACTTTGTATTTTTGATGTTAAACATTTGAATTGACACATTCCCCAATTTGAAAAAACATTTCGTAATCTAATTAAAAAAAAACCAGGCCAAGTGCGAGTCGGACTCGCGCACCGAGGGTTCCATACAAACATCTAGAAATATAAGTAAAAGTTCAATCATCACGACATTCTCTAAAAAAATAGGGAAAAAACATTGCTTCGTGCCAAATAGACTTGAAGTAGGTACTCTTTAGGTATAGATTCCCTTCCGAGCAGTTCCGAGTTGCTTTTTCTTTTGATTGCGTTGACATAGAACTTTGATTTTGTTACAGTTTAAAGGTGTATTAGACCTGATAATTTGACATGAATTTAAATTAAATAACTCTACGCGTTCATGAGGAAAGGGGTAGTTAGTCTAAAATTATTAAAAATATTTTTATTGTATGATGTAACTTAAAATGTACGGTTTTCGGAATTTTTCCCTTATGTATGCTATAAGGCGTTGCTTCATACTAAATTTTGAGATTCTGAGTTTACAGGAAGTACCCCGTAAGTTTTGATACACCTGCAAGTGTCGAAAATTTGCAGAATGCGGCTGTATCTTTTGATTGCGTTAGCTTGGAAGTTTGATTTTTTCGCAAATCTAAGGGAGAGTAGACTTGAGAATTTGATATAAATTCCAGCTTGATATTTCCACGCGTTCCTGAGAAAAAGGGTCTTAACAGACAGACGGACGGACGGACGGACTGACAACAAAGTGATCCTATAAAAGTTGTGTTTTTCTCTCGAGGTACGGAACCCTTAAAAATGGAATGATCATGAAGATCAGGCTACAAAATATTAGGTATTACCAAAGTACTGTCAATACATACATTAAAAAAAGAGCAAAAATTGGACAACAATTTTTTTTTTTCATAATTTTACTACACTTAAAAACCTTTTTACATAGTTTTAAATTTCATTATACTTAAAAAAATGATTCGAATATTTCGAAGCACCCTTCAATCTAACAACGTAATGAACCCTGTTTGGCACGGAGGCATAGAGATAACCGAGGTAATTGTTATCAATTTCATCATCAATGATGCACTTTAGATGCTGCATGGTTTTTTTGGTTTTTTATCTTCTTTCCAGTAAGAGCCCAGACGTTTTCGATGCGCTTGAGATCTGGACTGTTTCGCGGCCATGTAAGGGATTTTATTCCTAATTCTTCTGTCAAAGTTTTAATCTGTTGATCACAGATCTAATTACTCACAGATTTTGCTCGGTGGCAAGTTGCTGAATCATGTTTCTGCTGTTTGTCGAGAAATTTAACTGCCATATTTTCTTTACTCAATTGTACCCATTTAGACATCGCGATATCAACTTTTCAGTCTTATATAAGAAATGCTTTTGCACGCAATGTTAAATATTTGCAGAATGAATTTCGATACATTCCGGAGGGTGTAAATATCTCTTAATCGTTAAGGTAGTTTTGGCAAAAAAAAACATTCGCTCGACCGCTTTTTCATCGACTTGAGTTACGTAATTGACCGCCAAAAAAGTCCCATTTGTTCAAACGGTATGATATGTAGTAATGTTCACCCTGAAGGATTTTTGAAAAAGGATAACCCATTTCGAAGATTTCCGCATACATACAAACTTACAAAATGCCCCTCTTGTATAATATTAGAGCAGTTTCTGGAAAATTTAATGCAGATAATTCGTAGGCTCTAGACTCGGAGGATATCCAGAAAGCATGCCACAGTAACTTGCTCTCCTCTGGTCATTGGTCATAGACAACCTCCTTTTGAACCTTAATGAGATAGGCTATGTCAAAATAGGCTATGCTGATGATCTGACTATTGCCAGGACAGGCAAATGTGACACTACAATTTCTAGTGTTATGCATTCAACATTAATGCATGTCTCAGAATGGTGAAAGTGTTAAGGACTCTCCGTGAATCCCAGCAAAACCGTTCTGGACCCCTTTACAATGAAGAGATAGTTGACTCTGTCTCCAAATGTTATTGAGGGAACCTCTCGGGTATACTCTAGTGAAGTCAAGTACCCCCAAGTTATTTTAGATAAGAAACTTAATTGGACTTCAAATATCAAATCCATCACAAGATGTTACAAAGTTGGGTTAGGATGGGTTCTAGGTCATCATGTAATCGAAGGTAATGAAATTACGGACGAACTAGCCAGGCCTGGTGCCAAAACCGCGTTCACTGGTCCGGAACCATTCTGTGGCATAAGCTGGACTACGGCCACTGGTCTAACCAATAAGTGGGAAAACAAGCAACGCATTGGACACTGGTGAAATTTACCGGCACTCAGACAATAAAAATTACTAATCAATTCCTTCTCTTACAGAGAAATCCTTTAACTTAGCAAGAAGGACACTAGAAAGCTCGTGAGCTCGCCATTGCCGCCTGAAATCACATTTTACTAAGTTAGGACTTAGTACAACCAGCGAGTGCCGACACTGTTTCGAAGACGACGAAACGGCTGTACTATACATATTCTTTGTGAATGTCCAGCTCACCATGACATAAGACAATCCAATGCTTAAGACATTCTGACTTTCATCAGAAGGATGGAATCTCTGTTAGCAAACTCCCCAAGATACAAAAGATCTATTTTTTCAGACCGTAGTATCCGCCACTTGGGCCTGGGCAGATATTAAGAAAAAAAACTTGCGGGTTATTCAATGTTTCGAAAGAGGAACATTTTGTAAGTCTTCTTCTTAACGTCCAAAAAAATGGCCAATAGCCAACTTTTGACGCTTTGCTGTTTCGTTTTTCGAGCAAAGAAGATGACTCTTCACTTTCTAATCATCAGACAAGTACTGCAGCTCATGACAGGGATCCAATCGTGATCCAAAAATTTCCCTCACTCCGCAGGTCAGCGACTAGTTTCGAGTGGTTCCCGGTAGCGAATTCAGTTCGATCTTCTCTTGATTACTCCACTTATAAGATTACGTTCTTAAGACATTGTGAACTCTGCTGGACTCACTCTGCTTAGATTTATAAATTGGCTAAACGAGACTTCCTTTCAGTTCACCTTTTCGATAAACTCTAGGAAGTTTGTGGCGTTGCAATTAGATTCTTAGTGCACAGCATACTCGCGTCATTTTTAAAGCGTGTCGGGATCGTCATGTTTGAACATTGCTAACTCCCGAGTTGGGCATGCGCTCTCACTTCCAGCGCTAAAACTTAAAGGTTGAAAAAACATTTTGTAGCCAAATATAGATTTTATTCCTCCAAAAATTGTAATGTAGCCCTCGCCCTGGCAGGAATGTTCATCAGCTTATCTTCGACCAAAAATTCGGCCCTTACGTCATGGAAAGTGGGAATAGAGTTTCAGTGGACTACTCTCCCTGATTCAATATATTCTCACTGCACCTTTGAAAAAATTCTAAAAATAATATTCCAGTTTAATTCTTGAGTTGTCAATGATGCTAGATTTAAATTTTACCACGCGATACAAGTTCATAAGGTCTTCGTAAACATCTTGTATAGTAAAACATCTCAATCTACCTCTTACAAAATTAAAATTATATTAATGAATAACAAATTTTATTTCCGCCTTTGGAGGTCTGCAGTCAATGTTAACATTTCAGAACACGCCAAAAGTCGTGTTTATGTTTTCCTTAATTTCTTTATATTCCAAGAGCCAACCGAAGCAACTCAATTTAGAGTTTTCAAAACAAGCTTCATATTGGTTTTCTCTTCAGCGAACCTTGTTCAAGTTTGAACTTTTAACAAGACAACCCACAACACGTGTTCCGCCAGAAAAAAAACAACAAAAAATCCCATTTAAATAAGCAATTAACCGTCGTCTGATTAAGTATCCAGGTTAAAACGAACATCAAAGTCCACCTCTTAGCCAGGGAGACCATCCATTCGCGCTCATTCAATCTATACAGTAGCATATCTATTCACTCAGCGATTACCACCGGCATCGCTCGACCCACAAAGGATCCTCAAAAAATCGAAATCCCCTTTGATCCACACCGACCGCCCTGACAGCCGTCACCCGTGCGTCGTTTCATCAAAGAGCATCGCCGGCCGCTGCTTCAGATACAAATTCGGTGCACTCCTACACTACACCGATTAAGCGAATTAAATTGTCTCTGACAAAATGTTGGACGCATCTGGGTTGAGCTCGCGCTCTCCGCGCATATTGACAACTTAATTCCCGTGCGTCGCGCCTTGAATATTCATTTCATTCATCTCGTTCGGATCATTCATGGCTGCAGGTTCACTCATTCACTTAGCATAATCGGGGGGCCAATGGCAACAAGTGTAGTCTACGATGGACGTCCAGATATCATGTCATGCATTCCCACGTTCGACATACGACCAAGAGTTGTCCGCATCTGTGTCCAATCGATGACACAATACTCTTCCTATATTCGTTACCGCGATTCTTTCCGGCCATACCCACACTCTGGCTATGGCTATGACTTTTGGATGGCTCCTCCGGTGGCATTAATCGATAAAAAAAAAATTAATTTTTTAAAAATTGTATTTTATGTATTTTTGGTTTTTTTTCTGATATTTTCAAAAAGAACACTTTACGTCGTGTGTTATCGGGCAGAATCGATGTTATCGAGGAGACGTGATTAGAATATTAAAAATCAATTTGCATAATAAGAGCGGTTTGATGCTCCTACGTCTACGTTCATGGGAGTAAAGAATTAAGTCACTAAATTGTTTTCTTTTTTTTTTATCAGCCTCGAGATGTTATCGCCTTGAGTCCACCCGTGGTCATTATTGAATTTTGGAACAATAAGCGATGTAAAGATAAGCGTATATTTCGTTCAAGACTGATATCTCTATTTCCAGGCGACTTGTGTGGAGCCACCGACGAAGCTGCAATAAATTTTATCTTCATTCGATGATGGATTTTTTTTTATTGACAAAAAATATGAATCGATTTAGAGGAATTAATAGCAAGCCCGAGGCCTAGGCATTTGCATGCCAATGAATTTTTAATCACATGTAGAAACGTTTAATGTCAAGGGTTAAGAAGAGGTTATTTTTGGGCTGGCCGGTTGTTAGCTATTTGGACTAGAGTCAACGATTTGATTGGGAGCCGAACCCATTCGAATAGATGGATGAATTCGCAACGGACAATTACGCTGTGGAAAAAGGCTTCCAAATTGGTTATTATCCAACACAAGGAGTGCTTTCTTCGTTTTGCACCGGATTTTGGTAAGAAGATACACTGTCATGCGATGTTTTCATACTTGTCTAGAAAGATGGGCAGGAGTCGACACGGAAGGTACTATCTGTTTAAAGTCTTACCAGCTTCTGGGATACGCAGTCGACAACGACATCATCGCTTGGTGACAAAATACCGTCAAAGCAACGATTGCGCGATACAAGAATGCCGGAAGAGCCGAAAAAAAGAATGAAGTTCAGATAAGACTTCAAGTGGGAAGAGGCGCTCTTAGGCTTACAAGCATAGGGTTTTTCAGAAAACGGGGAATTCAATTTGCAACGAAATTCTTACAGGCAAATTAAAGGGAATGGAAAAAATCCTTCCTGCATAAGACTTCGATTCGCCGTACGAAATAACGTATCCTGGAAGAAATGAATTGCAAGCAAAAGTAGAATTACAGCAAAACGAAATTGAAGTATACACTGATGGCTCTAAGACCATAGAGGGAATAGACTCTGGAATCTTCTTCACAAGCCAAGGCCTTAGAGTTCCTTTAAGACTACCGAATGCTTGTAGGTTCCACCAGTTCTTAAGGCTGCAGAACTTCTAGAACTTAAATCAGTTTCCGGCTGGGATATCGCTTTCTATGATACATCGACAGTCAAGCTGCGCTTAAGGCACTAGAATTATGTGAAACGAAATCGGAAATAATCAGAAAACTCTGAAATCGAAGGAAACGAAATATCGGACGAATTAGCCAGAAATGCGGGTAAAGTACCTCAGGTCAATAATGTTCCTATTAAACCTCATCCGAGTGCCGTTGAGGCAACACTGCTAGATAATGCAATGAAAATAGCCGACCAAAGTTGGTCAAACTCAAGGAAAAACAGGTAATCAAAGGCCCTATGGGCTGAATACGAAAGCAAAGAGACAAACGAAATTCTTAAGCTGAACAAGAAGCAATTGAGGATAGCGGTGGGCGTACTATCGGGGCACTGCCTCTTAGGGACTGGCTCTCTCGGTCACGGACGAATGCAGAGGATATTACTCATTTATTATGTGAATTCCAGGGTATAACTAGAAGCCGTAGAAAACGTTCAGTCAACTCCTTTTTTTTTAAAACGGTAGAGGAAGTAGGACGCATCAACTACAAACAAATTTTGAAATTTTGTAGGGAAATAAACTGTCTCGAGGAAAAGGTTTAGGCTGTTGCTCCGCATTAGAGATCGCGATGGGCCCGGTATGGACCAATTTCCATCCTGTCAGTACTAGATAAAGTCCTTACACAGGTGATGGCAAAACGGTCAAAAAGTATTAGATACTCAACAAAAATCTGTTTGGGTTTAGGAAGAATAAAAGCATTAATCGATTTTGCGAATAGAATCAACAGGAGCCTAGATTGACACAAGTCCATTGCGCCACAAAAAAAAAAAAAACTGGAGAAAATTTGAATAAGGGGTCCCATTCTCAAATAGTTTGAGAGTAACTTTAGCCAGCGAAAATATAGGGTTAAGATACTAGACAATCAAAGTGATGAAGAGGACGTTTTATTCGGAGTCCCTCAGGATGTCAATGATCTTTTAACAGTTCTTAAGCGCAAAAGGTAATATTCATATACAAACGACATAGTGATATTAGCCAGCCACAAAAATATAAAAGAAGCAGAGAAGATGATGCAGGAGGAGTTTAACGCTGTCACAGCTTGGTGTCATGATAATGGTCTCATCGTAATTGTGAACAAGACGAGAGAGATGATTAAAATTAAAGTTCACGAAAATAATTGTCTGCACAAGTTTTGTATTAACATCAGGAACGATGTCGAATACCTGGGACTAGTCATAGACTACCAACTTAGATGGAATAACCACATCATGGAGCTAACCAAAAAGCTTCGAAATGCAGCATGTGCTCTATTCCACCTGAACAATTGCTGTCCATGTGGTGTTCTACGACAGTGCCATTTTGGACTTGGGGAATCTCATCTTCGATACGGCATTTTAGCGTGCGGTAGTGCATCAAATATGACTTCAAGAAACTCAAAGAAAATATTTAAAATAATAGCAAAGGGGTCGAGATCAGACAGAACGTGAATTTTTAAGGATGAACATTGAATCACTTTATCAAATGGCTCTATTAACAGTGTTTTATGCGGATGACACGTTTAAAATAAAGTCTCAGCAAGCAGTTTATTCCAGACACAAAGAAAAAGACCGATTTAGTTATCCGAGATACTGGAACGAGTATGGATGAAGGAAGTTTAAGGTTGCAGTTCCGATCAGATTCAATCAGCTGCATTATTATTAAAAAGAGCAAAAATTACATAATATCAATTTTAGAAAATTTAATGCACAGTGTATTTAATTACGAAAGATTTTACTTGGAAACTTTTGGATAATTTTTGATTGTTTTAATTTGAATTTTGTTTTATCCTTTCTTTTATCTTTTAATTCTAATTATTATTGTTTAATTTTGATTTCAATTTTAATGTTGAAATGTATTAGTTAAATCAATCTTTAATTCATTGAATTCACATATTAATTGTTTTACAAGAATTAAGTCTTCTGCAGATCAGCCCATAAAGCTTGTGTACATTATATAAATAAAATAAAAGAACTAATGGAAACAAAAAGTTGAAGCTTAAGGGGGTTTTCATCGAGCTAGTTTCAGACAAAAATTTTGAGATTTCAAGTAAATTAAGGTATTATTTATATTACAAGCATTTTAATCAAATAAGTATTCAAAGTATTTAAATGTGTAAAAAATTCGGTAACGAAACAATAATAAACATAATATTAGTCGTTATATTTCACAACTCGAAGTAAAAATATAATTTTTCAATTTTTTTCAATTTCATTTTTTTTTATTATTTCATTTTTTAAACTTATATGCTAGACAAAAAAATGCTTAAAACTAGCTAAATTAACTTAACTATTTTATATACTAACTTACTGGCCCTCTGCGGGCGCTCTAAGCTAAAACTAACAATTAAATCTATGTCTTTCGACTTACTAATAATTATTTTATTTAAATTCAAAAATCTATAATAAAACTAAGAAAAATAAGTTAAAATGTATGTAATCTTCAAATGGACACTTAAGGCGATTTTCGACATCAATTTCTTAATTACAATATTTTTTATTTTTATTTTTTGATAACAATGTAAAATAAAAGAACTGTATTAATTATTAATAAAAAAATTTTTTAAAAGAAAACATTGCGTCATCATGTTGTTTTGATAAAATATGCCTTGAATAATAATTTTTGTTCTGAAAATTATTTTATTTTTCTACAGCATGATGTAATATTTTGTTTGTTTTTAAAAACAATATCACCTAAAATGGCACTGAAACAGGGAAAAGAGACTAATTCACAGATTAATGAACCCTGGCTAGAATCAGATCCAAAGAAAGGATGCAAGCAACTACAAAACGTAGTTAGGAAGAGCAAATTAAACAGACAAGTTGTCGTTACCTTAATCCTTGTACACTGGGAAAGGCTGTGGCAAAAGTGAAACATGTGCTCCCAACTAGTTCCACTAAGGCAGTTGAAGTTGCTAAAAAGTAGCGGCTCATTTTGAAGCACTGTATCTGAAAAAAAATTGATTCTCCGAAAGTAGATTTAGGACTTCTATGGAAGGGATGATAAAGGGCTTACCAATAAGAACTTGACAACTTTATTTTTAAATAAAAGGCAAACCATTTGAGATATTTCAAAATTTTTATTATCGACTTGAAGTATAATCAAAACTTTTATGAATGGACTTCGTTCTAATGGCCAGTGCGGGCACGTTTGCAGCGATCGATTTGTTGGACTCAATTTTCGATGACTCAGCCACACATTTCGGCCGCTATTTCACGTTCAATATTGGCTCTGAGCTTAACGTTGCCACAAAGAAAATAATCTAGAGGCGTTAAATCGTACGAACGAGGCGGCCAATCTACTAGCCGATTTCTTGAGATAGCACGCTTATCAAACTTACTCTTCAATAAATCGATTGAGGTGTGCTTTGTTGCTTGTGGCACCATCCTGTTGAAATCACATTTCGTCCAACTCTACACTTCGACCAACCCGTTGTCTCACTGACACGGCAACATCACCCAACCAATATGTAGACTCAAATTTTTGCACTTAACTTGTTATTGCCTGTTTATTAGGCTGAGAATTATGACCGAAAATTGGAGTTAAGGCTCTTAAAGTTGCGGTCACCGACTCAAAATTTCGGTAGATTTTTTTTTTTTTAATTTGCGGACGTTGCGCGTTCGTGTACTTTACCACGATGAAAATGTTGATTTTACTGAATAAATTGACAATGACAGTTCGACGGTTAGTGGAAGGGTGCGTTCACAAATTAAATTCAAAGTTGTCAAGTCCCTATTGGAAAACCCTGTATTAGCAGATAAATGCCAGGGATGAAAGATATGATATCGATTAAGTTAAAAAAGGAAAATAAGTTAAGAATCCAGACGAGAAAAATGATAATGAGCATTCGTAAAGTTTTTTTTAATAAATCTATTTCTTACAAAGAAAAACCTGCCGATATTCTGTCTATCAATGATACAATTCATAATGTTTGAGTTTGTACAACTCACTTTAACTGCAGAAATCTCCTTCTTGCTATTTCGAAACATGCGGCAGATTTTTCGAAAATGCATTAAGAGTTTTTGAAAGAGTTATCACAGATTTATATAATGCAAAGAATCCAGTGTTTGGGACCTTACCCCAAATGTTAATTGGAAAACTTTGACATTTCAGTATCAGAGAACAAAACAAATCGTGATAAGCAAGCCTTTCAATGAAGCGTAAGATGAACTACATAATAGCATAGTTTAATTCGAGCTTCATTGTTTTGTTAAAAAAAAAATATGTCTGATTATTTCCAAAATGCAAAATGAATTATGTTCAGTGAGAGAGCTATCGTACAAATAGGCTTTGCCGAGAATCATGGGCTGGTGAGTCAAGATGAAAAACAATGAACATATTGGTCCCGTAGGTAAGTCACGCTCTTGATGTCTTTTATTTGGACAGTTGGAAAAGTCCATTCGTTGATCTTTCATAGTCAGTGTTGAATTAAACAATAAAAATAACACTGTGCATTTCCTTCGGCAGAATATATTCGAGTACATAAAGTCCAATACTGATTAGGACATCAGTATATATATTCAGTGACAATTCAAGAACCGGTATACACTTGGCAAGCATGAATTTACTCAAAATTGAATTCAAATTCAGCCACCTCGAGTGGAACCTTTTTGCTGCCTCACATGGCAAAGGTGCCGTCGGTGCATCCGAGGAAGTGTGAAAAGATCTGTGTGGATCGTTGTTAAGTCCCGAAGAGCCATCAATAGCAATGCCCAAGAATTATACAACGAGGCATGCAATCTCTCAAAAAACATCTCCTTCATTTCGAAATAACCAATGGATTTAGGGAAGATCGTGTAAGATGAATGGGATGGACTGAAAAAGATACCGGGTATTCAATTCATACAAGTTACGCGCGTTGCACCCGCGATTGCTTTAAAAATCAAAAATTCGTTTTTAACTTCCCATCAGGAAGTTCATATAGTCGATCCGATTTGCGAAATAAATTTTTGTACCTATCTCCACGTTTCGAGGTTCCAGTAAGACGCCAGAAGATTGAGTATAAATCCAAAATCACAATGTTCTGAGGACATGGAGAACGTAGCACCCAATGCATTAGCATGGCTTGTCTAAAGCTTTAGCCCAACCGAAGTGTAGCAAGAAAGCCAACAAAGGGTCTTCATCGTTCAGGATGTGCGTCGACGTAGCACATTGGTTTAGGTAGGTAGGTAAAAGTGGTGGTTCAGTGAGAACCTAATTAGCACTGTTTGCCGTTTTAATACCACAGCTCTGTTACTTTAGTTATGATGTTATTTTGGGGTATTTGAGATATCTCTAAATCCAGCCCGAGGTATTTAAGAAGGACATTAGTTCCATTATATCCTTAGCAGAAATCTCATTAATTGAGTTGAATTAGGGTCTACTAAGAAGTGTGTTAGGGTCTCCCTCTCAGCTGTGTTTTTGCAGCTGCGACGATGTGAGTTGCCTAGCTTAATGGCATGATCTCCAATCGGCCAGTATCCTGTGCAAGCCGCCACTAATCTAGCAATATCATGACGGGCTCGCCGAAGGAGATCTTTTTTTTTTGATTGTTTGTATTCCGGCCATATTTTCCTTGATGTTGCACAGTTCGTAAGTCTGATCCATCTTAGATTTGCTATTTCAAGGAAGTATGAGGATATATTAGTCTTAACTGCTTGTAGTGAGATGAAAACCTCACCTGCAAGCGAGCGCTGAAGGGCAGATCCCTTTCTAGCAAGTTCATCGGCCTTCTCATTACCAGGGATTGCAATGTGGCCGGGAACCCATATAAGGGAAATGAGCTGACCTTCTAACGACGCTATTTCAGCTCGGCATTCCTGTAATAATTTTGAATGTGAATTAAAGGAGGCAATAGCTTTGATGGCTGCTTGACTATCAATGCATATGGCAACCTTCTGGCTTGGCAGGATGTTTGGATGTAATTTGATTTGACGACATGCTTCCCGGATTGCAAATAGTTTGGCTTGTAAAACACTGGAATTGTCGGGCAGTCTATAGGCTTTACAGATGTTCAGAGATTCTGAGAACACACCCGCACCGACTCCGCCGCCCATCTTAGAGCCGTCAGTGTAGATTGTCCAGTTAAAGTCCTTACATATCTGACCACTATTCCATTCCGCTCTTTTTGGGATTAGAGTGTCAAAGTTATTTGATGGATAAATTCTAGGGACCGTATAGTCCGTTGGTGAAGATACCAAATCTCTCGGTATAAGATCAAGTATAGCGCTATGACCATAGGGTTTTGACGTCCAGCATCCAGACTCTCTGAGCCTAATGGCGCTGTGAGCAGTAGTGTTTTTAATGTGTAGGTCCAAAGGTAGGAGATGCAGCATTACCGTCAGAGCATCCGACGGAGTCGATCGTAGAGCGCCTATGGTGCCTATTCATGCAGTTCTCTGTACCTTGTTAAGTTTGATGACATTGAATTTTTTCATGAGGGCCGGCCACCATACTAGTGATCCGTATGTTAGTATCGGGCGAACCATCGCCGTATACATCCATAGGATCAGCTTTGATTGGAGACCCCATTTTTTGCCAAAGGTTCTACTGCAGGCGTAAAAAGCTATACACGCCTTTTTAACTCGCTGATCAACGTTTAGCTTCCAGCTGAGTTTAGGGTCTAAGGTAACGCCTAGGTACTTGGCGCTGGTAGACAGAGAAAGCGGTTGTTCATTCAGACGGGGGAGTGGGAAACTGGGTATCTTGGTTTTAGTAGTGAAGAGCATCAGTTCTGTTTTGCTTTAGTTGATACCAAGGCCGCATTTCGAAGCCTAGGTACAAACTTTCCCCAATGCGCCCTCCATGATCTCACTGATCACAGCCGGAAACCTCCGTGATACCAAGATCACCATGTCATCCGCGTAGCCTACTACCTTTACCCCATCACATTGCTTTACTTCACTGTGGTTGAACAAAATGAACCTGGCATTTACGTGGTGAACAGCAATTAGAAAATTTGCATTTGTAAAATGTTCCTGTGGCCGATTGTTACTTCTTTATGATCTGTAAAATTGAGCCCCGTTAAAAATTTCTTCTTTATAACATGTCGTAGACATTAAAATAATCATTATAAGCCCTTTCATCAAACACGAAGTGTCTTTTTTCCTTCCTTGCTTCTAAATTCTCTTTCTAGCATATTCAACTTCGATTTCAACTGGAGTCCTCGTTTTTACTTCAATCTATGAATAACCCCGTCGGATTTTGAGGCTGAATATCTCAAAAGTTTTGAGAGGTTGATTCGCAGAACGATCTTTTCCAATGCTGCTGTTCACAAGGCTTCCAAGTCCCTTTAATTTTCTAATAAATCTCTTCAAAAAATTGCGTCAACTATTCCAAGTGTGACCGATTGTTTGTCTCATGAGGCAGCTGTCGCAAACTTCCCGACTGACAGTTAGTTCTTAAAATTTGGCATCCCCACGCCATGCAATCTACGGCGGCTCACATTGGTCTAACAACAACACACGTCATGACCGACTTTGTGCCTCATCCAGCAAAGCGCTCAGACGTGTAAAAATGCCAAAACGTTGATGCGTGAAGATATGCACGACAAACGTAGCAGGCAAAAAGTCAACACTGGACGTCTCATCGCTTTCTCAACACAAATGTAGGTATCTCCATCAATTTGCAGCCACGCCGCCCTCCAAGCAGGTTGGGAGGCCGGCGGAGGAGGCACAACACCTGCTAACGCGACAGATTCCAACGAGACAAATGCGAAACAGACGCACCTAAAGCCCACCATCACCCAAGCCGACATCTCGGGAACAACTTTCATACACTCTGCTGATGTCGTATCCCTGATGGCGATCATATCGCAGGTGAAAATTTATTCATTGTTTGCGAATGTCTGCGCCATTAGGCTGAGCGTTCACATGCGCATGCGCAACGCAGCACAGTCTCGATTGGAGAGTTTCGCGCATGTCTTCTGGCTAATTAGAATCCGGGGCAGGAGCTCGTAAATTGCACCGCCCCAAGGGGTGAAAGGTTACCCCACTCGGTATCTAACTGCACATCTATTCATCTACTGACTCTCCCCACAATCCCGTGGGCCGGAGAGAATGCGTCTACTACGCAAGTCCCACAGCGATCGACGGACGCCGACGGTGAACTTGTTACTTTCCTCCGCAGGTGACGTGCGATGGTGCAAATTTCTGTCATTCCAGAGGCATCCATCTCACGCGAAAACTAGTTGCATCCGCGTAAAAGGACATTGACAGGCTGGGCGATTCTCTTTCTGTCCGTCCTATGCGACGCGAGCTTAACAAAAACGAAAAAAAAATCGCTTAATTAGCTACGCGAGTTACATGCGAAAATATTCTGGACATTTGCAGACCTTTTTTGTAGTTTTTTTTTTTTTTTTTTCGTTTTTGGATTGAATGGCGTTGGACAGAACCAGAAGCTGCGTTGGCCATAGCGCGATATAATGGAGACAAATTCCACGCACTGCCGTAAGCAAAATGAGATTCTTACGTTCGTCCCCGTCGCGTCGGTGCAATGCAAAAATTAATGAGAATAGCAACGTTGACGTTCGGAGAGCCGAAGATGGATGGGGAACTGCTTGGAGGAGACATGGTCACATGGACGCATGCATACGCAACGCGTTTAGAGTTGGATGGATTCCCTCAGGATTTGCGCTCCGTTCGCCTAATCGCGTCTGGCTCTGGTGTATTGTGGGTTTTGTTACCTTTATTTTTTTTGTTTTTTGCATTTTGAAAGGCGACCAGAATGCTGGTGTTGTTCACCTGACGGTTGGGGGCAGCGGCCCGTCACTTGTGGTTGGCTGAGGAAATTAATTTTTCAACTTAAACTGGACTGGAACGTGCGTTGGTTCGGTCCATACTGGGCAAGCGGTACTCCAGATGGTATTTTAACTAACTTACCCGTGATGGCAATGGCATGGTATGCAGCTGGAGGATGTGGGACGCGTCATCTTGTTCGGAAAAGTGTCGTTGTGATTGGTAAGGGGAAACCTAGAAAAAATTGACAGCAAATTTTTAGACAACAAAGTGACTACTTAGTTAGTCTGCGCGAATTGTGTTGAAGCGACTAATTACATTCTATAAAAAAGGAGCGAGCAAAGCAGTGAAACGCAGTAATGACAGTGCAGATTATAAAGGACGGTCACTTGCGTGTTCCTATTTTTAAAAATTAGAGTTTTAATTTTTCTTTATCAATCCTTATAGAGCCGGGCTACGCTTACCTCTTTCCAATCTAACACCCTGGAGAGCTACACACCACTGTAGTTTGCGAAGGTTCAAAAGAAAAGCACAGCCCCACCATGCAGTCTTAATGTTGCACTTGGTCTTGATCGTGGGCCGATCTTAAATGCTCGGGTTTTCAATTTTCGGGGGACAGCGAAATAATGCGGAAAATTTTAAGAATTGCATATGGGGAGGATGTATAAGTCGCCGCAGCTACGCGCTTCAGGATAAATTTATAAGAAGGCATGTTTTTTGGACTTTAAAGCACTTTAAAACCCGTTCAATATCCTTCGTTAAACAAGCTGAATTAGGGCATATTGCAAGTCCATATGCGCCCTTACTTAGATGCGAGTAGAGTAAAAGGGAGATTTGGGAGTCTATCATTGTAAGGACATCTTAAGCAGTTGATAATAATTGTTAAAACCATCTTATTCTAAGTTAGTTTCATGAAAGCTTTGCAAAGTGATCATGAAATAGGTGATCGTAAAACAACACCAGACTTGTGGGATTTCTCACAGCTTTCTGAGTCTTCAAAAGGATACGACCAAAATGTAACCGAAGCATGTTGAGGGACACTTGAGGCCAAGGTTGTAATATGAGAAAAGAAAGCGGCATGGTATAAGTGCCGGCTTTGTATTGAATAAGAAGCTAAATCTCTTCTAGAAGTGGAATACAGACATTGCTAAGTTCTTGTGAAAAACAAGTGCGCTCGAATTCAATCAAAGAGTATGGATAAAGTTCAAAATAAGTTCTACAGCTGCTGATAACCTAGGAACTGCGACAAAATAACTTGCAAAAGAGCACAACAATCTTCGAAATCAGAGAAGTAGAAATTCACAAAAAAAAAAATTCATTTGTCAATATTCGGTCTCAATTATCAACGACATCTATTTATGAATGACGACAAAATTCGACGCCATGTGGCGACAGCATGGTGAAGGACATTTAAATTGACTGTTTTCCGGGCTATACTACGTTTTCTTCCTTCGAAAAAAAAACCGCCAAAAGAATGTTGTACTACTGTGTCCAAAAAATAAGGTGACATATGAATTTAAAATGCGCGCGTCGAAGGATTTGGAAATTTTTCTTTCTTTTTAGGTTGGTAGTACTGTCAGTGACATCTATGCGAAATTTCATGTCAAAATATATTCACAGTGTTTGAGATACGCGTCGTTTTGTGAACTGCTAAAAGTGAGTTTTTCGTTTTTTGCGATGTCGAAATTTATTGAGCAAAGAATTTGCATTAAATTTTGTTTGCGGAATCAATTTTCTGCTGCGGATACGTTGAGGATGGTGCAGAAAGCCTTTGATGATGAGGCTACGTCTAAAAAAAAATGTTTTCAAGTGGTATAGTGATTTCCAAGCCGGCCGTGAACGTGTCGAAGACGAAGAGCGTTCTGCGCGACCATCAACCTCAACCGATGAAGCTCACGTCCAACAAATAAAAGATTTGGTGTTGAAAAACCATCGATTAACGATTAGAGACCTTGCTGATGAAGTTGGCTTATTGAAGGATGCTTTGGGCCTCAAGTGCGTCAAATCTCGACTGATACCGAAAACATTGAATTTTTTGAAAAAAAGGCGTCGCGTTGAAGTGTGTGAAACAATGCTTTCCGACTACCAGGATGTCATGAAACGCATTAAACTGGCGATGAGACTTGGATCTATGCTTACGACCCCGAAACAACCGATCAATCGAGCGAATATCGTGCCAAAGGAGAGCCGAGACCAAAAAAACCGCGCCAAAGTCGCTCAAAAATCAAGGTCGTGTTGACTGTTTTCTTCGATTATCGTGGAGTTGTGTTTTATGAATTCCTTCCAACCGGCCAAACAGTCAACAAGGAATATTATTTCAAGGTTATGCGTCGTTTGCGTAACGCTATCCACCTAAAAAGGCCGGAATTGTAGAAAGACAATTCTTGGTTTTTACACCACGATAATGCACCATCCCCATACCGCACTCGTAATTCGTGATCATTTCGCCAAAAACTCAACCCATATCGTTCCGCAACCACCGTATTCACCTGATCTGGCGCCGTGCGACTTCTGGCTGTTCAACAAGCTCAAAAGACCGCTCCGGGGACACCGTTTTAATACGATAGAGGAGATTCAAGCCGCAGCGAAGACGTTCCGTCCGATGAAGGCCATCACGGAAAGTGACTACAACCAGTGTTTCAAAGATTGGAAAATTCGTTGGCATAAGTGCATTGCATCGGGAGGGGATTACTTTGAAGGGGATGAAATTGATTTGGAAGGATAAATAAAGAATTTTCAAAATAAATACAATGTCACCTTATTTTTTGGACACAGTAGTAAACGAAAAAAAGCGGATGCGACAACCTCTAGTAGTGAAGAAAGATGAAAGACATTGTACTGGGCTCATGATTGTCATATCCAAGCTTATGAGAGACAATCGTTAATCATTGGAGCCCAAATTTGCGGCTGGCACTGCACCAAGGAGAGTTACTAAAGTTGAGCGGTTTTTCGAACGACTCCCCGTAAAAGATGTACACATGGTTGCATTCAGGCAGGAAAGACAACGAGGAGCTCTAAAAATATATGCACAGATGAGCAATAGGCCAGACGGAAGTCACCGTAAAGTTCTCTTTAAAAGTTGATGTGCAGCAGGGGAGTATCCTTAGTCCTCAACTCTTCATTGTTGTATCGGATTATCTGTTTTGTAGGCAAAGAATCCGATAGAGAATCGGTTAATGCTGTGGAGAAATCCACCAAAATAGACTGACAAGAGGGTAGCTATCCTGCCCTTTCCTGATCCCTGAGTGAGAAGATTTTAAATGTTAATTCTGATCAGTTATAAAATAATAACAATATGAATAAATCAAATGGTATGAGAACTCCGCTAACTTATTAATCGTATCAGAGAAAATTTATAGAAGATGAGGTGAACATGTTTCCTTCAACTCAAACAACATATCTGGATAAGTAAAGAGCATGATTGACTCAGTTGGTGATGTTTTTCAAAGCCATATCTTAAGAATCCCCGTAAAAAAGGTAGATTCAAACCAACATCAGTATTTGACTGGCCTCAGAGAAGAAATGATCCTAAACCGGGAAGTCTTTCGATATCCTATAAAGAATCAAATCGGCTCACCCCCCAGTCGACCTCAACAGGAATGCAGTTAAATGAGATGAGGAAGAGCAAGTAAACCAGAGTTGCGAAATTTCGAACTGTCTTAACTTTAACAAAAATGTAATCTCGTAAATTTAACAGGAGGTGCTCGATATTCAAAGCTCCATATTTTTGTCATTAGACAGTTTCTGGATACAATTTTTGGAATATGTGTTCAGTTGCGGGAATTCTTGGTTTTTAGCTGCTCAGATTACGTTTTAAAAGCTTTCTTGAAAAAAGTGCATTTTGGAATCATGGGCTATAGTAAGCAAAATTTTGCAAAAATTGCTCGATATTCAAATATCCAAATTTTTGTCATTAGACGGTTTCTGGATACAATTTTTGGAAAATGTGTTCAGTTACGGGAACTCTAGGTTTTCAGCTGCTCAGATTACGCTTTTAGTGATTTCATGAAAAAAGTGCATTTTGGAATCATGGGCTATAGTAAGCAAAATTTTGCAAAAATTGCTCGATATTCAAATATCCAAATTTTTGTCATTAGACGGTTTCTGGATACAATTTTTGGAATATGTGTTCAGTTGCGGGAATTCTTGGTTTTTAGCTGCTCAGATTACGTTTTAAAAGCTTTCTTGAAAAAAGTGCATTTTGGAATCATGGGCTATAGTAAGCAAAATTTTGCAAAAATTGCTCGATATTCAAATATCCAAATTTTTGTCATTAGACGGTTTCTGGATACAATTTTTGGAAAATGTGTTCAGTTACGGGAACTCTAGGTTTTCAGCTGCTCAGATTACGCTTTTAGTGATTTCATGAAAAAAGTGCATTTTGGAATCATGGGCTATAGTAAGCAAAATTTTGCAAAAATTGCTCGATATTCAAATATCCAAATTTTTGTCATTAGACGGTTTCTGGATACAATTTTTGGAATATGTGTTCAGTTGCGGGAATTCTTGGTTTTTAGCTGCTCAGATTACGCTTTTAGTGATTTCATGAAAAAAGTGCATTTTGGAATCATGGGCTATAGTAAGCAAAATTTTGCAAAAATTGCTCGATATTCAAATATCCAAATTTTTGTCATTAGACGGTTTCTGGATACAATTTTTGGAATATGTGTTCAGTTGCGGGAATTCTTGGTTTTTAGCTGCTCAGATTACGTTTTAAAAGCTTTCTTGAAAAAAGTGCATTTTGGAATCATGGGCTATAGTAAGCAAAATTTTGCAAAAATTGCTCGATATTCAAATATCCAAATTTTTGTCATTAGACGGTTTCTGGATACAATTTTTGGAATATGTGTTCAGTTGCGGGAATTCTTGGTTTTTAGCTGCTCAGATTACGCTTTTAGTGATTTCATGAAAAAAGTGCATTTTGGAATCATGGGCTATAGTAAGCAAAATTTTGCAAAAATTGCTCGATATTCAAATATCCAAATTTTTGTCATTAGACGGTTTCTGGATACAATTTTTGGAATATGTGTTCAGTTGCGGGAATTCTTGGTTTTTAGCTGCTCAGATTACGTTTTAAAAGCTTTCTTGAAAAAAGTGCATTTTGGAATCATGGGCTATAGTAAGCAAAATTTTGCAAAAATTGCTCGATATTCAAATATCCAAATTTTTGTCATTAGACGGTTTCTGGATACAATTTTTGGAAAATGTGTTCAGTTACGGGAACTCTAGGTTTTCAGCTGCTCAGATTACGCTTTTAGTGATTTCATGAAAACAGTGCATTTTGGAATGAGGGGCTATAGTAAGCAAAATTTTGCAAAAATTGCTCGATATTCAAATATCCAAACTTTTGTCATTAGACGGTTTCTGGATACAATTTTTGGAATATGTGTTCAGTTGCGGGAATTCTTGGTTTTTAGCTGCTCAGATTACGCTTTTAGTGATTTCATGAAAAAAGTGCATTTTGGAATCATGGGCTATAGTAAGCAAAATTTTGCAAAAATTGCTCGATATTCAAATATCCAAATTTTTGTCATTAGACGGTTTCTGGATACAATTTTTGGAATATGTGTTCAGTTGCGGGAATTCTTGGTTTTTAGCTGCTCAGATTACGCTTTTAGTGATTTCATGAAAAAAGTGCATTTTGGAATCATGGGCTATAGTAAGCAAAATTTTGCAAAAATTGCTCGATATTCAAATATCCAAATTTTTGTCATTAGACGGTTTCTGGATACAATTTTTGGAATATGTGTTCAGTTGCGGGAATTCTTGGTTTTTAGCTGCTCAGATTACGCTTTTAGTGATTTCATGAAAAAAGTGCATTTTGGAATCATGGGCTATAGTAAGCAAAATTTTGCAAAAATTGCTCGATATTCAAATATCCAAATTTTTGTCATTAGACGGTTTCTGGATACAATTTTTGGAATATGTGTTCAGTTGCGGGAATTCTTGGTTTTTAGCTGCTCAGATTACGTTTTAAAAGCTTTCTTGAAAAAAGTGCATTTTGGAATCATGGGCTATAGTAAGCAAAATTTTGCAAAAATTGCTCGATATTCAAATATCCAAATTTTTGTCATTAGACGGTTTCTGGATACAATTTTTGGAATATGTGTTCAGTTGCGGGAATTCTTGGTTTTTAGCTGCTCAGATTACGCTTTTAGTGATTTCATGAAAAAAGTGCATTTTGGAATCATGGGCTATAGTAAGCAAAATTTTGCAAAAATTGCTCGATATTCAAATATCCAAATTTTTGTCATTAGACGGTTTCTGGATACAATTTTTGGAATATGTGTTCAGTTGCGGGAATTCTTGGTTTTTAGCTGCTCAGATTACGCTTTTAGTGATTTCATGAAAAAAGTGCATTTTGGAATCATGGGCTATAGTAAGCAAAATTTTGCAAAAATTGCTCGATATTCAAATATCCAAATTTTTGTCATTAGACGGTTTCTGGATACAATTTTTGGAATATGTGTTCAGTTGCGGGAATTCTTGGTTTTTAGCTGCTCAGATTACGTTTTAAAAGCTTTCTTGAAAAAAGTGCATTTTGGAATCATGGGCTATAGTAAGCAAAATTTTGCAAAAATTGCTCGATATTCAAATATCCAAATCTTTGTCATTAGACGGTTTCTGGATACAATTTTTGGAATATGTGATCAGTTGCGGGAATTCTTGGTTTTCAGCTGCTAAGATTACGTTGTTAAAGATTTCTTGAAAAAAGTGCATTTTGGAATCATGGGCTATAGTAAGCAAAATTTTGCAAAAATTGCTCGATATTCAAATATCCATATTTTTGTCATTAGACGGTTTCTGGATACAATTTTTGGAATATGTGTTCAGTTGCTCGATATTCAAAGCTCCATATTTTTTTCATTAGACGGTTTCTGGATACAATTTTTGGAATATGTGTTCAGTTACGGGAACTCTAGGTTTTCAGCTGCTCAGATTACGCTTTTAGTGATTTCATGAAAACAGTGCATTTTGGAATGAGGGGCTATAGTAAGCAAAATTTTGCAAAAATTGCTCGATATTCAAATATCCATATTTTTGTCATTAGACGGTTTCTGGATACAATTTTTGGAATATGTGATCAGTTGCGGGAACACTTGCTATTCAGCTGCTCAGATTACGCTTTTAGTGATTTCATGAAAAAAGTGCATTTTGGAATCATGGGCTATAGTAAGCAAAATTTTGCAAAAATTGCTCGATATTCAAATATCCAAATTTTTGTCATTAGACGGTTTCTGGATACAATTTTTGGAATATGTGATCAGTTGCGGGAATTCTTGGTTTTCAGCTGCTAAGATTACGTTGTTAAAGATTTCTTGAAAAAAGTGCATTTTGGAATCATGGGCTATAGTAAGCAAAATTTTGCAAAAATTGCTCGATATTCAAATATCCATATTTTTGTCATTAGCCGGTTTCTGGATACAATTTTTGGAAAATGTGTTCAGTTACGGGAACTCTAGGTTTTCAGCTGCTCAGATTACGCTTTTAGTGATTTCATGAAAAAAGTGCATTTTGGAATCATGGGCTATAGTAAGCAAAATTTTGCAAAAATTGCTCGATATTTAAATATCCAAATTTTTGTCATTAGACGGTTTCTGGATACAATTTTTGGAATATGTGTTCAGTTGCGGGAATTCTTGGTTTTTAGCTGCTCAGATTACGTTTTAAAAGCTTTCTTGAAAAAAGTGCATTTTGGAATCATGGGCTATAGTAAGCAAAATTTTGCAAAAATTGCTCGATATTCAACTATCCAAATTTTTGTCATTAGACGGTTTCTGGATACAATTTTTGGAATATGTGATCAGTTGCGGGAATTCTTGGTTTTTAGCTGCTCAGATTACGTTTTAAAAGCTTTCTTGAAAAAAGTGCATTTTGGAATCATGGGCTATAGTAAGCAAAATTTTGCAAAAATTGCTCGATATTCAAATATCCAAATCTTTGTCATTAGACGGTTTCTGGATACAATTTTTGGAATATGTGATCAGTTGCGGGAATTCTTGGTTTTCAGCTGCTAAGATTACGTTGTTAAAGATTTCTTGAAAAAAGTGCATTTTGGAATCATGGGCTATAGTAAGCAAAATTTTGCAAAAATTGCTCGATATTCAAATATCCATATTTTTGTCATTAGACGGTTTCTGGATACAATTTTTGGAATATGTGTTCAGTTGCTCGATATTCAAAGCTCCATATTTTTTTCATTAGACGGTTTCTGGATACAATTTTTGGAATATGTGTTCAGTTACGGGAACTCTAGGTTTTCAGCTGCTCAGATTACGCTTTTAGTGATTTCATGAAAACAGTGCATTTTGGAATGAGGGGCTATAGTAAGCAAAATTTTGCAAAAATTGCTCGATATTCAAATATCCATATTTTTGTCATTAGACGGTTTCTGGATACAATTTTTGGAATATGTGATCAGTTGCGGGAACACTTGCTATTCAGCTGCTCAGATTACGCTTTTAGTGATTTCATGAAAAAAGTGCATTTTGGAATCATGGGCTATAGTAAGCAAAATTTTGCAAAAATTGCTCGATATTCAAATATCCAAATTTTTGTCATTAGACGGTTTCTGGATACAATTTTTGGAATATGTGATCAGTTGCGGGAATTCTTGGTTTTCAGCTGCTAAGATTACGTTGTTAAAGATTTCTTGAAAAAAGTGCATTTTGGAATCATGGGCTATAGTAAGCAAAATTTTGCAAAAATTGCTCGATATTCAAATATCCATATTTTTGTCATTAGCCGGTTTCTGGATACAATTTTTGGAAAATGTGTTCAGTTACGGGAACTCTAGGTTTTCAGCTGCTCAGATTACGCTTTTAGTGATTTCATGAAAAAAGTGCATTTTGGAATCATGGGCTATAGTAAGCAAAATTTTGCAAAAATTGCTCGATATTTAAATATCCAAATTTTTGTCATTAGACGGTTTCTGGATACAATTTTTGGAATATGTGTTCAGTTGCGGGAATTCTTGGTTTTTAGCTGCTCAGATTACGTTTTAAAAGCTTTCTTGAAAAAAGTGCATTTTGGAATCATGGGCTATAGTAAGCAAAATTTTGCAAAAATTGCTCGATATTCAACTATCCAAATTTTTGTCATTAGACGGTTTCTGGATACAATTTTTGGAATATGTGATCAGTTGCGGGAACTCTTGCTATTCAGCTGCTCAGATTACGCTTTTAGTGATTTCATGAAGAAAGTGCATTTTGGAATCATGGGCTATAGTAAGCAAAATTTTGCAAAAATTGCTCGATATTCAAATATCCAAATTTTTGTCATTAGACGGTTTCTGGATACAATTTTTGGAATATGTGTTCAGTTGCGGGAATTCTTGGTTTTTAGCTGCTCAGATTACGTTTTAAAAGCTTTCTTGAAAAAAGTGCATTTTGGAATCATGGGCTATAGTAAGCAAAATTTTGCAAAAATTGCTCGATATTCAAATATCCAAATTTTTGTCATTAGACGGTTTCTGGATACAATTTTTGGAATATGTGTTCAGTTGCGGGAATTCTTGGTTTTTAGCTGCTCAGATTACGCTTTTAGTGATTTCATGAAAAAAGTGCATTTTGGAATCATGGGCTATAGTAAGCAAAATTTTGCAAAAATTGCTCGATATTCAAATATCCAAATTTTTGTCATTAGACGGTTTCTGGATACAATTTTTGGAATATGTGTTCAGTTGCGGGAATTCTTGGTTTTTAGCTGCTCAGATTACGCTTTTAGTGATTTCATGAAAAAAGTGCATTTTGGAATCATGGGCTATAGTAAGCAAAATTTTGCAAAAATTGCTCGATATTCAAATATCCAAATTTTTGTCATTAGACGGTTTCTGGATACAATTTTTGGAATATGTGTTCAGTTGCGGGAATTCTTGGTTTTTAGCTGCTCAGATTACGTTTTAAAAGCTTTCTTGAAAAAAGTGCATTTTGGAATCATGGGCTATAGTAAGCAAAATTTTGCAAAAATTGCTCGATATTCAAATATCCAAATCTTTGTCATTAGACGGTTTCTGGATACAATTTTTGGAATATGTGATCAGTTGCGGGAATTCTTGGTTTTCAGCTGCTAAGATTACGTTGTTAAAGATTTCTTGAAAAAAGTGCATTTTGGAATCATGGGCTATAGTAAGCAAAATTTTGCAAAAATTGCTCGATATTCAACTATCCAAATTTTTGTCATTAGACGGTTTCTGGATACAATTTTTGGAATATGTGATCAGTTGCGGGAACACTTGCTATTCAGCTGCTCAGATTACGCTTTTAGTGATTTCATGAAAAAAGTGCATTTTGGAATCATGGGCTATAGTAAGCAAAATTTTGCAAAAATTGCTCGATATTCAAATATCCAAATTTTTGTCATTAGACGGTTTCTGGATACAATTTTTGGAATATGTGATCAGTTGCGGGAATTCTTGGTTTTCAGCTGCTAAGATTACGTTGTTAAAGATTTCTTGAAAAAAGTGCATTTTGGAATCATGGGCTATAGTAAGCAAAATTTTGCAAAAATTGCTCGATATTCAAATATCCATATTTTTGTCATTAGCCGGTTTCTGGATACAATTTTTGGAAAATGTGTTCAGTTACGGGAACTCTAGGTTTTCAGCTACTCAGATTACGCTTTTAGTGATTTCATGAAAAAAGTGCATTTTGGAATCATGGGCTATAGTAAGCAAAATTTTGCAAAAATTGCTCGATATTTAAATATCCAAATTTTTGTCATTAGACGGTTTCTGGATACAATTTTTGGAATATGTGTTCAGTTGCGGGAATTCTTGGTTTTTAGCTGCTCAGATTACGTTTTAAAAGCTTTCTTGAAAAAAGTGCATTTTGGAATCATGGGCTATAGTAAGCAAAATTTTGCAAAAATTGCTCGATATTCAACTATCCAAATTTTTGTCATTAGACGGTTTCTGGATACAATTTTTGGAATATGTGATCAGTTGCGGGAACTCTTGCTATTCAGCTGCTCAGATTACGCTTTTAGTGATTTCATGAAGAAAGTGCATTTTGGAATCATGGGCTATAGTAAGCAAAATTTTGCAAAAATTGCTCGATATTCAAATATCCAAATTTTTGTCATTAGACGGTTTCTGGATACAATTTTTGGAATATGTGTTCAGTTGCGGGAATTCTTGGTTTTTAGCTGCTCAGATTACGTTTTAAAAGCTTTCTTGAAAAAAGTGCATTTTGGAATCATGGGCTATAGTAAGCAAAATTTTGCAAAAATTGCTCGATATTCAAATATCCAAATTTTTGTCATTAGACGGTTTCTGGATACAATTTTTGGAATATGTGTTCAGTTGCGGGAATTCTTGGTTTTTAGCTGCTCAGATTACGCTTTTAGTGATTTCATGAAAAAAGTGCATTTTGGAATCATGGGCTATAGTAAGCAAAATTTTGCAAAAATTGCTCGATATTCAAATATCCAAATTTTTGTCATTAGACGGTTTCTGGATACAATTTTTGGAATATGTGTTCAGTTGCGGGAATTCTTGGTTTTTAGCTGCTCAGATTACGCTTTTAGTGATTTCATGAAAAAAGTGCATTTTGGAATCATGGGCTATAGTAAGCAAAATTTTGCAAAAATTGCTCGATATTCAAATATCCAAATTTTTGTCATTAGACGGTTTCTGGATACAATTTTTGGAATATGTGTTCAGTTGCGGGAATTCTTGGTTTTTAGCTGCTCAGATTACGTTTTAAAAGCTTTCTTGAAAAAAGTGCATTTTGGAATCATGGGCTATAGTAAGCAAAATTTTGCAAAAATTGCTCGATATTCAAATATCCAAATCTTTGTCATTAGACGGTTTTCTGGATACAATTTTTGGAAAATGTGTTCAGTTACGGGAACTCTAGGTTTTCAGCTGCTCAGATTACGCTTTTAGTGATTTCATGAAAAAAGTGCATTTTGGAATCATGGGCTATAGTAAGCAAAATTTTGCAAAAATTGCTCGATATTCAAATATCCAAATTTTTGTCATTAGACGGTTTCTGGATACAATTTTTGGAATATGTGTTCAGTTGCGGGAATTCTTGATTTTTAGCTGCTCAGATTACGTTTTAAAAGCTTTCTTGAAAAAAGTGCATTTTGGAATCATGGGCTATAGTAAGCAAAATTTTGCAAAAATTGCTCGATATTCAACTATCCAAATTTTTGTCATTAGACGGTTTCTGGATACAATTTTTGGAATATGTGATCAGTTGCGGGAACTCTTGCTATTCAGCTGCTCAGATTACGCTTTTAGTGATTTCATGAAAAAAGTGCATTTTGGAATCATGGGCTATAGTAAGCAAAATTTTGCAAAAATTGCTCGATATTCAAATATCCAAATTTTTGTCATTAGACGGTTTCTGGATACAATTTTTGGAATATGTGATCAGTTGCGGGAATTCTTGGTTTTCAGCTGCTAAGATTACGTTGTTAAAGATTTCTTGAAAAAAGTGCATTTTGGAATCATGGGCTATAGTAAGCAAAATTTTGCAAAAAATTGCTCGATATTCAAATATCCATATTTTTGTCATTAGACGGTTTCTGGATACAATTTTTGGAATATGTGTTCAGTTGCGGGAATTCTTGGTTTTCAGCTGCTAAGATTACGTTGTTAAGGATTTCTTGAAAAAAGTGCATTTTGGAATCATGGGCTATAGTAAGCAAAATTTTGCAAAAATTGCTCGATATTCAAATATCCATATTTTTTTCATTAGACGGTTTCTGGATACAATTTTTGGAATATGTGATCAGTTGCGGGAACCCTTGCTATTCAGCTGCTCAGATTACGCTTTTAGTGATTTTATGAAAAAAGTGCATTTTGGAATCATGGGCTATAGTAAGCAAAATTTTGCAAAAATTGCTCGATATTCAAATATCCAAATTTTTGTCATTAGACGGTTTCTGGATACAATTTTTGGAAAATGTGTTCAGTTACGGGAACTCTAGGTTTTCAGCTGCTCAGATTACGCTTTTAGTGATTTCATGAAAAAAGTGCATTTTGGAATCATGGGCTATAGTAAGCAAAATTTTGCAAAAATTGCTCGATATTCAAATATCCAAATTTTTGTCATTAGACGGTTTCTGGATACAATTTTTGGAATATGTGATCAGTTGCGGGAACTCTTGCTATTCAGCTGCTCAGATTACGCTTTTAGTGATTTCATGAAAAAAGTGCATTTTGGAATCATGGGCTATAGTAAGCAAAATTTTGCAAAAATTGCTCGATATTCAAATATCCAAATTTTTGTCATTAGACGGTTTCTGGATACAATCTTTGGAATATGTGATCAGTTGCGGGAACTCTTGCTATTCAGCTGCTCAGATTACGCTTTTAGTGATTTCATGAAAAAAGTGCATTTTGGAATCATGGGCTATAGTAAGCAAAATTTTGCAAAAATTGCTCGATATTCAACTATCCAAATTTTTGTCATTAGACGGTTTCTGGATACAATTTTTGGAAAATGTGTTCAGTTACGGGCACTCTAGGTTTTCAGCTGCTCAGATTACGCTTTTAGTGATTTCTTGAAAAAAGTGCATTTTGGAATCATGGGCTATAGTAAGCAAAATTTTGCAAAAATTGCTCGATATTCAACTATCCAAATTTTTGTCATTAGACGGTTTCTGGATACAATTTTTGGAAAATGTGTTCAGTTACGGGCACTCTAGGTTTTCAGCTGCTCAGATTATGCTTTTAGTGATTTCATGAAAAAAGTGCATTTTGGAATCATGGGCTATAGTAAGCAAAATTTTGCAAAAATTGCTCGATATTCAAATATCCAAATTTTTGTCATTAGACGGTTTCTGGATACAATTTTTGGAATATGTGTTCAGTTGCGGGAATTCTTGGTTTTTAGCTGCTCAGATTACGTTTTAAAAGCTTTCTTGAAAAAAGTGCATTTTGGAATCATGGGCTATAGTAAGCAAAATTTTGCAAAAATTGCTCGATATTCAACTATCCAAATTTTTGTCATTAGACGGTTTCTGGATACAATTTTTGGAATATGTGATCAGTTGCGGGAACTCTTGCTATTCAGCTGCTCAGATTACGCTTTTAGTGATTTCATGAAAAAAGTGCATTTTGGAATCATGGGCTATAGTAAGCAAAATTTTGCAAAAATTGCTCGATATTCAAATATCCATATTTTTGTCATTAGCCGGTTTCTGGATACAATTTTTGGAAAATGTGTTCAGTTACGGGAACTCTAGGTTTTCAGCTGCTCAGATTACGCTTTTAGTGATTTCATGAAAAAAGTGCATTTTGGAATCATGGGCTATAGTAAGCAAAATTTTGCAAAAATTGCTCGATATTCAAATATCCATATTTTTGTCATTAGCCGGTTTCTGGATACAATTTTTGGAAAATGTGTTCAGTTACGGGAACTCTAGGTTTTCAGCTGCTCAGATTACGCTTTTAGTGATTTCATGAAAAAAGTGCATTTTGGAATCATGGGCTATAGTAAGCAAAATTTTGCAAAAATTGCTCGATATTCAAATATCCAAATTTTTGTCATTAGACGGTTTCTGGATACAATTTTTGGAATATGTGATCAGTTGCGGGAACTCTTGCTATTCAGCTGCTCAGATTACGCTTTTAGTGATTTCATGAAAAAAGTGCATTTTGGAATCATGGGCTATAGTAAGCAAAATTTTGCAAAAATTGCTCGATATTCAACTATCCAAATTTTTGTCATTAGACGGTTTCTGGATACAATTTTTGGAAAATGTGTTCAGTTACGGGCACTCTAGGTTTTCAGCTGCTCAGATTACGCTTTTAGTGATTTCTTGAAAAAAGTGCATTTTGGAATCATGGGCTATAGTAAGCAAAATTTTGCAAAAATTGCTCGATATTCAACTATCCAAATTTTTGTCATTAGACGGTTTCTGGATACAATTTTTGGAAAATGTGTTCAGTTACGGGCACTCTAGGTTTTCAGCTGCTCAGATTACGCTTTTAGTGATTTCATGAAAAAAGTGCATTTTGGAATCATGGGCTATAGTAAGCAAAATTTTGCAAAAATTGCTCGATATTCAACTATCCAAATTTTTGTCATTAGACGGTTTCTGGATACAATTTTTGGAATATGTGATCAGTTGCGGGAACTCTTGCTATTCAGCTGCTCAGATTACGCTTTTAGTGATTTCATGAAAAAAGTGCATTTTGGAATCATGGGCTATAGTAAGCAAAATTTTGCAAAAATTGCTCGATATTCAACTATCCAAATTTTTGTCATTAGACGGTTTCTGGATACAATTTTTGGAAAATGTGTTCCGTTACGGGCACTCTAGGTTTTCAGCTGCTCAGATTACGCTTTTAGTGATTTCATGAAAAAAGTGCATTTTGGAATCATGGGCTATAGTAAGCAAAATTTTGCAAAAATTGCTCGATATTCAAATATCCAAATTTTTGTCATTAGACGGTTTCTGGATACAATCTTTGGAAAATGTGTTCAGTTCCGGGAACTCTAGGTTTTCAGCTGCTCAGATTACGCTTTTAGTGATTTCATGAAAAAAGTGCATTTTGGAATCATGGGCTATAGTAAGCAAAATTTTGCAAAAATTGCTCGATATTCAAATATCCAAATTTTTGTCATTAGACGGTTTCTGGATACAATTTTTGGAATATGTGATCAGTTGCGGGAACTCTTGCTATTCAGCTGCTCAGATTACGCTTTTAGTGATTTCATGAAAAAAGTGCATTTTGGAATCATGGGCTATAGTAAGCAAAATTTTGCAAAAATTGCTCGATATTCAAATATCCAAATTTTTGTCATTAGACGGTTTCTGGATACAATCTTTGGAATATGTGATCAGTTGCGGGAATTCTTGGTTTTCAGCTGCTCAGATTACGCTTTTAGTGATTTCATGAAAAAAGTGCATTTTGGAATCATGGGCTATAGTAAGCAAAATTTTGCAAAAATTGCTCGATATTCAAATATCCAAATTTTTGTCATTAGACGGTTTCTGGATACAATTTTTGGAATATGTGTTCAGTTGCGGGAATTCTTGGTTTTTAGCTGCTCAGATTACGTTTTAAAAGCTTTCTTGAAAAAAGTGCATTTTGGAATCATGGGCTATAGTAAGCAAAATTTTGCAAAAATTGCTCGATATTCAACTATCCAAATTTTTGTCATTAGACGGTTTCTGGATACAATTTTTGGAATATGTGATCAGTTGCGGGAACTCTTGCTATTCAGCTGCTCAGATTACGCTTTTAGTGATTTCATGAAAAAGTGCATTTTGGAATCATCGGCTATAGTAAGCAAAATTTTGCAAAAATTGCTCGATATTCAAATATCCATATTTTTGTCATTAGCCGGTTTCTGGATACAATTTTTGGAAAATGTGTTCAGTTACGGGAACTCTAGGTTTTCAGCTGCTCAGATTACGCTTTTAGTGATTTCATGAAAAAAGTGCATTTTGGAATCATGGGCTATAGTAAGCAAAATTTTGCAAAAATTGCTCGATATTCAAATATCCAAATTTTTGTCATTAGACGGTTTCTGGATACAATTTTTGGAATATGTGTTCAGTTGCGGGAATTCTTGGTTTTTAGCTGCTCAGATTACGTTTTAAAAGCTTTCTTGAAAAAAGTGCATTTTGGAATCATGGGCTATAGTAAGCAAAATTTTGCAAAAATTGCTCGATATTCAACTATCCAAATTTTTGTCATTAGACGGTTTCTGGATACAATTTTTGGAATATGTGATCAGTTGCGGGAACTCTTGCTATTCAGCTGCTCAGATTACGCTTTTAGTGATTTCATGAAAAAAGTGCATTTTGGAATCATGGGCTATAGTAAGCAAAATTTTGCAAAAATTGCTCGATATTCAAATATCCAAATTTTTGTCATTAGACGGTTTCTGGATACAATTTTTGGAATATGTGATCAGTTGCGGGAATTCTTGGTTTTCAGCTGCTAAGATTACGTTGTTAAAGATTTCTTGAAAAAAGTGCATTTTGGAATCATGGGCTATAGTAAGCAAAATTTTGCAAAAAATTGCTCGATATTCAAATATCCATATTTTTGTCATTAGACGGTTTCTGGATACAATTTTTGGAATATGTGTTCAGTTGCGGGAATTCTTGGTTTTCAGCTGCTAAGATTACGTTGTTAAGGATTTCTTGAAAAAAGTGCATTTTGGAATCATGGGCTATTGTAAGCAAAATTTTGCAAAAATTGCTCGATATTCAAATATCCAAATTTTTGTCATTAGACGGTTTCTGGATACAATTTTTGGAATATGTGATCAGTTGCGGGAATTCTTGGTTTTCAGCTGCTAAGATTACGTTGTTAAGGATTTCTTGAAAAAAGTGCATTTTGGAATCATGGGCTATAGTAAGCAAAATTTTGCAAAAATTGCTCGATATTCAAATATCCAAATTTTTGTCATTAGACGGTTTCTGGATACAATTTTTGGAATATGTGATCAGTTGCGGGAATTCTTGGTTTTCAGCTGCTCAGATTACGCTTTTAGTGATTTCATGAAAAAAGTGCATTTTGGAATCATGGGCTATAGTAAGCAAAATTTTGCAAAAATTGCTCGATATTCAAATATCCAAATTTTTGTCATTAGACGGTTTCTGGATACAATTTTTGGAATATGTGATCAGTTGCGGGAATTCTTGGTTTTCAGCTGCTCAGATTACGCTTTTAGTGATTTCATGAAAAAAGTGCATTTTGGAATCATGGGCTATAGTAAGCAAAATTTTGCAAAAATTGCTCGATATTCAAATATCCAAATTTTTGTCATTAGACGGTTTCTGGATACAATTTTTGGAATATGTGATCAGTTGCGGGAATTCTTGGTTTTCAGCTGCTCAGATTACGCTTTTAGTGATTTCATGAAAAAAGTGCATTTTGGAATCATGGGCTATAGTAAGCAAAATTTTGCAAAAATTGCTCGATATTCAAATATCCAAATTTTTGTCATTAGACGGTTTCTGGATACAATTTTTGGAATATGTGATCAGTTGCGGGAATTCTTGGTTTTCAGCTGCTCAGATTACGCTTTTAGTGATTTCATGAAAAAAGTGCATTTTGGAATCATGGGCTATAGTAAGCAAAATTTTGCAAAAATTGCTCGATATTCAAATATCCAAATTTTTGTCATTAGACGGTCTCTGGATACAATTTTTGGAATATGTGATCAGTTGCGGGAATTCTTGGTTTTTAGCTGCTCAGATTACGTTTTAAAAGCTTTCTTGAAAAAAGTGCATTTTGGAATCATGGGCTATAGTAAGCAAAATTTTGCAAAAATTGCTCGATATTCAACTATCCAAATTTTTGTCATTAGACGGTTTCTGGATACAATTTTTGGAATATGTGATCAGTTGCGGGAACTCTTGCTATTCAGCTGCTCAGATTACGCTTTTAGTGATTTCATGAAAAAAGTGCATTTTGGAATCATGGGCTATAGTAAGCAAAATTTTGCAAAAATTGCTCGATATTCAAATATCCAAATTTTTGTCATTAGACGGTTTCTGGATACAATTTTTGGAATATGTGATCAGTTGCGGGAATTCTTGGTTTTCAGCTGCTAAGATTACGTTGTTAAAGATTTCTTGAAAAAAGTGCATTTTGGAATCATGGGCTATAGTAAGCAAAATTTTGCAAAAAATTGCTCGATATTCAAATATCCATATTTTTGTCATTAGACGGTTTCTGGATACAATTTTTGGAATATGTGTTCAGTTGCGGGAATTCTTGGTTTTCAGCTGCTAAGATTACGTTGTTAAGGATTTCTTGAAAAAAGTGCATTTTGGAATCATGGGCTATTGTAAGCAAAATTTTGCAAAAATTGCTCGATATTCAAATATCCAAATTTTTGTCATTAGACGGTTTCTGGATACAATTTTTGGAATATGTGTCAGTTGCGGGAATTCTTGGTTTTCAGCTGCTCAGATTACGTTTTTAAAGATTTCTTGAAAATAGTGCATTTTGGAATCAGGGGCTGCAGTAAGCAAAATTTTGCAAAATTGCTCGATATTCAAATATCCATATTTTTGTCATTGGACGGTTTCTGGATACAATTTTTGGAATATGTGTTCAGTTGCGGGAATTCTTGGTTTTCAGCTGCTCAGATTACGTTTTTAAAGATTTCTTGAAAATAGTGCATTTTGGAATCAGGGGCAGCAGTAAGCAAAATTTTGCAAAAATTGCTCGATGTTCAAATATCCATATTTTCAGCTGTTCAGATTACGTTTTTAAAGCTTTCTTGAAAAAAGTGCATTTTGGAATCATGGGCTATAGTAAGCAAAATTTTGCAAAAATTGCTCGATATTCAAATATCCAAATTTTTGTCATTAGACGGTTTCTGGATACAATTTTTGGAATATGTGATCAGTTGCGGGAATTCTTGGTTTTCAGCTGCTAAGATTACGTTGTTAAAGATTTCTTGAAAAAAGTGCATTTTGGAATCATGGGCTATAGTAAGCAAAATTTTGCAAAAATTGCTCGATATTCAAATATCCAAATTTTTGTCATTAGACGGTTTCTGGATACAATTTTTGGAATATGTGATCAGTTGCGGGAATTCTTGGTTTTCAGCTGCTCAGATTACGCTTTTAGTGATTTCATGAAAAAAGTGCATTTTGGAATCATGGGCTATAGTAAGCAAAATTTTGAAAAATTGCTCGATATTCAAATATCCAAATTTTTGTCATTAGACGGTTTCTGGATACAATTTTTGGAATATGTGATCAGTTGCGGGAATTCTTGGTTTTCAGCTGCTCAGATTACGCTTTTAGTGATTTCATGAAAAAAGTGCATTTTGGAATCATGGGCTATAGTAAGCAAAATTTTACAAAAATTGCTCGATATTCAAATATCCATATTTTTGTCATTAGCCGGTTTCTGGATACAATTTTTGGAAAATGTGTTCAGTTACGGGAACTCTAGGTTTTCAGCTGCTCAGATTACGCTTTTAGTGATTTCATGAAAAAAGTGCATTTTGGAATCATGGGCTATAGTAAGCAAAATTTTGCAAAAATTGCTCGATATTCAAATATCCAAATTTTTGTCATTAGACGGTTTCTGGATACAATTTTTGGAATATGTGATCAGTTGCGGGAATTCTTGGTTTTCAGCTGCTCAGATTACGCTTTTAGTGATTTCATGAAAAAAGTGCATTTTGGAATCATGGGCTATAGTAAGCAAAATTTTACAAAAATTGCTTGATATTCAAATATCCATATTTTTGTCATTAGACGGTTTCTGAATACAATTTTTGGAATATGTGTTCAGTTGCGGGAATTCTTGGTTTTCAGCTGCTAAGATTACGTTGTTAAGGATTTCTTGAAAAAAGTGCATTTTGGAATCATGGGCCATAGTAAGCAAAATTTTGCAAAAATTGCTCGATATTCAAATATCCATATTTTTGTCATTAGACGGTTTCTGGTTAAAATTTTTGGAATATGTGATCAGTTGCGGGAATTCTTGGTTTTCAGCTGCTCAGATTACGTTTTTAAAGATTTCTTGAAAATAGTGCATTTTGGAATCAGGGGCTGCAGTAAGCAAAATTTTGCAAAATTGCTCGATATTCAAATATCCATATTTTTGTCATTGGACGGTTTCTGGATACAATTTTTGGAATATGTGTTCAGTTGCGGGAATTCTTGGTTTTCAGCTGCTCAGATTACGTTTTTAAAGATTTCTTGAAAATAGTGCATTTTGGAATCAGGGGCAGCAGTAAGCAAAATTTTGCAAAAATTGCTCGATGTTCAAATATCCATATTTTCAGCTGTTCAGATTACGTTTTTAAAGCTTTCTTGAAAAAAGTGCATTTTGGAATCATGGGCTATAGTAAGCAAAATTTTGCAAAAATTGCTCGATATTCAAATATCCAAATTTTTGTCATTAGACGGTTTCTGGATACAATTTTTGGAATATGTGATCAGTTGCGGGAATTCTTGGTTTTCAGCTGCTAAGATTACGTTGTTAAAGATTTCTTGAAAAAAGTGCATTTTGGAATCATGGGCTATAGTAAGCAAAATTTTGCAAAAAATTGCTCGATATTCAAATATCCATATTTTTGTCATTAGACGGTTTCTGGATACAATTTTTGGAATATGTGTTCAGTTGCGGGAATTCTTGGTATTCAGTTGCGCAATAATAGTTCGGTGAAGATCTTAAGAACAGGGGACGAAGACTTATGTCGTGCAAGATAGGGTTCACATAAACCCTAATAATCAGCGACTTCGTTTGGAAAAATATAAAATATAAAAATCATATTATTTGAAAATTTAAAACTATAGTTGGAAACCGATTTGTATTTCAACATGCAAATGCACCAATACTTACGTGTTGGAATTTTTGTGAAAAATATTTGTTGGAAATATTGCAGAATGTGGGTGCTTTTTTAAATTATAACAAACGAAATGCATATTGGGACTGCGCCTTGTTTCGGTGAATACCTCGATTATGAGAATTTAAAAAGGCAAAGCGTTCAACAGTCTACCATACACTTTTCTATTTCACTCGTCGACGTTAAAATAAACTTCGATAGTATTGATATTCAACGTACCCGGTTCAATACCAAGGGCTGAAACTTCGAACACCTACAATAACATCATGGAATAATATTCTGGGTTGACTTTAGAAAACCTAACCGGTAGTTTACTCTTCCGATTGAAGCTGTGAGATGGTTTGTCCAAGTAGGAGTTGCCTTGAACAAGGGTCCCTGATATCTTGAAGTTTGCACATACTCTATCAATGAGCTTGATGTTCCAACAAAAAACATGCATCCTTATGTTATTGGTTTAAAAAATGGTGCTCTGAGCTTCTGTTTGTAAATTTCCCGGATTATATGACAATTTGTTTCAGGGAGCCTTTAGTCGAATTTTATTTAAGCCCTAGGATGGGACCGTTTGCCGTTCAAATTCTATAGGAATGTGCCTCGAAGTCCCTTTCATCTGAAGCTTCCTTGGTGTATATCCACTCGAGTTGGAGGAAACTCTGAGTAAACTCAATGGAGACAAAGGATGTACTATGTAACTACACAAAGAATTTTTTGCAATACAGAAGCCACATACTATATATCAGTGGTGAACTTTTTTAAATCCAAAATTTAACAAAGCTTATTTTTGCGAAATTTAGATTGAATTCTAAGTGATTTAATAATTTACCTAATATCAGTCTGGTAGACGGCCGTCAGCCAAACTAAAAAGTCTAAAAATACTTTTAGATATTTTTAATGAACAAAAGTCTAACTAACTATCTTCTTTTTTTAACTAGATTTAAGTCATTTTCTTCAATCGCAGAGCTTAGTAAATGAATACTCAGGAAAAGCTGCACATCTCCTGCATACATTTTCACACTACAGTTTCTTAAAAATCGAGGACATTCATAAACATACGTATGAATAAACAGAATAGTAATGGGCCAAGAATGGACCCTTACGGCACTCCTGTGACCATATTTTTTTGAACGCTTGTAACGTTTTTGACCACGACGCTTTGCTATCGTATGGTGAGAGTAAGGAGATTAGTGGGCTGCAGTGAAAACGAATATCATACGAGTATCAGTGTCGTCTTGCAGCTCCTTCTCGTGCGAAACCCCAAACGTGCAATATAAATAAAAACAAAAATAACCAAAACCGAAAAACGACGCTTGCTTCTTGATACCGATATATTAGTCACTGTCGTTTTGCCTTCTATGAACTTTCGAGAATCAGAGGAACCCAAAAACTTATTTCAAAAATGAACTTACGACATTTTAGATGAAAAATTCTCTGCTTCGATGGCATCCATTAAAATACCCGAGCCTCTTATCAAATTGTAATAAATTACCCATCTCAATAACTGACCATCACCAGCATATGCTTAATTGCACTTCATTAGCAGTTATGCTAAGACGTCTGCCCACCGCCGACTTGACAACTGCGTGACAATTGACGCAGCTGTCACTGGACACGCTTGACATATGTGCCTTCTGTGCATTGCCAACGTTCGCGAGGCAAGTGCGCGCCTAGAGCCACAACAACAAATTAACCAAATTGACATCAGGTGCAAGTAGTGGCCGCCGGATTCCAAGGTTTGATCGGCGGGTTTGGCGGCCGGTTGGGTCGCCAACGCCACCAGCAACCAGTCTTGGAATATCACATTCGTTCCCCCCCATCTTAAAGCGAACTATTTATCCAATTGCTGAGGCATCTTTGATGTACACTGCCGCATTCCGAAAAAAATACTCTCGACCATGTCGGCAGAGTTTGCTTTATAGGAGCGCGATATCATGCCGATTAGGGGAGTGCCATGAATCACCTCTGGGTCAGACGATAAAGCCACCAGATTGCATTCTGATAAAGTAACTTCCCGCTCCTCAGTGGAGGTATACGAGTACGAGGCATATTGACAATTTGTGCCCGCTTGGCGAGAAATCCAATCATGCAAGGGCACCCTGCTGAGTGCTATTGTTAACACTGCACGGCGCACGCGCACACTCCACAATCACAAGGATCCTATCTCACCTTGCATATGGAGTCAGCGCGACAGGTATCCAATTCCGCAAGATCGATTAGGGTTGTGCGACTTGGTCATATGCATATTTATGGCCAAACATCGCACCGAGTTCGTCTAATACCTAACGAACTGAGACTGGACGCGTGGTATGCCCTAAGCCTTCAGCTTAAGTCTAAGTCTTGGCACACACCACCCGGTCGGACGGCGGTGGGAGAGTAATCATCATCGTCATCGTCGTTGCGTCGTTGGTAATAAACATTGCGGAGCACACAGTCATCATTGGGGAGTCATTACAACGAACATTCTGGTTTTGGCCAGCTAAGCTTAACGTTTGGTGTGTCTTACCCGATTGTGATTCTGGAAAATTTTCGTAGAAGACAAAACGACAATGACGCGACGTGTGAGTGTCGGCGGAGTGTGTTCCCACATGTGCGTTGGGCATCGTACCGTTTCGGGCATTGGATTGTGATGGTGGTTCCTTGCTCTAGGCCATATTGGCTTCGGGAAGCAAGTGTCTTTCTTTTCGTTTTTGTTTTTTTGTTTTTCCATGGAACGGCTTTGAGCAATTTGGAAACCTGTGACTTTTCCCATCGTAAATTTTGTTGCTTTATGGAGTTGTCCATCGCGTCGGAGGTCCACCGTTGGTTTTGTTTTTTTTGTTTTTACTTATTTCGCAGGGCTATGCAACAAGTTGTGAATGAGTAAGAAGATGGAAGACTGTGGTAAATAATCAGCATTTTGTTGGAGAACTAATGTCCGGCAATTTGTTAGCCGCCGAATGGTGGTGGTGAGATAAGAAAATTTGCGTGAGAGGTTCTTAAGGGAAATACAATTGGCCGCGCGGCGGATGAACGCGGAAAGTTGGCATCTGGAAACTGAACGGCAGATAATCCAAAAGTAATGATAATTTAAGGACGTTTTGAACTGACTTAAAATGTATAAACAAAATTTTGAGTACGTAACCGATTCAGAATCGTGTGCAAGTATCATTGCCTTAAAAACTGTTTCCAAAGACATACAGGTAGTGGCACCGGGGGACTCTGCTCCTCCATAATCAGCAGTTGCACGCTGGTACCAGGAGTTCAAGTTGGACCGAAAATACCCAGAAGATGATCATCATGCAGGATGGCAAATCAAAACTTCCTATTAAGGGGGTATTCTAGACTAGAGGCATGAATTTCATGTAATTTTTGAAGTGTCATAAAAAAAGTCAATTAATATTTTTAGTATCCATTTTTTAATTAGTTATTTATTTACATAACAAGAATACAGAAACAAACCAAAAAAAAAAAGTTGAAAACTTCAAAAATTAGCAGTTGATCAAGTGGGGGTCTCAAAAAATTGGCGCGTAACCGTACCAACGATTTCAACACTCCTGGCAATCGGAAACCAAAAAAAAAAGATAATTTATCTTTAATAATGTCGCAATGTCTGGAACTACGGAAAAGTTGGAAAGATTTTTTTTTTCACAAAATGGCGACTGCCTGAAAAAACAAAATTTTGTACCACTTTTTTTCACTGATTTGAATATAAAAAAAAAAGTAATAAAAATTTGGGGATGGGGATAGTTGCACACATAGACAAGTCTCATAAAAAGACTCTCTAAAAATTTCAGGGAAATCGGTCCAGTAGAACCAAATAAACCGTGGGTATTGTTTTGAAAAAGACAGTTTCGAGAAAAACGCGTTTAAAGTTTCGCGTAAAGGTTTTCGCAGTCTAACAATAAGTCATGAAATTATATTGTAGACTTACATTCATTTAATCTGCCATTCCTGCTTCATCCATCTGACCTTCCTCGACTTCGAAAAACCTGTTTTCCTCGTTTCTCTCTTCATATCGAGCAGTTCTGGCCTCATTTGATGCACGCACTCAAAACTGGTGTCTTCGTGTGCCGTGAAGTCACCTTTTTGTTTGTCGATCTGGACGCGTAATCCTTTGCGCTGAGGATTTTTTATCCATTTTATTAAAAAAAATATTTCACAATATTTTTATTTCACTCACAGCACATAGAATTCAACCGTTAGCAGCTGGACGTGAGGGAACACTAAATACAAAAGATAAATACCTTGGGTTCTTGTTTTACAATATCTATAAAGGTAGTCTTTTGTTCGATTAGTTCCGACCGAACCAGTTGGGCCAGAAAAATACCGATATCTCCGAAAATAATTTGAATTTTGAAAAATTCTTTTGTAGATAAGTTTTCGAATAGTAAAACTTTGAAAATATAAAAGAAAAACGATTTTTTAAAATTTCTAGAACAGAATACCTCCTTAAATGAACTATGATTGGCCAGAAATTAATTTGATGCCGCAAAAATCAAATATAGCATTAAACTGATCCTCTGTAACTAAGAATTGGCGTCTTTGGTACCTAGAATAAATATGAATAGCTGAACAAAACTAGAAACGAGTTGCGTATTGTAGGCGATTTGTAATTGTGGAGGAGACCTTGTTCCATCACTTTGACTCTGAGGCAATGTAAACACTTAAGAGTAATGTGAGAAACATGATTCAAATACATAAAAGCTAACACAATGATCAGGAAAAAACCGGCTTTATGTAAGCTGAATTATCTAAAGCCCCAAGTTAGGCGTAAAAGGATATCGATTCCATACTTTATCATGGCGAGGAAGCTGTACTTACAAGATACCAAATCAGTAGATTTAAATGAATACTGGTAAGCTTACCGTTCCTGAAAAATATCGTATTAAACAAAATCGTGCTAAACGAATCGAAAAACCATTGCAAAAGGGGAGAAAAGAGGAGCCAAAGTTGTTTCTAACCTCCATTTTACGTTGATTTTTCTAGCTCCTTTAAATATTGCCATACGATTTGGACGTGGTCCTAAATAGAAAATAGTTTCCATGTTTTTGTAAGATCCATAGAGTCAGACTCTCGTAGATTTGAGAGCCACCGCAAACAAGTCCTGTTGTATCATAGTGGTAGTCCTGAAGGTATAAATTATACCTTGATCCATTGGCTGCAGCAGTAGAGCCACTCCTTTTTTGACGTCCACAAAACTTAGGGAAATTGTTCCACCACGGCCAAAACCTTTCGGTCAGGACTATAAGGCGTCGTCTTTTCGACAAAATTTTCTGCCCGCAAAAAGCCGCACGAGTCCACAAAGAATCTAAAGAAGATACCGGTGTAATGTTTTTGGATCGCCAAGTGATTTATTCTCACTAGAAGAACTAATGTTTTCTCCGTAGCCTACCCCCTAAGCTATATAAAGCGTAGCACGCTCTTCCGTGCTGTACAAAGCGCAGCTCGCTGTAAGTAAGGCAAATTACTGCCACAATAATAATTGAGTCAAGTTGAGTTTCAAGACTGTCTTTATTCTTCCAAAACATTTCTATCAATCACACTACACCGGAGTTCGCCAAACTGCACGTAAAGAAAGCATTTCCATTTTGGAAAAAAGTTCTTTGGAGCAACGAATCTCAAGTTTTATTTGCTTGCATGCGATGGAAAAATTTATGTGAAGCTTGAATCCAAAGTACACGGTCAGGACCATAAAACATGGAGATGGAAACGCGATGGTCTGTGCTGCATTTAGTTAGTTCGATGTAACTCCATTAGTGCGAATAATTGTTCGAATGGATAAGCACATGTAAAAAGGTACATAAGGGAATACAATGGAACCCTATTGTTTCGAATATATGCCAGTTTTTCAGTATGACAAAGATCCTAAGCATACTACACGGACTACACGGAAGCAATGGATTAAGGATAGCAAAATTAATGTTTTGCGCAAAGTCCCTACTTAAACCCAATTGAAAACTTATGGGCCGATGTCGAAAGGGGATTTAAAGACAAAAAATCTAGAAACACTGATGAGTTTGCCCACATCATTGAGGAAGTCTGTAAGAATATACCACCATTAAGATGCCGCACCTTAGGGGGGTATTATTCAGCAAAGATTAACTGCTGTTCTAAAAAATTAAGGGCTATCCAACTAAATATAAGTATTTTGTTTTAGTTTTGTAAGCAAATTTCCATGAATTTTTAAGTTTTTCTTAATGTTTCTACTTCTGTGAAATTAGCTAAAAATGAATAAATTTTGAATAATCATTTATTTATTAATATAATTATATTATTATAAACTTGTATGTGCTTGTGGATAATTGAAACAACCTCTGGTGAAAAAAAATATTGTGTGTGCGTCTTGAACTTTTCGCAAGCCGCTGGGCTGGATCAATAGTTTATTGCCGACTCCGAACGTCCCCAGAAACTTTTCTCTTCACAGTTTGAACTCATCGGAGAGATTGTCAGTTAATTACGAGAGGTGGGTGGCGTGAAAAAAAAACAAATGTTTTAGCCCGGAATTGAACTCGGATCCTCGCGCTCACCAGCCGACGCGCTCAATTCTTTTTTTTTGCTATTCAATGCATTTTTATTTCATAATTCATATTTACAATTATGCTAGGCAAAAACGCTTTAAGCTAGCTGAATAAGCTTGATTGAAAGACTAACTTGGCACTGGCACATAAAAAATAATGTCTTTCGACGTAATACAATTAATTATATTTGAAATTATACTAACTATAAGAAAAAAGTTCACTGTTTAAAATGAAAAACTTAGTAAAGGGTTTTTCAACAGGGACGCTACAAAAGTAGAGCGACAGGGACAGCAAACGACGCCATATTTCTTGCCGCTCTTTCGACATTTCTCTTCAATAAGGTTTGCCTTTTCATGATGGAAAGATATACGGGCCAACAACGAGTCGAAATTATTAAAATTTACTACCGAAATTCGGAGTCAGTGGCCTCAACGTTTAGAGCGCTACGTCCAATTTATGGTCGCCATAATCGTCCTAGGAGATCAACAATTCAGCGTCTAGTGGAAAAATTTAAATCCACAGGCACAGTCCAAAATGTTCCCGTGCCAGTGAGACAAAGAAATGCCCGTAGTGTCGAGAATATTGCTGCCGCTGAGGCTTCAGTTGCAGAATGCCCAAATGGCCTCTCACACGTCGTTCTCAAGCGTTGGGCATCTCTGTGACGTCGTTGTGGCGAATTTTGCAAAAAGATCTTGACCTACATCCTGACAAGATTAAATTGACGCAAGAACTGAAGCCGCTTGACCACCAGAGGCGTCGTATGTTCGTGAATTGGGCTGAGCAACAACTTGAAAATGATTCGGATTTTCATCAAAAAATCATCTTCAGCGATGAGGCTCATTTCTGGCTGAATGGCTCCGTCAATAAACAAAATATGCGGTATTGGTCAGGCAGCAATCCACACGTACTCCATGAGTCATCATTGCATCCCGAAAAAATTACAGTTTGGCGTGGTTTACGGGCCGGCGGCGTCATTTGGCCGTACATCTTCCGTGATGATCAAGACCAGCACGTTACTGTGAAGGGGGATCGCTACCGTTCAATGATAACCGAATATTTTTGGCCCCAATTGGATGATATGGACTTGGAGGATATATGGTTCCAACAGGACGGAATGGTCCAGTCGCTTGGCCGCCTCGGTCGTGCGATTTGACGCCGTTAGACTATTTCCTGTGGGGCTACGTCAAGTCTATGGTCAATGCCAACAAGCCAGCGACGATTGATGAACTTCGTACGATCGAACGTGAAATTGCAGCAGTATCGGCCGATTTATGCTTGAAAACCGTCGACAATTGGGGGCAGCGTCTGGACTTCTGCAAGAGTCCCGTGGTGGCCATGCAAAAGAGATCGAGTTCCATGCATAATGGAACGTACTTTCACAGGAATAAAGAATTTCATTGATATCCAAAACCGTTTTTGTTTTATTTAAAAAAACTGTTGTAGCGCTCTTATTGAAAACCCTTTATATGGACGTCCAGCCGCCAATATTGCCTGCGACATCAGCTCTATGGCGGTCTGATACCGCCCTACTATACCGAAGGATCTCGGGTGAAGGTGTTTAAGAATTAAGGTATATCGGCGATTCTCGCAGATTTCGTTCTTCTCAGTGAACAGAAAAGAAAATCCAAGAGATCTTCCTTTGAAATGTACGAACCTTGTCCTCTAATAGGGGAGTAGACAATAAAGATAACTTGTGGAAAACCGCACATACAACTTTAAGAAATCCACTGAAAGGACCCCAAAGCTGGTCTTAACATTTTCCTAGTTTATTTTAACGTTCGATGTTCTTACTCTTCTGTCGAACAGCATTTTGTTTAGTACCCTAAAAGTCGCACTCAATATTCATCCACCTGACCGCTTTGCACGCAAGCCTCTAGCGGACACATGCTCCAGACGCATTGCACATCGCATTCTAAACGCATAGAGACATTTCACTCGATGAGCCCCGCTAATTGCGTCCACACTTACACAGCAATAGCCAATTATTCCTCGGAAACCTCAGCTTTTGGATTCGAATGTAAGTGCTTCTTCCAAATCGGTCCACTATCTAACTGACTGACTGACACCACTCACTCGGGCACACACACCGGATCAATCGCATCCGACTCAATTACGCGCCAAATCTCTTTTAGCGACTGACCAACGCTTTAACAGTTCGCAGGCGCCCCGGCCCTATTCAATTGGGCACAAGAGTAAAAGCTGCTGCGACCGGGATAGTTGGCGGTGCGGTGATTGGTAAATAGCGCAAATTACTCCCTAAGTGTATCGAATGCGTTTAAGTCGCAATTTATCGATTTACGCCGATATTGATTGATTTAATGACCCCATTGCCCGTTGAGCAGTAAGGAGCGCCGCACCGTGCCGGCCGTCATCAGATCCGCACCGGTGAAAACCAACAACGCAACGCTGGAACAAGGTAATTGCTGGTTGCATTCGATTGCCGCTGACACCAGTTCGATGAATGTTCATCGATGTCTGCAGATTAATAGATTTATTATGTGATGTCTGTCGACGTTTAAATCGATCCGAATCCTCTCCCAGACTTGTCATCATCAGAATCCTGATCGACGTTGTTTCTGTTTCCTTGTCCGAGTCGAGTTCGTATTGGCAATTAATGTGCCGCTTGCCACTCTCGTTCTGTCATATTGGGTCAAAAATGTTCCCCCTGGTGTAGGTCATGCCATCCATGCCTCTGTCACGGATGATGGCTGACAGGTGTGACAGAGATTTTAATGAGAGAAGTGGGCATCGCGTCGCGTCGTCGTCGGTACCTTTTGGGCGCGCTCAGCACAAATATACTCGTACTTTTGAGTGTGTTGCTTTGTGAGAGGATTTCGCCCGGCACTTAGCAGCGCACCCATGCTCGCTGCATCACAATGAACTAGGGACAGATCAATGGTATTGGTACGAGCAGCGCGGCAGACATCAAAAGTGAATCGGGCTCTCTTGCTGGTTGCTACCGCCGCCGCCACCGCCGCCGCAAGCGATCAAGTCACGCGGAACCAACGATTTCGACCGATAACCTCTTCTAGACAATGAAAGACCGGTAGCAGTGGAGAAGTCATCGTTTGATGGCAATTGCCTCCCTCAACACAGACTGCGACTGGATCTATGGAGACGGGGAAGCGGCATTTTATTGCCGCCTGCCATACGCGAACAGTTCAAGTAGACAATTGTCAACTGCATGTGACAAAACTGTTGACAGTTTGCGTCTATTGAATGTGGTTGCCGCCAATGGTTGGTCGTCGAAATGGCCTTTTGAGGTCCGCCGTTGGAGGAGGACGGTTATGTGACAACTGCGATGCCAAATGCCAAGCAAACTAGCAATGCCAATGTCAAGTGTACAACAGTGGCGAGTCTACAATTATTGGTGGAATCCGACGCTCTATATGGGACAGACTGGTTGGATTGGGGCAGGTTTGTCGGGGTAGGTGGACTCGTATGGCATTGGTATGTCACGAGGAATGTTCTTTCTTTCTTTTGTGACTTTTATTTTTGTGATTTGCGGCATCAGATTCTGTGCTTTTGTTATTTACTCAAGCAGCATCGACTGCTTTTATTTGTGTTGCAGATAGGTGCGAAAAGGGACTTGGAACAGAGTTCTTTCTTGAAGAGCAGAGTTTTTAAGTTACAACCCGATAGTTGCAAAAAAATCATTTTTGTACTCATAAGAAGATGCCCTGGTCAAAAAAGAGGTTTATTCCATGTTTTATGGTCAAATGGTTGCGTCACAGTGGCTAAGTGAAAGCACACCTTATCTGAACTACGTTGACACATTCGGAGCTCAAATTGGTAAATGTTTCCCAAGGTTTTTGGGAAGTGGTCCAGAGAATGTGACGAGGTTGAACTCATAATGGCTTTGAACGAAGGTCAAAGATTTAAAGTTGACAAGCGATAGCCTGACTATAATCCGCATCGAGAAAAATCTGATCATGCCCGCACCGACTAAACTGATGGCTTCTTGAAAGCTGTGCACTTGTACTTGAGTGCTAAAGTCGATAAGTCCACGGAATGATTACAGATTACAGATTCCGACTCAGCAGCACACAACAGCTTGGCTATTTTCAGACAGACTGAAAAATCGACTGTGCGCTGATTGACGCAAGACACTGACATAGAAAACAATCTAAGTGAAATCAAATGAGGCATTGGCTGACCACGTTGCAACAGCAAAACAGTACAGACCTCTACAAAACAAAAGCGCTTTCATGCAGGATACAAAACATGGACCCATTCTCTAAACAATTATGAAGGAAACCGTTCTGCACAGAATTGAAGAAGGATTCGAGCAGCTTATAAAGCAGCTGGAATTGTAGCCTTTTTTTTGGGGGGGGTTCAGAGAAAACTGATCCATGCCGCACAACATCAGTGGCAGAAAACATACGATGTACTCCACTATTGGAACCAAGAACTTTGGAATTATTCTAGACTTGAATCGATTTCCGGCAAGGAGATGTAATGTGATTTTTTTCAACCTTATTTTTGAACAAACATTGCGACAGGTAAAGTGTCAACATGCAGCTGTTGGGATAAACATATTTTGACATCATCGCTCGCACCCAACGTCCAGTTACCAAAACGTTGACAGTATCTGAAGAAGCGAAAAAATTTGTTGGTTAAAAAATTAAGGATAATGCAAAATACGCGGCAAGTTAAAACAAAACTAAAGAGTAAGCTAACGTGTTATCCTAGCCAAACGATGATCCTTAATCGAAGGACAAAAGTCATACAGGTGATATGCAAAAAGCAAAGTCTCAGTAGACTGAGATGTGAGTCTGAGTTAAAGGTACCGAGACTGAGCCTTTGCAATGAGCAAAATCTCAGAATCGTATGCAAAACCTTTGTCTCAGTTCGTTGTTTCAGACTCTGCTTAACAAGTGGAAAGATGAGTTCGCACAATGAGTATAGTGAAGCAGAAACATCAATAAAAAGGGCAATTGATGAAAATAATAGTTTTCTTGTGCAGTTCATCAAGAACAATACTGTAGTTTTATCAAAAAGCCATATACCAGAATTTAAAAGAAAAAAAAACTCGCTCTACAAAAATGTAAGTCAGAGTATGAAAGCAAATTTGGCAAACCAATTGAAATTACGGAAATATCGAAAAAAATTATAAACATTAAAGCTAGACTCAGAGACAAATGCGATGTTAATAAAACGGGAAACAGAAAAATAAAATTAAAATAATGGGAAAAGGATTTAATTCGTAGCTTGTACTGCAGACAAGGGAATTTCTGTTTTAATTGACCAAAAGCCCGTTCAATAATCACTCTTTCTTTGATCAATACTTCTTCTTTTTTTCTTCATTAATAGATGTCCTTCGGAATGGTGTCATAATAAAAGGAGTGATTCCATAACCCTCAACAGCGATGATGATAGGATTACTAAGCACTACCTGGTAAATTGCTGAATTTTTAAAAATTCTGGAGTCATGAACCGAACCGGGCCATGAAACATCCACGCTAGTAAACTTTTCAGCTCCATTGCATGTCGCTTGCACATTAAGTGAATGAAAACCTACAAACAAATAACAAAGTAATTGTGAAGTCTTAGAGAGTAATGCTTTATAAGATTTACGATTACCTTTTCTGTTTTCATACTCTCCACTATGATGCCTTGGCTTACTGATTCGCACGTGCGATCTGTGGCTCCAATACATGACGGAAATATATTTTTTTGCTGCCATAAAGACTTTTCAGAGTCATTTTCCTCCGTATTCATAGGAAACTTTATCCAATTTTCACTTGTTTTTATTATTTTTCCGCAACTTAACTAACTATTCTGGAAACGATGGATTGACTTATTCCGAAATCTTCCGCAATTCCAATTTGAAATCCAGGATCTCCAACAAATCTCAAGAAAACCTTCATCCTGGTTTGATTATTAATTTTCCCTCCGCGAAAATCATCACTGTCTTGGAGAAAGTGATTTGTTAGCCAATCCACTTGCTCTGAATTGAATTGATACAGACTTTTAAAATCGCGGTCTTGCGAAGTTACACCGAGAACGTTTTTGCACGCAGCTATTTGACCTAATGAGACAGCAAATTCCTAGTCTCAACTTGTTATGAGCTTTACCTCAGTGTTCTGAGACATTGGTATATTTTTTGCATACGAGCAATGAAAATCTGAGATCTGTCCCAGCAGTTTAGCAAAAGCTCAGTCTCGGAGATCTGTCTCATTTTCTTTTTGCATACGCACCCGAGCTAAAGCTATAAAAAATGAGATTTGAGTCTGAGCGAAAGCATTTTATATACGACCCATGATCTGCAACGCTTTTCTTCCTGGTGAAGCTGAATGTTGGACGATGAGCACATCAGCAGAAAGGATCTTCGCAAAAGAAAATTTTCCGTTGAATATGCGAGCGAATGGAGGAAAAGGAACAATCGGATACAGTCTTGGAGGCAAAAATCCGTATACTAAAATGGTTCGATCATTTTGAGCGATTGAACAACAATGCTTGATAAAAGAGTGTCTCAGAATCACAGCCATAGAATTCCCGAAGAAAAGGTGGTCCGAACTTGGTGGCACCAACTCGATACCAACTGGAATACCATAAAGGATGAAAGAAGCTTAAGTTTAGGCTGAGATCCTACAAGGATCGATGGTATGACAAGTAAATAATCAAGTCAGAAATAATCCAGATGAATTATGAAAAACAATTCGATCTTATGAAGCTTGTTAAACAGCAGAAAGTTGGCCTCATCACAGAAACTTCTTCTTTGGCAGTCAAAACCATCTTGAATTACGGTTGAAAATGTGATGTTTAAATGGAAAATTGCCTTTCGGTTCAGTATTCAATTTATTTTGACACTTTCGCAGCCTTCGGGTCAGTTAATTATGTGACCCATGATGAAATAATTGAACAGGTTCCAAAAAAAAAATACACTCACTGACATCCTTCCAGTCCAAGGAGCGGCTGTGTCCGATGTCAACAAATAAAGTGCAACCAGTATGTTGCCATATCGAGCCTCGAACATGACAACTACATTCCTTCTGCAAGTTTAGAAGCTCATCAATCAACCGTGATATGATGTGTAATCCGTGTTCCATTAACACATAACCATCGGCCTCCCATTTGCGTGAGCGTCCACTCTTCTCACATCGGGGCTCAGCACCTCTCAATTACAACGGTGTGAATCCATATTCGATGGAAGGTATTAATTAATTTCGCCAACAATCCAAAAATGGAAACAAGACGAAACATTACACAATAATTTTGTGTAGTTCCGTAACGGTGGCGCCCCACCGTGCTATTTGTGCGATTATATCTGTGATTTATGACCACCGACACCGTTGTGGATGAACTCGATATCAAATCACCTTTCGGGATCTGTGGCGTTCCATACAGCTGAATGCTCCTTGACGGACGAGAAAGAGGCTGAAGCGTTGATATCGGAAGGCAGAGCCAAATGCAAGCTTTATGGTGTTTCATTGAACTTAATTAAGTGTCGGATGAGATTTCACTTAATTGATTGTCCATTGTAATTGAAACCTTATAACTGGCTAAACAAACAAAGGCGCTAAAGGATCGCACAAAAAAAAAAAGCAACACTACAATTAATCATCGAGCGTGGAATCGGTCTCAGTTTTCCCATGGTCCAGAACGAGATGAGATTTATGTCAGTCATTGGACAGGCAAGAAAATTCGATTCGATGCGAGGGAATGTGTACTATTTGCACATAGCATGATTGTACCCACGCTGGGAGTTTGCCCTAGAAGTGCAGGGTGTCACAGAAATTGCATTTGAATAAACGTAACTTAATTGTTCCAATCAGTCAGCAGTTGTCTTAAATTTTTTCAATTAAGATTGACTCTTTTTTTCGATTTAAGTCATCTTACAGAGTTTTATCACCGACAAATAGATAATATAATAATAATAATGCTAAAAATAATAATAATAATAATAATAATAATAATAATAATAATAGTTATAATAATAATAATAATAATAACAATAATTATAATAATAATTATAATAACAATTATAATATTAATTATATATTTGTCAGTGGTTTAATTAACCCTTTGAGGACGAAGGACCAAATAAGAGTGATTTGCTTTTTTTTTCAATTATAATGAATTTCAGAACGTAACCTTTTATTTATTTTTTTCTTAAAGATCATAATGGGTGTGCTGTCTTTGGTATTCAAAAACTTTTGGTAGCTGAAAATAGCGATAGTGAACATACATTCTTACTGGATGGAGCAGATCAAACCTTCGTGACGCAAGATGTTGAACAAGGATCTTAGCATGTGGAAATAGTTGATTCAGCTGTTCAGTCACATGAACCGATACCACCACAGTAACCCGAGCCATTAACATCATCAGAACATTGCAACTTTCAACCAGCTTGCAAGTGGAGTCAAAGAATATATCATCCACATGAATTTTGTTATAGATTTTTATATTTTGCCCTCATTGGAAGGCTACTACTCGACAGAGCCTGACATGGCAGATTGATTCGAAGACATACGCATATCTGTTAGAACGAATTCGAGCCCGACATAAATTCACCTAACTATGACAGAGCCAATAAAATTTCAATCCATTGATGAGCACATGATAAAATTCCAGGGGCATATTGTACTGAATCAGTATATAATGAGTATGCCTACAAAATGAGGCTGCAAATTGTGAAACGCTTTTCTGAATACCATTCAGGCTTCTGTTGATTTTATGTAAATTATATCCAAAATAGTATAGCCCTTTTAACTAAAACTATTCAATTCTGATTAACATGTTAGTATGTATAATGAGCTTAATAATAGCAGTTAAGACCATCGAAACACATGCGTCCCTAAAATTTAAAAAAAATAAACACAATAAAAATATTTCACTATTTAAGGCAGAAATATTTTCATTAATCCCCAAACCATAATATTTCTTTACTTGAAACAGTCAATAAGGCTCGGATATCTTGTGGTTCTGAAAGTGTTAAGAAGAAGGTTAAGGGCAAAAATATTAAAAAAAATTGCAAAAAAAGTAAAGAGACCCGTGCCATTTTTTGAAATTTTGGGAGACTTGAAAATTATTATTATAAAAAATTCAACACTCTTATCCAATGACGCAATTGACTTTGATGGCTCAATATATAACGTCTTAATGAGAAGCAGTCGTTTACTATTCAAATATATCGCTCAAAATTGGAGTCCTTGTCCTAGTTAAGAATAAGAAGACCTCATCAACTCAATTTGGCAAGACGGTATAGTGGCAATTATGACTTACTTTCAGCAGAAAAACTGGTGCTAATTGATAAGACACCACCATCTTTTAAGGGAAAAAGGTGTCCCACTGATATAACTAAAGCGACTGGAAGAATCCTGAAAACAGTTAGGCAGAACTCGAACTCTGAGCTCTGAAATCTGTCATAAGCCTTGGGATTTGTAAAGCGGCATAAAAACCTTCATCTGCATGGAAACATAAAGAACCATTTAGATGAACCTAGGGTTTAAGGTACCTTAGGTAAAAATCTCAGTCATATATTGGGATTTGAAAGGGCTGTGGCTCCAAGAAGGCAGTTCATGAATCTATGTGAATGCTTAAGAAGACTTGTTTATAGGTCACTCAACAACACACTTATAGCTGCTGAACTGAGTGGGGAAAAAATAACCACTATTTTTAAGGCGGGGACGAAACTTATACGAATGAATTATTTGCCGGCATGAGATTGAAAATATCAATCATTTTATTGAAAATAGTTTTCTTATCCTACTCGAAACCGTGCAAGTCCTTAATGGAGATCAGTGATGGAAATTGCTTTATCGTCTTTATCATGCCTTTGAATATTGAAACAATTTGTTTAATTTCCGAACAAAGTTTTAGTAAGCAAGATATGTCACTATATTTTTTTTTACTTGTCTTTATTTTTTACTTCATTCCAACTTAATAAGCTTTGATTTACTAAATCTATTATCTATTATCGACAGACGGCACTCTCCTGCCAGGTTAATTTCGTTTTTTGAAAAAAAAGTTTTTTAAATACTTTAAAAATGAAGACATAAATATATAATAATAATAATTATATTGGGATTTACAAATCAACACAATAATTTCTCCAAGTTCACAGGCAACAATCAATAAATACGCACAGTAAAACACTAGAGCACAAGATGCTCTGATATATAAAGTAACAATGTAACTTTGCCCTAACAAACCAACTGAACAGTTCCTTTTTCCTTTGACAGATTGAATAAGCAAGTCGAGGTGTAACTAATCTTTCTGAAATATTATATCATTGTTATTTAGAACGGTCGAATTAGCGGAGGGGCAGATCTGAGACAACCACTTTCTCTAAGTCATCACTATTTCATCTTTGTGTGTCTTGCTAGAATAGCAATACAATTCAAAGTTTACCTCACAACATTTCCTTAAAAGTTTCCTTAAAAGTAGAAAGAAGACCCTTTATTCATGGCTTCAGTTAATGCACAATATTAAATGTCCAAAAAACTTTTGCGCCGAACTTGCAAAGCTTGAATTTCTTCATGGCCCGTGCAGTCGGTCTTGATATGGTTTCGTCGCAAAATCAAAGTGATGAAGCCAGGTCACGTCTTTAATTATAAATCATCTAAAGTCTTAATTCGTTTCCTCTTTTGTTCGGAGGTAAATCTCATGTGAGACCAAAATACCGAAACCTTGTTTATGTGAGGTACGTTTTAAAGTATCCTTAGCATACTAAAACATGAGATTCATGTGTCAAGAGCTTCGACTTGTTCTCACATTTTCACTACTATGGTACTTCAATCGCTGTTCTTTTACTTTAGGCCTTAAATTTGTTCAGATATTTTCATCCACTCTTATCCTATTTAAGACTTAAATTTTTTCAGATATTTCCATCCGTAGCTGTTCATACTGCTAAAACTCCTGACGCTAGGACAATTTTTGAAGCATGCTGTTATAAGGATAAACAAGCTTAGAGGAATAAAGGTTTTAAAATAGCATCAGGAATCCAGTTTGTAGCTCGGAAAATAACCTTTAATCTTCAAATTAGAATAGCTCTATTTGCATCGTAATTAACAAGTTTCTTTTCGGGCCCTCAATTCTTTGCTTTTGCATGGATAGCATGTCATATACTTTTTGGCAACGATAGTCCGGACTGCATTGCAAAAGAGGCGCTTATCGCACCATTAATTGGACTGGAGTCTCTCAGTTGAATACCAACGGGAAGATGATTAACTTGGCAGCTGCTGGTCGAAATGAAAAGCAAAAAACCTCATCACAATAAGTCAGCGGATTCAATGCTTTGCTTAGGACCCAAAAGCCCACACTCACAGGACCATTATTTAAAAACCAACTGACTTTGAGTCATCATTTTAAGGGAAGATTTCTTAACAACCGAAACTGCAAGGTATTCGACCTCTTTTGAAGTTAAGCCAAAAGTTTAAGCCTTGCGATCAGTTTAACTTTCCAAAATCGTTGGCCAAATGTACTCAATCGAGTCAATCAAAAGCTCTAAATTAATATCGTCTTCATTCCGAAATTTACTGAGTTTAGCATAAGTTGCCTTCTTCATATATCATCATTGAAAGAGTGGCAAACAAGAGATAATTCTTCACCCTATGAAAGCTAAACGTCTACAGCCAAAGGAGAACAATTGTTATGATCCTTTCACCAGCGGCATACGGATAGCTTTCGAAGAAGTTGAATTCCAAATTGGCTCTCCTTCGACGCCATGTTATCCGATGAATGTTTACTCATCAGAACCTTATTAGGGATTAATTCTTTTACCACAATACAGATTCGGCTTAATTTAAACTGTCAACAGTAGTACTTCAGGTAAAAACCCTTGAGCCCAAGAATAATTAAAAAAAAAGCTTGTAACTTGTAAAACACCCTGTATATATATGCTAATGCTTTCCACATGGTAAATTCATAAGATTTGCAATTAATTCAAAGAGATCAACGAAATCCGGTTCGGCTGGCAGAGTAAAAGGTGGCCATAGGAACAGCAGCACCAGCAGTCACATTGACAGACAGAATGGCAGCCAAAGACACATTATTCATGCTGCATTCCTGGGCAGCTGGCTGAATATTCCTGCGATCTGCCCACAAGTCCTCTCGGTATACACGTTTGTACAATTTAATTAATTCTTTGGCGAATAAAAAGGAACAAAACTTAGAAAAGTGAATGCCATCCACAGCGGCTGGCAAAATGACACTCGCCGATCGGAACCGAACCCGCCGTGCCAAGAGATGATGCTCTGGACAAACAGGTTCAAGTAAGTGGAGGCGTATGTAGAAATCTAATCTCCGTTTTAGAGAGTAGGATAGCGCATGATGGGTTTCTTTTAATGCCAGAAGAGATTCCGTAATAAGTATTTACTGTGGGCTAGACAATTAACGTTCCTCTTAAAGTGGACAACTGTGACTTTTAAGTTACTGTCAGGAGTTAAACAAAACGAGCCGACTACAGAGGTGAAATTTATAAAAAAAATACAATCATTTCTTCTGAGATGAAGATAAAAGAATTATTTTCATGATGGTGAGTAAGGCTCAGTGCGACATGGTCTTGAAGATGACAATCCATGCGAGTTTCACGTGCTTTTTTCGCTGTTGTAGATGACAGGAAATATTTAGACTTGTTGTGGCATAAGTGCCTAAGTCACGAACTTGATTTTTCAAGTAACTGGTTCCGTTTTATCTGAAAGATATCTTTAACTGCTTCTCTGATCAATATGAAATCCCTGCAGGAGTACCACAAAGATCTGTCGCTGGTCCTTTTTTGTACAAAACCACGTTTCCACTTTTCACTTACTTATTATTGAAAACAAATTGCAAGCTACGTAAAAATATTATTTGAACGAACTGTAATGATTGGAAAATTGAAATAAATACGGCGAAGACTCATGATGTCTTTTAACAAGGAAAAGAAAGTCTTGTTTCTTAGCCAGCAACATGCCTTAACTAAATGGCATTCTAACCGAGTGAAAATTAAGTGCTAAGTACTTCTATTAGACTTAGAGGAAACACAAACTTTTGAACTTCATATATAGCAAGCATTTAACAATGTCAACTTGGCTATAAAAATTTATATTCATTTAAAAACAGAAATCGAAACTCAGTTGCGAAAATAAGCTTCTCATACACTCTGAGTGTAAAGAACTCAAAATGACGTCTTATTTGCCATGGCATAATTCCACTGCAGTTTTACACGCACTGGCCAACATCATAAAAGTTTCATTAAGAATAACAAATTTATTGGAGCGCTACAATGCATTTTTTAGACTATTCGAAAAATGCTTTATTACAATTTAAGGTTTTTAAGGAAAAAATAAAAAAAAAACTTGCAAAAATGAAACTTCAAAATTGTTCAAGTTTTAAAATTGTTATTTTTTAGCATTCATAAATAACAATATCACATAGAACAGCTCCGTTTAGGGCCAGGCCCTAGCTTCACCATTTGTGTGTGCGTCTTAAATTGTTTCGCAAATAGCGGGGGTTGGACCTACAGCTTATTGCCGACTCTGAAAGAGAGGTGGAGTCCTGAAAAAATGAGCGGGGTATCCACGCTCAGGAGCAGACGCACTTACCACTGAGCCACCTATTTCTTTATTTTTTAATGTATTTATTTGTTTATTTATTCATTTATATATTCACTTTTGTATTTATTTTTTATTCATATATTCTTTATTAAAAACTATCTATTTGTTAACTTATTTATTTATTTATAAGTAATTTTACTTGCAAAGCATATTTAAGATCAGCTCTTTCGGTGCTTTCTATTCTCCAATCTGGGATTATATATTTTTAACAATTTGAAGAAGGTTTTTTTTCTTTCAGCATGTTCTTCATTTCAGCTACAATAAAATAAAAATTACTTTGTATTTATTGTAGCATATGTGTACATTTGTTCCTTAACTATATTGAACATTTTTCTAGAGATATGGTTATTATACCTTACTACTAAAAATTATTATGGGTTTTAGTCCAGCAGAATTAAGCAAAAAAGCCTCGGATTTCAAATTTCTGTATTTTTGTTAATAAAAGGTTCTCAGGGCTAAATTTTCAAATTTGTATTCAGTTAGGGATGCCCGTGAGTATCCATATCATAGAAATCGTCATTTGCAAATTCGGGAAAAAAGTGCATTTTGAAACCATGGGCTATAGTCCAGCAGAATTAAGCAAAAAAGCCTCGGATTTCAAATTTCTGTATTTTTGTTAATAAAAGGTTCTCAGGGCTAAATTTTCAAATTTGTATTCAGTTAGGGATGCCCGTGAGTATCCATATCATAGAAATCGTCATTTGCAAATTCGGGAAAAAAGTGCATTTTGAAACCATGGGCTATAGTCCAGCAGAATTAAGCAAAAAAGCCTCGGATTTCAAATTTCTGTATTTTTGTCAACAATTGCTGCTCAGAGCTAAATTTTCAAATTTGTATTCAGTTAGGGATACCCGTGAGTATCCATATCATAGAAATCGTCATTTGCAAATTCGGGAAAAAAGTGCATTATGAAACCATGGGCTATAGTCCAGCAGAATTAAGCAAAAAAGCCTCGGATTTCAAATTTCTGTATTTTTGTTTATAGAAGGTTCTCAGGGCTAAATTTTCAAATTTGTATTCAGTTAGGGATGCCCGTAAGTATCCATGTCATAGAAAGCGTCATTTGCAAATTCGGGAAAAAAGTGCATTTTGAAACCATGGGCTATAGTCCAGCAGAATTAAGCAAAAAAGCCTCGGATTTCAAATTTCTGTATTTTTGTCAACAATTGCTGCTCAGAGCTAAATTTTCAAATTTGTATTCAGTTAGGGATACCCGTGAGTATCCATATCATAGAAATCGTCATTTGCAAATTCGGGAAAAAAGTGCATTATGAAACCATGGGCTATAGTCCAGCAGAATTAAGCAAAAAAGCCTCGGATTTCAAATTTCTGTATTTTTGTTAATAAAAGGTTCTCGGGGCTAAATTTTCAAATTTTGTTCATTTAAGGCTGCCCGTGAGTATCCATATCATAGAAATCGTCATTTGCAAATTCGGGAAAAAAGTGCATTTTGAAACCATGGGCTATAGTCCAGCAGAATTAAGCAAAAAAGCCTCGGATTTCAAATTTCTGTATTTTTGTCAACAATTGCTGCTCAGAGCTAAATTTTCAAATTTGTATTCAGTTAGGGATACCCGTGAGTATCCATATCATAGAAATCGTCATTTGCAAATTCGGGAAAAAAGTGCATTATGAAACCATGGGCTATAGTCCAGCAGAATTAAGCAAAAAAGCCTCGGATTTCAAATTTCTGTATTTTTGTTTATAGAAGGTTCTCAGAGCTAAATTTTCAAATTTGTATTCAGTTAGGGATACCCGTGAGTATCCATATCATAGAAATCGTCATTTGGAAATTCGGGAAAAAAGTGCATTTTGAAACCATGGGCTATAGTCCAGCAGAATTAAGCAAAAAAGCCTCGGATTTCAAATTTCTGTATTTTTGTCAACAATTGCTTCTTAGAGCTAAATTTTCAAATTTGTATTCAGTTAGGGATGCCCGTAAGTATCCATGTCATAGAAAGCGTCATTTGCAAATTCGGGAAAAAAGTGCATTTTGAAACCATGGGCTATAGTCCAGCAGAATTAAGCAAAAAAGCCTCGGATTTCAAATTTCTGTATTTTTGTCAACAATTGCTGCTCAGAGCTAAATTTTCAAATTTGTATTCAGTTAGGGATACCCGTGAGTATCCATATCATAGAAATCGTCATTTGCAAATTCGGGAAAAAAGTGCATTATGAAACCATGGGCTATAGTCCAGCAGAATTAAGCAAAAAAGCCTCGGATTTCAAATTTCTGTATTTTTGTTAATAAAAGGTTCTCGGGGCTAAATTTTCAAATTTTGTTCATTTAAGGCTGCCCGTGAGTATCCATATCATAGAAATCGTCATTTGCAAATTCGGGAAAAAAGTGCATTTTGAAACCATGGGCTATAGTCCAGCAGAATTAAGCAAAAAAGCCTCGGATTTCAAATTTCTGTATTTTTGTTTATAGAAGGTTCTCAGGGCTAAATTTTCAAATTTGTATTCAGTTAGGGATGCCCGTAAGTATCCATGTCATAGAAAGCGTCATTTGCAAATTCGGGAAAAAAGTGCATTTTGAAACCATGGGCTATAGTCCAGCAGAATTAAGCAAAAAAGCCTCGGATTTCAAATTTCTGTATTTTTGTCAACAATTGCTGCTCAGAGCTAAATTTTCAAATTTGTATTCAGTTAGGGATACCCGTGAGTATCCATATCATAGAAATCGTCATTTGCAAATTCGGGAAAAAAGTGCATTTTGAAACCATGGGCTATAGTCCAGCAGAATTAAGCAAAAAAGCCTCGGATTTCAAATTTCTGTATTTTTGTTAATAAAAGGTTCTCGGGGCTAAATTTTCAAATTTTGTTCATTTAAGGCTGCCCGTGAGTATCCATATCATAGAAATCGTCATTTGCAAATTCGGGAAAAAAGTGCATTTTGAAACCATGGGCTATAGTCCAGCAGAATTAAGCAAAAAAGCCTCGGATTTCAAATTTCTGTATTTTTGTTTATAGAAGGTTCTCAGGGCTAAATTTTCAAATTTGTATTCAGTTAGGGATGCCCGTAAGTATCCATGTCATAGAAAGCGTCATTTGCAAATTCGGGAAAAAAGTGCATTTTGAAACCATGGGCTATAGTCCAGCAGAATTAAGCAAAAAAGCCTCGGATTTCAAATTTCTGTATTTTTGTCAACAATTGCTGCTCAGAGCTAAATTTTCAAATTTGTATTCAGTTAGGGATACCCGTGAGTATCCATATCATAGAAATCGTCATTTGCAAATTCGGGAAAAAAGTGCATTTTGAAACCATGGGCTATAGTCCAGCAGAATTAAGCAAAAAAGCCTCGGATTTCAAATTTCTGTATTTTTGTTAATAACAGGTTCTCAGAGCTAAATTTTCAAATTTGTATTCAGTTAGGGATGCCCGTGAGTATCCATGTCATAGAAATCGTCATTTGGAAATTCGGGAAAAAAGTGCATTTTGAAACCATGGGCTATAGTCCAGCAGAATTAAGCAAAAAAGCCTCGGATTTCAAATTTCTGTATTTTTGTCAACAATTGCTTCTTAGAGCTAAATTTTCAAATTTGTATTCAGTTAGGGATGCCCGTAAGTATCCATGTCATAGAAAGCGTCATTTGGAAATTCGGGAAAAAAGTGCATTTTGAAACCATGGGCTATAGTCCAGCAGAATTAAGCAAAAAAGCCTCGGATTTCAAATTTCTGTATTTTTGTCAACAATTGCTGCTCAGAGCTAAATTTTCAAATTTGTATTCAGTTAGGGATACCCGTGAGTATCCATATCATAGAAATCGTCATTTGCAAATTCGGGAAAAAAGTGCATTATGAAACCATGGGCTATAGTCCAGCAGAATTAAGCAAAAAAGCCTCGGATTTCAAATTTCTGTATTTTTGTTTATAGAAGGTTCTCAGGGCTAAATTTTCAAATTTGTATTCAGTTAGGGATGCCCGTAAGTATCCATGTCATAGAAAGCGTCATTTGCAAATTCGGGAAAAAAGTGCATTTTGAAACCATGGGCTATAGTCCAGCAGAATTAAGCAAAAAAGCCTCGGATTTCAAATTTCTGTATTTTTGTCAACAATTGCTGCTCAGAGCTAAATTTTCAAATTTGTATTCAGTTAGGGATACCCGTGAGTATCCATATCATAGAAATCGTCATTTGCAAATTCGGCAAAAAAGTGCATTATGAAACCATGGGCTATAGTCCAGCAGAATTAAGCAAAAAAGCCTCGGATTTCAAATTTCTGTATTTTTGTTAATAAAAGGTTCTCGGGGCTAAATTTTCAAATTTTGTTCATTTAAGGCTGCCCGTGAGTATCCATATCATAGAAATCGTCATTTGCAAATTCGGGAAAAAAGTGCATTTTGAAACCATGGGCTATAGTCCAGCAGAATTAAGCAAAAAAGCCTCGGATTTCAAATTTCTGTATTTTTGTCAACAATTGCTGCTCAGAGCTAAATTTTCAAATTTGTATTCAGTTAGGGATACCCGTGAGTATCCATATCATAGAAATCGTCATTTGCAAATTCGGGAAAAAAGTGCATTATGAAACCATGGGCTATAGTCCAGCAGAATTAAGCAAAAAAGCCTCGGATTTCAAATTTCTATATTTTTGTTTATAGAAGGTTCTCAGGGCTAAATTTTCAAATTTGTATTCAGTTAGGGATGCCCGTAAGTATCCATGTCATAGAAAGCGTCATTTGCAAATTCGGGAAAAAAGTGCATTTTGAAACCATGGGCTATAGTCCAGCAGAATTAAGCAAAAAAGCCTCGGATTTCAAATTTCTGTATTTTTGTCAACAATTGCTGCTCAGAGCTAAATTTTCAAATTTGTATTCAGTTAGGGATACCCGTGAGTATCCATATCATAGAAATCGTCATTTGCAAATTCGGGAAAAAAGTGCATTTTGAAACCATGGGCTATAGTCCAGCAGAATTAAGCAAAAAAGCCTCGGATTTCAAATTTCTGTATTTTTGTCAACAATTGCTGCTCAGAGCTAAATTTTCAAATTTGTATTCAGTTAGGGATACCCGTGAGTATCCATATCATAGAAATCGTCATTTGCAAATTCGGGAAAAAAGTGCATTATGAAACCATGGGCTATAGTCCAGCAGAATTAAGCAAAAAAGCCTCGGATTTCAAATTTCTGTATTTTTGTTAATAAAAGGTTCTCGGGGCTAAATTTTCAAATTTGTATTCAGTTAGGGATGCCCGTGACTATGCATGTCATAGAAATCGTCATTTGCAAATTCGGGAAAAAAGTGCATTTTGAAACCATGGGCTATAGCCCAGCAGAATTAAGCAAAAAAGCCTCGGTTTTCAAATTTCTGTATTTTCGTTAATAAAAGGTTCTAAGGGCTAAATTTTCAAATTTGTATTCAAATTGGGATGCCCGTGAGTATCCATATCATAGAAATCGTCATTTGCAAATTCGGGAAAAAAGTGCATTTTGAAACCATGATCTATAGTCCAGCAGAATTAAGCAAAAAAGCCTCGGATTTCAAATTTCTGTATTTTTGTCAACAATTGCTTCTCAGAGCTAAATTTTCAAATTTGTATTCAAATTGGGATGCCCGTCAGTATCCATGTAATAGAAATCGTCATTTGCAAATTCGGGCAAAAAGTGCATTATGAAACCATGGGCTATAGTCCAGCAGAATTAAGCAAAAAAGCCTCGGATTTCAAATTTCTGTATTTTTGTCAACAATTGCTTCTCAGAGCTAAATTTTCAAATTTGTATTCAAATTGGGATACCCGTGAGTATCCATATCATAGAAATCGTCATTTGCAAATTCGGGAAAAAAGTGCATTATGAAACCATGGGCTATAGTCCAGCAGAATTAAGCAAAAAAGCCTCGGATTTCAAATTTCTGTATTTTTGTTAATAAAAGGTTCTCGGGGCTAAATTTTCAAATTTGTATTCAGTTAGGGATGCCCGTGACTATGCATGTCATAGAAATCGTCATTTGCAAATTCGGGAAAAAAGTGCATTTTGAAACCATGGGCTACAGTCCAGCAGAATTAAGCAAAAAAGCCTCGGTTTTCAAATTTCTGTATTTTCGTTAATAAAAGGTTCTAAGGGCTAAATTTTCAAATTTGTATTCAAATTGGGATGCCCGTGAGTATCCATATCATAGAAATCGTCATTTGCAAATTCGGGAAAAAAGTGCATTTTGAAACCATGATCTATAGTCCAGCAGAATTAAGCAAAAAAGCCTCGGATTTCAAATTTCTGTATTTTTGTCAACAATTGCTTCTCAGAGCTAAATTTTCAAATTTGTATTCAGTTAGGGATGCCCGTGAGTATCCATATCATAGAAATCGTCATTTGCAAATTCGGGAAAAAAGTGCATTTTGAAACCATGGGCTATAGTCCATCAGAATTAAGCAAAAAAGCCTAGGATTTCAAATTTCTGTATTTTTGTCAACAATTGCTGCTCAGAGCTAAATTTTCAAATTTGTATTCAGTTAGGGATGCCCGTGAGTATCCATATCATAGAAATCGTCATTTGCAAATTCGGGAAAAAAGTGCATTTTGAAACCATGGGCTATAGTCCAGCAGAATTAAGCAAAAAAGCCTCGGATTTCAAATTTCTGTATTTTTGTTAATAAAAGGTTCTCGGGGCTAAATTTTCAAATTTGTATTCAGTTAGGGATGCCCGTGACTATGCATGTCATAGAAATCGTCATTTGCAAATTCGGGAAAAAAGTGCATTTTGAAACCATGATCTATAGTCCAGCAGAATTAAGCAAAAAAGCCTCGGATTTCAAATTTCTGTATTTTTGTCAACAATTGCTTCTCAGAGCTAAATTTTCAAATTTGTATTCAGTTAGGGATGCCCGTGAGTATCCATATCATAGAAATCGTCATTTGCAAATTCGGGAAAAAAGTGCATTTTGAAACCATGGGCTATAGTCCATCAGAATTAAGCAAAAAAGCCTAGGATTTCAAATTTCTGTATTTTTGTCAACAATTGCTGCTCAGAGCTAAATTTTCAAATTTGTATTCAGTTAGGGATGCCCGTGAGTATCCATATCATAGAAATCGTCATTTGCAAATTCGGGAAAAAAGTGCATTTTGAAACCATGATCTATAGTCCAGCAGAATTAAGCAAAAAAGCCTCGGATTTCAAATTTCTGTATTTTTGTCAACAATTGCTTCTCAGAGCTAAATTTTCAAATTTGTATTCAGTTAGGGATGCCCGTGAGTATCCATATCATAGAAATCGTCATTTGCAAATTCGGGAAAAAAGTGCATTTTGAAACCATGGGCTATAGTCCATCAGAATTAAGCAAAAAAGCCTAGGATTTCAAATTTCTGTATTTTTGTCAACAATTGCTGCTCAGAGCTAAATTTTCAAATTTGTATTCAGTTAGGGATGCCCGTGAGTATCCATATCATAGAAATCGTCATTTGCAAATTCGGGAAAAAAGTGCATTTTGAAACCATGGGCTATAGTCCAGCAGAATTAAGCAAAAAAGCCTCGGATTTCAAATTTCTGTATTTTTGTTAATAAAAGGTTCTCGGGGCTAAATTTTCAAATTTTGTTCATTTAAGGATGCCCGTGAGTATCCATGTCATAGAAATCGTCATTTGCAAATTCGGGAAAAAAGTGCATTTTGAAACCATGGGCTATAGTCCAGCAGAATTAAGCAAAAAAGCCTCGGTTTTCAAATTTCTGTATTTTCGTTAATAAAAGGTTCTCAGGGCTAAATTTTCAAATTTGTATACAAATTGGGATGCCCGTCAGTATCCATGTCATAGAAATCGTCATTTGCAAATTCGGGAAAAAAGTGCATTTTGAAACCATGGGCTATAGTCCAGCAGAATTAAGCACAAAAGCCTCGGATTTCAAATTTCTGTATTTTTGTTAATAAAAGGTTCTCGGGGCTAAATTTTCAAATTTTGTTCATTTAAGGATGCCCGTGAGTATCCATGTCATAGAAATCGTCATTTGCAAATTCGGGAAAAAAGTGCATTTTGAAACCATGATCTATAGTCCAGCAGAATTAAGCAAAAAAGCCTCGGATTTCAAATTTCTGTATTTTTGTCAACAATTGCTTCTCAGAGCTAAATTTTCAAATTTGTATTCAGTTAGGGATGCCCGTGAGTATCCATATCATAGAAATCGTCATTTGCAAATTCGGGAAAAAAGTGCATTTTGAAACCATGGGCTATAGTCCAGCAGAATTAAGCAAAAAAGCCTCGGATTTCAAATTTCTGTATTTTTGTCAACAATTGCTTCTCAGAGCTAAATTTTCAAATTTGTATTCAGTTAGGGATGCCCGTGAGTATCCATATCATAGAAATCGTCATTTGCAAATTCGGGAAAAAAGTGCATTTTGAAACCATGGGCTATAGTCCATCAGAATTAAGCAAAAAAGCCTAGGATTTCAAATTTCTGTATTTTTGTCAACAATTGCTGCTCAGAGCTAAATTTTCAAATTTGTATTCAGTTAGGGATGCCCGTGAGTATCCATATCATAGAAATCGTCATTTGCAAATTCGGGAAAAAAGTGCATTTTGAAACCATGATCTATAGTCCAGCAGAATTAAGCAAAAAAGCCTCGGATTTCAAATTTCTGTATTTTTGTCAACAATTGCTTCTCAGAGCTAAATTTTCAAATTTGTATTCAGTTAGGGATGCCCGTGACTATGCATGTCATAGAAATCGTCATTTGCAAATTCGGGAAAAAAGTGCATTTTGAAACCATGATCTATAGTCCAGCAGAATTAAGCAAAAAAGCCTCGGATTTCAAATTTCTGTATTTTTGTCAACAATTGCTTCTCAGAGCTAAATTTTCAAATTTGTATTCAGTTAGGGATGCCCGTGAGTATCCATATCATAGAAATCGTCATTTGCAAATTCGGGAAAAAAGTGCATTTTGAAACCATGGGCTATAGTCCATCAGAATTAAGCAAAAAAGCCTAGGATTTCAAATTTCTGTATTTTTGTCAACAATTGCTGCTCAGAGCTAAATTTTCAAATTTGTATTCAGTTAGGGATGCCCGTGAGTATCCATATCATAGAAATCGTCATTTGCAAATTCGGGAAAAAAGTGCATTTTGAAACCATGATCTATAGTCCAGCAGAATTAAGCAAAAAAGCCTAGGATTTCAAATTTCTGTATTTTTGTCAACAATTGCTGCTCAGAGCTAAATTTTCAAATTTGTATTCAGTTAGGGATGCCCGTGAGTATCCATATCATAGAAATCGTCATTTGCAAATTCGGGAAAAAAGTGCATTTTGAAACCATGATCTATAGTCCAGCAGAATTAAGCAAAAAAGCCTCGGATTTCAAATTTCTGTATTTTTGTCAACAATTGCTTCTCAGAGCTAAATTTTCAAATTTGTATTCAGTTAGGGATGCCCGTGAGTATCCATATCATAGAAATCGTCATTTGCAAATTCGGGAAAAAAGTGCATTTTGAAACCATGGGCTATAGTCCATCAGAATTAAGCAAAAAAGCCTAGGATTTCAAATTTCTGTATTTTTGTCAACAATTGCTGCTCAGAGCTAAATTTTCAAATTTGTATTCAGTTAGGGATGCCCGTGACTATGCATGTCATAGAAATCGTCATTTGCAAATTCGGGAAAAAAGTGCATTTTGAAACCATGGGCTATAGTCCAGCAGAATTAAGCAAAAAAGCCTCGGATTTCAAATTTCTGTATTTTTGTTAATAAAAGGTTCTCGGGGCTAAATTTTCAAATTTTGTTCATTTAAGGATGCCCGTGAGTATCCATGTCATAGAAATCGTCATTTGCAAATTCGGGAAAAAAGTGCATTTTGAAACCATGGGCTATAGTCCAGCAGAATTAAGCAAAAAAGCCTCGGTTTTCAAATTTCTGTATTTTCGTTAATAAAAGGTTCTCAGGGCTAAATTTTCAAATTTGTATACAAATTGGGATGCCCGTCAGTATCCATGTCATAGAAATCGTCATTTGCAAATTCGGGAAAAAAGTGCATTTTGAAACCATGGGCTATAGTCCAGCAGAATTAAGCACAAAAGCCTCGGATTTCAAATTTCTGTATTTTTGTTAATAAAAGGTTCTCGGGGCTAAATTTTCAAATTTTGTTCATTTAAGGATGCCCGTGAGTATCCATGTCATAGAAATCGTCATTTGCAAATTCGGGAAAAAAGTGCATTTTGAAACCATGGGCTATAGTCCAGCAGAATTAAGCAAAAAAGCCTCGGTTTTCAAATTTCTGTATTTTCGTTAATAAAAGGTTCTCAGGGCTAAATTTTCAAATTTGTATACAAATTGGGATGCCCGTCAGTATCCATGTCATAGAAATCGTCATATGCAAATTCGGGAAAAAAGTGCATTTTGAAACCATGGGCTATAGTCCAGCAGAATTAAGCAAAAAAGCCTCGGTTTTCAAATTTCTGTATTTTCGTTAATAAAAGGTTCTCAATGCTAAATTTTCAAATTTGTATACAAATTGAGATGCCCGTCAGTATCCATGTCATAGAAATCGTCATTTGCAAATTCGGGAAAAAAGTGCATTTTGAAACCATGGGCTATAGTCCAGCAGAATTAAGCAAAAAAGCCTCGGTTTTCAAATTTCTGTATTTTCGTTAATAAAAGGTTCTCAGGGCTTAATTTTCAAATTTGTATACAAATTGGGATGCCCGTCAGTATCCATGTCATAGAAATCGTCATTTGCAAATTCGGGAAAAAAGTGCATTTTGAAACCATGGGCTATAGTCCAGCAGAATTAAGCGAAAAAGCCTCGGATTTCAAATTTCTGTATTTTTGTCAACAATTGCTTCTCAGAGCTAAATTTTCAAATTTGTATTCAAATTGGGATGCCCGTGACTGTGCATGTCATAGAAATCTTCATTTGCAAATTCGGGAAAAAAGTGCATTTTGAAACCATGGGCTATAGTCCAGCAGAATTAAGCAAAAAAGCCTCGGATTTCAAATTTCTGTATTTTTGTTAATAAAAGGTTCTCGGGGCTAAATTTTCAAATTTGTATTCAGTTAGGGATGCCCGTGACTATGCATGTCATAGAAATCGTCATTTGCAAATTCGGGAAAAAAGTGCATTTTGAAACCATGGGCTATAGTCCAGCAGAATTAAGCAAAAAAGCCTCGGATTTCAAATTTCTGTATTTTTGTTAATAAAAGGTTCTCGGGGCTAAATTTTCAAATTTGTATTCAGTTAGGGATGCCCGTGACTATGCATGTCATAGAAATCGTCATTTGCAAATTCGGGAAAAAAGTGCATTTTGAAACCATGGGCTATAGTCCAGCAGAATTAAGCAAAAAAGCCTCGGTTTTCAAATTTCTGTATTTTCGTTAATAAAAGGTTCTCAGGGCTTAATTTTCAAATTTGTATACAAATTGGGATGCCCGTCAGTATCCATGTCATAGAAATCGTCATTTGCAAATTCGGGAAAAAAGTGCATTTTGAAACCATGGGCTATAGTCCAGCAGAATTAAGCAAAAAAGCCTCGGTTTTCAAATTTCTGTATTTTCGTTAATAAAAGGTTCTCAGGGCTAAATTTTCAAATTTGTATACAAATTGGGATGCCCGTCAGTATCCATGTCATAGAAATCGTCATTTGCAAATTCGGGAAAAAAGTGCATTTTGAAACCATGGGCTATAGTCCAGCAGAATTAAGCAAAAAAGCCTCGGATTTCAAATTTCTGTATTTTTGTTAATAAAAGGTTCTCGGGGCTAAATTTTCAAATTTGTATTCAGTTAGGGATGCCCGTGACTATGCATGTCATAGAAATCGTCATTTGCAAATTCGGGAAAAAAGTGCATTTTGAAACCATGGGCTATAGTCCAGCAGAATTAAGCAAAAAAGCCTCGGTTTTCAAATTTCTGTATTTTCGTTAATAAAAGGTTCTCAGGGCTAAATTTTCAAATTTGTATACAAATTGGGATGCCCGTCAGTATCCATGTCATAGAAATCGTCATATGCAAATTCGGGAAAAAAGTGCATTTTGAAACCATGGGCTATAGTCCAGCAGAATTAAGCAAAAAAGCCTCGGTTTTCAAATTTCTGTATTTTCGTTAATAAAAGGTTCTCAATGCTAAATTTTCAAATTTGTATACAAATTGAGATGCCCGTCAGTATCCATGTCATAGAAATCGTCATTTGCAAATTCGGGAAAAAAGTGCATTTTGAAACCATGGGCTATAGTCCAGCAGAATTAAGCAAAAAAGCCTCGGTTTTCAAATTTCTGTATTTTCGTTAATAAAAGGTTCTCAGGGCTTAATTTTCAAATTTGTATACAAATTGGGATGCCCGTCAGTATCCATGTCATAGAAATCGTCATTTGCAAATTCGGGAAAAAAGTGCATTTTGAAACCATGGGCTATAGTCCAGCAGAATTAAGCGAAAAAGCCTCGGATTTCAAATTTCTGTATTTTTGTCAACAATTGCTTCTCAGAGCTAAATTTTCAAATTTGTATTCAAATTGGGATGCCCGTGACTGTGCATGTCATAGAAATCGTCATTTGCAAATTGGGGAAAAAAGTGCATTTTGAAACCATGGGCTATAGTCCAGCAGAATTAAGCAAAAAAGCCTCGGATTTCAAATTTCTGTATTTTTGTTAATAAAAGGTTCTCGGGGCTAAATTTTCAAATTTGTATTCAGTTAGGGATGCCCGTGACTATGCATGTCATAGAAATCGTCATTTGCAAATTCGGGAAAAAAGTGCATTTTGAAACCATGGGCTATAGTCCAGCAGAATTAAGCAAAAAAGCCTCGGATTTCAAATTTCTGTATTTTTGTTAATAAAAGGTTCTCGGGGCTAAATTTTCAAATTTGTATTCAGTTAGGGATGCCCGTGACTATGCATGTCATAGAAATCGTCATTTGCAAATTCGGGAAAAAAGTGCATTTTGAAACCATGGGCTATAGTCCAGCAGAATTAAGCAAAAAAGCCTCGGTTTTCAAATTTCTGTATTTTCGTTAATAAAAGGTTCTCAGGGCTTAATTTTCAAATTTGTATACAAATTGGGATGCCCGTCAGTATCCATGTCATAGAAATCGTCATTTGCAAATTCGGGAAAAAAGTGCATTTTGAAACCATGGGCTATAGTCCAGCAGAATTAAGCAAAAAAGCCTCGGTTTTCAAATTTCTGTATTTTCGTTAATAAAAGGTTCTCAGGGCTAAATTTTCAAATTTGTATACAAATTGGGATGCCCGTCAGTATCCATGTCATAGAAATCGTCATTTGCAAATTCGGGAAAAAAGTGCATTTTGAAACCATGGGCTATAGTCCAGCAGAATTAAGCAAAAAAGCCTCGGATTTCAAATTTCTGTATTTTTGTTAATAAAAGGTTCTCGGGGCTAAATTTTCAAATTTGTATTCAGTTAGGGATGCCCGTGACTATGCATGTCATAGAAATCGTCATTTGCAAATTCGGGAAAAAAGTGCATTTTGAAACCATGGGCTATAGTCCAGCAGAATTAAGCAAAAAAGCCTCGGATTTCAAATTTCTGTATTTTTGTTAATAAAAGTTTCTCGGGGCTAAATTTTCAAATTTGTATTCAGTTAGGGATGCCCGTGACTATGCATGTCATAGAAATCGTCATTTGCAAATTCGGGAAAAAAGTGCATTTTGAAACCATGGGCTATAGTCCAGCAGAATTAAGCAAAAAAGCCTCGGTTTTCAAATTTCTGTATTTTCGTTAATAAAAGGTTCTCAGGGCTTAATTTTCAAATTTGTATACAAATTGGGATGCCCGTCAGTATCCATGTCATAGAAATCGTCATTTGCAAATTCGGGAAAAAAGTGCATTTTGAAACCATGGGCTATAGTCCAGCAGAATTAAGCAAAAAAGCCTCGGATTTCAAATTTCTGTATTTTTGTCAACAATTGCTTCTCAGAGCTAAATTTTCAAATTTGTATTCAAATTGGGATGCCCGTCAGTATCCATGTAATAGAAATCGTCATTTGCAAATTCGGGAAAAAAGTGCATTTTGAAACCATGGGCTACAGTCCAGCAGAATTAAGCAAAAAAGCCTCGGATTTCAAATTTCTGTATTTTTGTCAACAATTGCTTCTCAGAGCTAAATTTTCAAATTTGTATTCGGTTAGTGATGCCCGTGACTATCTATGTCATAGAAATCGTCATTTGCAAATTCGGGAAAAAAGTGCATTTTGAAACCATGGGCTATAGTCCAGCAGAATTAAGCAAAAAAGCCTCGGTTTTCAAATTTCTGTATTTTCGTTAATAAAAGGTTCTCAGGGCTAAATTTTCAAATTTGTATACAAATTGGGATGCCCGTCAGTATCCATGTCATAGAAATCGTCATTTGCAAATTCGGGAAAAAAGTGCATTTTGAAACCATGGGCTATAGTCCAGCAGAATTAAGCAAAAAAGCCTCGGATTTCAAATTTCTGTATTTTTGTTAATAAAAGGTTCTCGGGGCTAAATTTTCAAATTTGTATTCAGTTAGGGATGCCCGTGACTATGCATGTCATAGAAATCGTCATTTGCAAATTCGGGAAAAAAGTGCATTTTGAAACCATGGGCTATAGTCCAGCAGAATTAAGCAAAAAAGCCTCGGATTTCAAATTTCTGTATTTTTGTTAATAAAAGGTTCTCGGGGCTAAATTTTCAAATTTGTATTCAGTTAGGGATGCCCGTGACTATGCATGTCATAGAAATCGTCATTTGCAAATTCGGGAAAAAAGTGCATTTTGAAACCATGGGCTATAGTCCAGCAGAATTAAGCAAAAAAGCCTCGGTTTTCAAATTTCTGTATTTTCGTTAATAAAAGGTTCTCAGGGCTAAATTTTCAAATTTGTATACAAATTGGGATGCCCGTCAGTATCCATGTCATAGAAATCGTCATATGCAAATTCGGGAAAAAAGTGCATTTTGAAACCATGGGCTATAGTCCAGCAGAATTAAGCAAAAAAGCCTCGGTTTTCAAATTTCTGTATTTTCGTTAATAAAAGGTTCTCAATGCTAAATTTTCAAATTTGTATACAAATTGAGATGCCCGTCAGTATCCATGTCATAGAAATCGTCATTTGCAAATTCGGGAAAAAAGTGCATTTTGAAACCATGGGCTATAGTCCAGCAGAATTAAGCAAAAAAGCCTCGGTTTTCAAATTTCTGTATTTTCGTTAATAAAAGGTTCTCAATGCTAAATTTTCAAATTTGTTTACAAATTGAGATGCCCGTCAGTATCCATGTCATAGAAATCGTCATTTGCAAATTCGGGAAAAAAGTGCATTTTGAAACCATGGGCTATAGTCCAGCAGAATTAAGCAAAAAAGCCTCGGTTTTCAAATTTCTGTATTTTCGTTAATAAAAGGTTCTCAATGCTAAATTTTCAAATTTGTATACAAATTGAGATGCCCGTCAGTATCCATGTCATAGAAATCGTCATTTGCAAATTCGGGAAAAAAGTGCATTTTGAAACCATGGGCTATAGTCCAGCAGAATTAAGCAAAAAAGCCTCGGTTTTCAAATTTCTGTATTTTCGTTAATAAAAGGTTCTCAGGGCTTAATTTTCAAATTTGTATACAAATTGGGATGCCCGTCAGTATCCATGTCATAGAAATCGTCATTTGCAAATTCGGGAAAAAAGTGCATTTTGAAACCATGGGCTATAGTCCAGCAGAATTAAGCAAAAAAGCCTCGGTTTTCAAATTTCTGTATTTTCGTTAATAAAAGGTTCTCAATGCTAAATTTTCAAATTTGCATACAAATTGAGATGCCCGTCAGTATCCATGTCATAGAAATCGTCATTTGCAAATTCGGGAAAAAAGTGCATTTTGAAACCATGGGCTATAGTCCAGCAGAATTAAGCAAAAAAGCCTCGGTTTTCAAATTTCTGTATTTTCGTTAATAAAAGGTTCTCAGGGCTTAATTTTCAAATTTGTATACAAATTGGGATGCCCGTCAGTATCCATGTCATAGAAATCGTCATTTGCAAATTCGGGAAAAAAGTGCATTTTGAAACCATGGGCTATAGTCCAGCAGAATTAAGCGAAAAAGCCTCGGATTTCAAATTTCTGTATTTTTGTCAACAATTGCTTCTCAGAGCTAAATTTTCAAATTTGTATTCAAATTGGGATGCCCGTGACTGTGCATGTCATAGAAATCGTCATTTGCAAATTCGGGAAAAAAGTGCATTTTGAAACCATGGGCTATAGTCCAGCAGAATTAAGCAAAAAAGCCTCGGATTTCAAATTTCTGTATTTTTGTTAATAAAAGGTTCTCGGGGCTAAATTTTCAAATTTGTATTCAGTTAGGGATGCCCGTGACTATGCATGTCATAGAAATCGTCATTTGCAAATTCGGGAAAAAAGTGCATTTTGAAACCATGGCCTATAGTCCAGCAGAATTAAGCAAAAAAGCCTCGGTTTTCAAATTTCTGTATTTTCGTTAATAAAAGGTTCTCAGGGCTTAATTTTCAAATTTGTATACAAATTGGGATGCCCGTCAGTATCCATGTCATAGAAATCGTCATTTGCAAATTCGGGAAAAAAGTGCATTTTGAAACCATGGGCTATAGTCCAGCAGAATTAAGCAAAAAAGCCTCGGATTTCAAATTTCTGTATTTTTGTCAACAATTGCTTCTCAGAGCTAAATTTTCAAATTTGTATTCAAATTGGGATGCCCGTCAGTATCCATGTAATAGAAATCGTCATTTGCAAATTCGGGCAAAAAGTGCATTTTGAAACCATGGGCTACAGTCCAGCAGAATTAAGCAAAAAAGCCTCGGATTTCAAATTTCTGTATTTTTGTCAACAATTGCTTCTCAGAGCTAAATTTTCAAATTTGTATTCGGTTAGTGATGCCCGTGACTATCTATGTCATAGAAATCGTCATTTGCAAATTCGGGAAAAAAGTGCATTTTGAAACCATGGGCTATAGTCCAGCAGAATTAAGCAAAAAAGCCTCGGTTTTCAAATTTCTGTATTTTCGTTAATAAAAGGTTCTCAGGGCTAAATTTTCAAATTTGTATACAAATTGGGATGCCCGTCAGTATCCATGTCATAGAAATCGTCATTTGCAAATTCGGGAAAAAAGTGCATTTTGAAACCATGGGCTACAGTCCAGCAGAATTAAGCAAAAAAAGCCTCGGATTTCAAATTTCTGTATTTTTGTTAATAAAAGGTTCTCGGGGCTAAATTTTCAAATTTTGTTCATTTAAGGATGCCCGTGAGTATCCATGTCATAGAAATCGTCATTTGCAAATTCGGGCAAAAAGTGCATTTTGAAACCATGGGCTATAGTCCAGCAGAATTAAGCAAAAAAGCCTCGGTTTTCAAATTTCTGTATTTTCGTTAATAAAAGGTTCTCAGGGCTAAATTTTCAAATTTGTATACAAATTGGGATGCCCGTCAGTATCCATGTCATAGAAATCGTCATTTGCAAATTCGGGAAAAAAGTGCATTTTGAAACCATGGGCTATAGTCCAGCAGAATTAAGCAAAAAAGCCTCGGTTTTCAAATTTCTGTATTTTCGTTAATAAAAGGTTCTCAGGGCTAAATTTTCAAATTTGTATACAAATTGGGATGCCCGTCAGTATCCATGTCATAGAAATCGTCATTTGCAAATTCGGGAAAAAAGTGCATTTTGAAACCATGGGCTATAGTCCAGCAGAATTAAGCAAAAAAGCCTCGGTTTTCAAATTTCTGTATTTTCGTTAATAAAAGGTTCTCAGGGCTAAATTTTCAAATTTGTATACAAATTGGGATGCCCGTCAGTATCCATGTCATAGAAATCGTCATTTGCAAATTCGGGAAAAAAGTGCATTTTGAAACCATGGGCTATAGTCCAGCAGAATTAAGCAAAAAAGCCTCGGATTTCAAATTTCTGTATTTTTGTTAATAAAAGGTTCTCGGGGCTAAATTTTCAAATTTGTATTCAGTTAGGGATGCCCGTGACTATGCATGTCATAGAAATCGTCATTTGCAAATTCGGGAAAAAAGTGCATTTTGAAACCATGGGCTATAGTCCAGCAGAATTAAGCAAAAAAAGCCTCGGATTTCAAATTTCTGTATTTTTGTTAATAAAAGGTTCTCGGGGCTAAATTTTCAAATTTTGTTCATTTAAGGATGCCCGTGAGTATCCATGTCATAGAAATCGTCATTTGCAAATTCGGGCAAAAAGTGCATTTTGAAACCATGGGCTATAGTCCAGCAGAATTAAGCAAAAAAGCTTCGGTTTTCAAATTTCTGTATTTTCGTTAATAAAAGGTTCTCAGGGCTAAATTTTCAAATTTGTATACAAATTGGGATGCCCGTCAGTATCCATGTCATAGAAATCGTCATTTGCAAATTCGGGAAAAAAGTGCATTTTGAAACCATGGGCTATAGTCCAGCAGAATTAAGCAAAAAAGCCTCGGTTTTCAAATTTCTGTATTTTCGTTAATAAAAGGTTCTCAGGGCTAAATTTTCAAATTTGTATACAAATTGGGATGCCCGTCAGTATCCATGTCATAGAAATCGTCATTTGCAAATTCGGGAAAAAAGTGCATTTTGAAACCATGGGCTATAGTCCAGCAGAATTAAGCAAAAAAGCCTCGGATTTCAAATTTCTGTATTTTTGTTAATAAAAGGTTCTCGGGGCTAAATTTTTAAATTTTGTTAATTTAAGGATGCCCGTGAGTATCCATGTCATAGAAATCGTCATTTGCAAATTCGGGCAAAAAGTGCATTTTGAAACCATGGGCTATAGTCCAGCAGAATTAAGCAAAAAAGCTTCGGTTTTCAAATTTCTGTATTTTCGTTAATAAAAGGTTCTCAGGGCTAAATTTTCAAATTTGTATACAAATTGGGATGCCTGTCAGTATCCATGTCATAGAAATCGTCATTTGCAAATTCGGGAAAAAAGTGCATTTTGAAACCATGGGCTATAGTCCAGCAGAATTAAGCAAAAAAGCCTCGGATTTCAAATTTCTGTATTTTTGTTAATAAAAGGTTCTCGGGGCTAAATTTTCAAATTTGTATTCAGTTAGGGATGCCCGTGACTATGCATGTCATAGAAATCGTCATTTGCAAATTCGGGAAAAAAGTGCATTTTGAAACCATGGGCTATAGTCCAGCAGAATTAAGCAAAAAAAGCCTCGGATTTCAAATTTCTGTATTTTTGTTAATAAAAGGTTCTCGGCGCTAAATTTTCAAATTTTGTTCATTTAAGGATGCCCGTGAGTATCCATGTCATAGAAATCGTCATTTGCAAATTCGGGAAAAAAGTGCATTTTGAAACCATGGGCTATAGTCCAGCAGAATTAAGCAAAAAAGCCTCGGATTTCAAATTTCTGTATTTTCGTTAATAAAAGGTTCTCAGGGCTAAATTTTCAAATTTGTATACAAATTGGGATGCCCGTCAGTATCCATGTCATAGAAATCGTCATTTGCAAATTCGGGAAAAAAGTGCATTTTGAAACCATGGGCTATAGTCCAGCAGAATTAAGCAAAAAAGCCTCGGATTTCAAATTTCTGTATTTTTGTTAATAAAAGGTTCTCGGGGCTAAATTTTCAAATTTGTATTCAGTTAGGGATGCCCGTGACTATGCATGTCATAGAAATCGTCATTTGCAAATTCGGGAAAAAAGTGCATTTTGAAACCATGGGCTATAGTCCAGCAGAATTAAGCAAAAAAGCCTCGGTTTTCAAATTTCTGTATTTTCGTTAATAAAAGGTTCTCAGGGCTTAATTTTCAAATTTGTATACAAATTGGGATGCCCGTCAGTATCCATGTCATAGAAATCGTCATTTGCAAATTCGGGAAAAAAGTGCATTTTGAAACCATGGGCTATAGTCCAGCAGAATTAAGCAAAAAAGCCTCGGTTTTCAAATTTCTGTATTTTCGTTAATAAAAGGTTCTCAATGCTAAATTTTCAAATTTGTATACAAATTGGGATGCCCGTCAGTATCCATGTCATAGAAATCGTCATTTGCAAATTCGGGAAAAAAGTGCATTTTGAAACCATGGGCTATAGTCCAGCAGAATTAAGCAAAAAAGCCTCGGATTTCAAATTTCTGTATTTTTGTTAATAAAAGGTTCTCAGGGCTAAATTTTCAAATTTGTATTCAAATTGGGATGCCCGTCAGTATCCATGTCATAGAAATCGTCATTTGCAAATTCGGGAAAAAAGTGCATTTTGAAACCATGGGCTATAGTCCAGCAGAATTAAGCAAAAAAGTCTCGGTTTTCAAATTTCTGTATTTTTGTTAATAAAAGGTTCTCAGGGCTAAATTTTCAAATTTGTATTCAAATTGGGATGCCCGTCAGTATCCATGTCATAGAAATCGTCATTTGCAAATTCGAGAAAAAAGTGCATTTTGAAACCATGGGCTATAGTCCAGCAGAATTAAGCAAAAAAGCCTCGGATTTCAAATTTCTCTATTTTTGTCAACAATTGCTTCTCAGAGCTAAATTTTCAAATTTGTATTCAGTTAGTGATGCCCGTGAGTATCCATATCATAGAAATCGTCATTTGCAAATTCGGGAAAAAAGTGCATTTTGAAACCATGGGCTATAGTCCAGCAGAATTAAGCAAAAAAGCCTCGGATTTCAAATTTCTGTATTTTTGTCAATAATTGCTGCTCAGAGCTAAATTTTCAAATTTGTATTCAGTTAGGGATGCCCGTGAGTATCCATATCATAGAAATCGTCATTTGCAAATTCGGGAAAAAAGTGCATTTTGAAGCCATGGGCTATAGTCCAGCAGAATTAAGCAAAAAAGCCTCGGATTTCAAATTTCTGTATTTTTGTCAACAATTGCTGCTCAGAGCTAAATTTTCGAATTTATATTCAGTTAGGGATGCCCGTGAGTATCCATGTCATAGAAATCGTCATTTGCAAATTCGGGAAAAAAGTGCATTTTGAAACCATGGGCTATAGTCCAGCAGAATTAAGCAAAAAAGCCACGGATTTCAAATTTCTGTATTTTTGTCAACAATTGCTTCTCAGAGCTAAATTTTCGAATTTGTATTCAGTTAGGGATGCCCGTGAGTATCCATGTCATAGAAATCGTCATTTGCAAATTCGGGAAAAAAGTGCATTTTGAAACCATGGGCTATAGTCCAGCAGAATTAAGCAAAAAAGCCACGGATTTCAAATTTCTGTATTTTTGTTAATAAAAGGTTCTCAGAGCTAAATTTTCGAATTTGTATTCAGTTATGGATGCCCGTGAGTATCCATGTCATAGAAATCGTCATTTGCAAATTCGGGAAAAAAGTGCATTTTGAAACCATGGGCTATAGTCCAGCAGAATTAAGCAAAAAAGCCACGGATTTCAAATTTCTGTATTTTTGTCAACAATTGCTTCTCAGAGCTAAATTTTCGAATTTGTATTCAGTTAGGGATGCCCGTGAGTATCCATGTCATAGAAATCGTCATTTGCAAATTCGGGAAAAAAGTGCATTTTGAAACCATGGGCTATAGTCCAGCAGAATTAAGCAAAAAAGCCACGGATTTCAAACTTCTGTATTTTTGTCAACAATTGCTTCTCAGAGCTAAATTTTCGAATTTGTATTCAGTTAGGGATGCCCGTGAGTATCCATATCATAGAAATCGTCATTTGCAAATTCGGGAAAAAAGTGCATTTTGAAGCCATGGGCTATAGTCCAGCAGAATTAAGCAAAAAAGCCACGGATTTCAAATTTCTGTATTTTTGTTAATAAAAGGTTCTCAGAGCTAAATTTTCGAATTTGTATTCAGTTAGGGATGCCCGTGAGTATCTATGTCATAGAAATCGTCATTTGCAAATTCGGGAAAAAAGTGCATTTTGAAACCATGGGCTATAGTCCAGCAGAATTAAGCAAAAAAGCCTCGGATTTCAAATTTCTGTATTTTTGTTAATAAAACGTTCTCAAGGCTAAATTTTCAAATTTGTATTCAGCTAGGGATGCCCATGAGTATCCATGTCATAGAAATCGTCATTTGCAAATTCGGGAAAATGTGCATTTTGAAACCATGGGCTATAGTCCAGCAGAATTAAGCAAAAAAGCCTCGGATTTCAAATTTCTGTATTTTTGTTAATAAAACGTTCTCAAGGCTAAATTTTCAAATTTGTATTCAGCTAGGGATGCCCATGAGTATCCATGTCATAGAAATCGTCATTTGCAAATTCGGGAAAAAAGTGCATTTTGAAACCAGGGGCTATAGTCCAGCAGAATTAAGCAAAAAAGCCTCGGATTTCAAATTTCTGTATTTATGTTAATAAGAATTTCTCAGGGCTAAATTTTCAAATTTGTATTCAGTTAGGGATGCCCGTGAGTATCCATGTCGTAGAAATCGTCATTTGCAAATTCGGGGAAAAAGTGCATTTTGAAACCATGGGCTATAGTCCAGCAGAATTAAGCAAAAAAGCCTCGGATTTCAAATTTCTGTATTTTTGTTAATAAAACGTTCTCAAGGCTAAATTTTCAAATTTGTGTTCAGCTAGGGATGCCCATGAGTATCCATGTCATAGAAATCGTCATTTGCAAATTCGGGAAAAAAGTGCATTTTGAAACCAGGGGCTATAGTCCAGCAGAATTAAGCAAAAAAGCCTCGGATTTCAAATTTCTGTATTTATGTTAATAAGAATTTCTCAGGGCTAAATTTTCAAATTTGTATTCAGTTAGGGATGCCCGTGAGTACCCATGTCATAGAAATCGTCATTTGCAAATTCGGGAAAAAAGTGCATTTTGAAACCATGGGCTATAGTCCAGCAGAATTAAGCAAAAAAGCCACGGATTTCAAATTTCTGTATTTTTGTTAATAAAAGGTTCTCAGAGCTAAATTTTCGAATTTGTATTCAGTTATGGATGCCCGTGAGTATCCATGTCATAGAAATCGTCATTTGCAAATTCGGGAAAAAAGTGCATTTTGAAACCATGGGCTATAGTCCAGCAGAATTAAGAAAAAAAGCCACGGATTTCAAATTTCTGTATTTTTGTCAACAATTGCTTCTCAGAGCTAAATTTTCGAATTTGTATTCAGTTAGGGATGCCCGTGAGTATCCATGTCATAGAAATCGTCATTTGCAAATTCGGGAAAAAAGTGCATTTTGAAACCATGGGCTATAGTCCAGCAGAATTAAGCAAAAAAGCCACGGATTTCAAATTTCTGTATTTTTGTCAACAATTGCTTCTCAGTGCTAAATTTTCGAATTTGTATTCAGTTAGGGATGCCCGTGAGTATCCATATCATAGAAATCGTCATTTGCAAATTCGGGAAAAAAGTGCATTTTGAAGCCATGGGCTATAGTCCAGCAGAATTAAGCAAAAAAGCCACGGATTTCAAATTTCTGTATTTTTGTTAATAAAAGGTTCTCAAGGCTAAATTTTCAAATTTGTATTCAGCTAGGGATGCCCATGAGTATCCATGTCATAGAAATCGTCATTTGCAAATTCGGGAAAAAAGTGCATTTTGAAACCATGGGCTATAGTCCAGCAGAATTAAGCAAAAAAGCCTCGGATTTCAAATTTCTGTATTTTTGTTAATAAAACGTTCTCAAGGCTAAATTTTCAAATTTGTATTCAGCTAGGGATGCCCATGAGTATCCATGTCATAGAAATCGTCATTTGCAAATTCGGGAAAATGTGCATTTTGAAACCATGGGCTATAGTCCAGCAGAATTAAGCAAAAAAGCCACGGATTTCAAATTTCTGTATTTTTGTCAACAATTGCTTCTCAGAGCTAAATTTTCGAATTTGTATTCAGTTAGGGATGCCCGTGAGTATCCATATCATAGAAATCGTCATTTGCAAATTCGGGAAAAAAGTGCATTTTGAAGCCATGGGCTATAGTCCAGCAGAATTAAGCAAAAAAGCCACGGATTTCAAATTTCTGTATTTTTGTTAATAAAAGGTTCTCAAGGCTAAATTTTCAAATTTGTATTCAGCTAGGGATGCCCATGAGTATCCATGTCATAGAAATCGTCATTTGCAAATTCGGGAAAAAAGTGCATTTTGAAACCATGGGCTATAGTCCAGCAGAATTAAGCAAAAAAGCCTCGGATTTCAAATTTCTGTATTTTTGTTAATAAAACGTTCTCAAGGCTAAATTTTCAAATTTGTATTCAGCTAGGGATGCCCATGAGTATCCATGTCATAGAAATCGTCATTTGCAAATTCGGGAAAATGTGCATTTTGAAACCATGGGCTATAGTCCAGCAGAATTAAGCAAAAAAGCCTCGGATTTCAAATTTCTGTATTTTTGTTAATAAAACGTTCTCAAGGCTAAATTTTCAAATTTGTATTCAGCTAGGGATGCCCATGAGTATCCATGTCATAGAAATCGTCATTTGCAAATTCGGGAAAAAAGTGCATTTTGAAACCATGGGCTATAGTCCAGCAGAATTAAGCAAAAAAGCCTCGGATTTCAAATTTCTGTATTTTTGTTAATAAAACGTTCTCAAGGCTAAATTTTCAAATTTGTATTCAGCTAGGGATGCCCATGAGTATCCATGTCATAGAAATCGTCATTTGCAAATTCGGGAAAATGTGCATTTTGAAACCATGGGCTATAGTCCAGCAGAATTAAGCAAAAAAGCCTCGGATTTCAAATTTCTGTATTTTTGTTAATAAAACGTTCTCAAGGATAAATTTTCAAATTTGTATTCAGCTAGGGATGCCCATGAGTATCCATGTCATAGAAATCGTCATTTGCAAATTCGGGAAAATGTGCATTTTGAAACCATGGGCTATAGTCCAGCAGAATTAAGCAAAAAAGCCTCGGATTTCAAATTTCTGTATTTTTGTTAATAAAACGTTCTCAAGGCTAAATTTTCAAATTTGTATTCAGCTAGATGCCCATGAGTATCCATGTCATAGAAATCGTCATTTGCAAATTCGGGAAAAAAGTGGATTTTGAAACCATGGGCTATAGTCCAGCAGAATTAAGCAAAAAAGCCTCGGATTTCAAATTTCTGTATTTTTGTTAATAAAACGTTCTCAAGGCTAAATTTTCAAATTTGTATTCAGCTAGGGATGCCCATGAGTATCCATGTCATAGAAATCGTCATTTGCAAATTCGGGAAAATGTGCATTTTGAAACCATGGGCTATAGTCCAGCAGAATTAAGCAAAAAAGCCTCGGATTTCAAATTTCTGTATTTTTGTTAATAAAACGTTCTCAAGGCTAAATTTTCAAATTTGTATTCAGCTAGGGATGCCCATGAGTATCCATGTCATAGAAATCGTCATTTGCAAATTCGGGAAAATGTGCATTTTGAAACCATGGGCTATAGTCCAGCAGAATTAAGCAAAAAAGCCTCGGATTTCAAATTTCTGTATTTTTGTTAATAAAACGTTCTCAAGGCTAAATTTTCAAATTTGTATTCAGCTAGGGATGCCCATGAGTATCCATGTCATAGAAATCGTCATTTGCAAATTCGGGAAAAAAGTGCATTTTGAAACCATGGGCTATAGTCCAGCAGAATTAAGCAAAAAAGCCTCGGATTTCAAATTTCTGTATTTTTGTTAATAAAACGTTCTCAAGGCTAAATTTTCAAATTTGTATTCAGCTAGGGATGCCCATGAGTATCCATGTCATAGAAATCGTCATTTGCAAATTCGGGAAAATGTGCATTTTGAAACCATGGGCTATAGTCCAGCAGAATTAAGCAAAAAAGCCTCGGATTTCAAATTTCTGTATTTTTGTTAATAAAACGTTCTCAAGGCTAAATTTTCAAATTTGTATTCAGCTAGGGATGCCCATGAGTATCCATGTCATAGAAATCGTCATTTGCAAATTCGGGAAAAAAGTGCATTTTGAAACCATGGGCTATAGTCCAGCAGAATTAAGCAAAAAAGCCTCGGATTTCAAATTTCCGTATTTTTGTTAATAAAAGGTTCTCAGAGCTAAATTTTGAAATTTGTATTCAGTTAGGGTGTGCCCATGAGTATCCATGTCATAGAAATCGTCATTTGCAAATTCGGGAAAAAAGTGCATTTTGAAACCGTGGGCTATAGTCCAGCAGAATTAAGCAAAAAAGCCTCGGATTTCAAATTTCTGTATTTTTGTCAACAATTGCTTCTCAGGGCTTAATTTTCAAATTTGTATTCAGTTAGGGATGCCCGTGAGTATCCATGTCATAGAAATCGTCATTTGCAAATTCGGGAAAAAAGTGCATTTTGAAACCATGGGCTATAGTCCAGCAGAATTAAGCAAAAAAGCCTCGGATTTCAAATTTCTGTATTTTTGTTAATAAAACGTTCTCAAGGCTAAATTTTCAAATTTGTATTCAGCTAGGGATGCCCATGAGTATCCATGTCATAGAAATCGTCATTTGCAAATTCGGGAAAAAAGAGCCTCGGATCTCAAATTTCTGTATTTTTGTCAACAATTGCTTCTCAGAGCTAAATTTTCAAATTTGTATTCAGTTAGGGATGTCCGTGGGTATCCATGTCATAGAAATCGTCATTTGCAAATTCGGGAAAAAAGTGCATTTTGAAACCATGGGCTATAGTCCAGCAGAATTAAGCAAAAAAGCCTCGGATCTCAAATTTCTGTATTTTTGTCAACAATTGCTTCTCAGAGCTAAATTTTCAAATTTGTATTCAGTTAGGGATGCCCGTGGGTATCCATGTCATAGAAATCGTCATTTGCAAATTCGGGAAAAAAGTGCATTTTGAAACCATGGGCTATAGTCCAGCAGAATTAAGCAAAAAAGCCTCGGATTTCAAATTTCTGTATTTATGTTAATAAGAATTTCTCAGGGCTAAATTTTCAAATTTGTATTCAGTTAGGGATGCCCGTGAGTATCCATGTCGTAGAAATCGTCATTTGCAAATTCGGGAAAAAAGTGCATTTTGAAACCAGGGGCTATAGTCCAGCAGAATAAAGCAAAAAAGCCTCGGATTTCAAATTTCTGTATTTATGTTAATAAGAATTTCTCAGGGCTAAATTTTCAAATTTGTATTCAGTTAGGGATGCCCATGAGTATCCAATTCATAGAAATCGTCATTTGCAAATTCGGGAAAAAAGTGCATTTTGAAACCATGGGCTATAGTCCAGCAGAATTAAGCAAAAAAGCCTCGGATTTCAAATTTCTGTATTTTTGTTAATAAAACGTTCTCAAGGCTAAATTTTCAAATTTGTATTCAGCTAGGGATGCCCATGAGTATCCATGTCATAGAAATCGTCATTTGCAAATTCGGGAAAAAAGTGCATTTTGAAACCATGGGCTATAGTCCAGCAGAATTAAGCAAAAAAGCCTCGGATTTCAAATTTCTGTATTTATGTTAATAAGAATTTCTCAGGGCTAAATTTTCAAATTTGTATTCAGTTAGGGATGCCCGTGAGTATCCATGTCGTAGAAATCGTCATTTGCAAATTCGGGAAAAAAGTGCATTTTGAAACCATGGGCTATAGTCCAGCAGAATTAAGCAAAAAAGCATCGGATTTCAAATTTCCGTATTTTTGTTAATAAAACGTTCTCAGAGCTAAATTTTGAAATTTGTATTCAGTTAGGGTGTGCCCATGAGTATCCATGTCATAGAAATCGTCATTTGCAAATTCGGGAAAAAAGTGCATTTTGAAACCATGGGCTATAGTCCAGCAGAATTAAGCAAAAAAGCCTCGGATCTCAAATTTCTGTATTTTTGTCAACAATTGCTTCTCAGGGCTAAATTTTCAAATATGTGTTCAGTTAGGGATGCCCGTGAGTATCCATGTCATAGAAATAGTCATTTGCAAATTCGGGAAAAAAGAGCCTCGGATCTCAAATTTCTGTATTTTTGTCAACAATTGCTTCTCAGAGCTAAATTTTCAAATTTGTATTCAGCTAGGGATGCCCATGAATATCCATGTCATAGAAATCGTCATTTGCAAATTCGGGAAAAAAGTGCATTTTGAAACCAGGGGCTATAGTCCAGCAGAATAAAGCAAAAAAGCCTCGGATTTCAAATTTCTGTATTTATGTTAATAAGAATTTCTCAGGGCTAAATTTTCAAATTTGTATTCAGTTAGGGATGCCCATGAGTATCCATGTCATAGAAATCGTCATTTGCAAATTCGGGAAAAAAGTGCATTTTGAAACTAGGGGCTATAGTCCAGCAGAATTAAGCAAAAAAGCCTCAGATTTCAAATTTCTGTATTTATGTTAATAAGAATTTCTCAGGGCTAAATTTTCAAATTTGTATTCAGTTAGGGATGCCCATGAGTATCCAATTCATAGAAATCGTCATTTGCAAATTCGGGAAAAAAGTGCATTTTGAAACCAGGGGCTATAGTCCAGCAGAATTAAGCAAAAAAGCCACGGATTTCAAATTTCTGTATTTTTGTCAACAATTGCTTTTCAGCGCTAAATTTTGAAATTTGTATTCAGTTAGGGATGCCCGTGAGTATCCATATCATGGAAATCGTCATTTGCAAATTCGGGAAAAAAGTGCATTTTGAAACCATGGGCTACAGTCCAGCAGAATTAAGCAAAAAAGCCACGGATTTCAAATTTCTGTATTTTTGTTAATAAAAGGTTCTCAGAGCTAAATTTTCAAACTTGTATTAAGTTAGGGAAGCCCGTGACTATCCATGTCATAGAAATCGTCATTTGCAAATTCGGGAAAAAAGTGCATTTTGAAACCATGGGCTATAGTCCAGCAGAATTAAGCAAAAAAGCCACGGATTTCAAATTTCTGTATTTTTGTCAACAATTGCTTTTCAGCGCTAAATTTTCGAATTTGTATTCAGTTAGGGATGCCCGTGAGTATCCATGTCGTAGAAATCGTCATTTGCAAATTCGGGAAAAAAGTGCATTTTGAAACCATGGGCTATAGTCCAGCAGAATTAAGCAAAAAAGCCTCGGATTTCAAATTTCTGTATTTATGTTAATAAGAATTTCTCAGGGCTAAATTTTCAAATTTGTATTCAGTTAGGGATGCCCGTGAGTATCCATGTCGTAGAAATCGTCATTTGCAAATTCGGGAAAAAAGTGCATTTTGAAACCATGGGCTATAGTCCAGCAGAATTAAGCAAAAAAGCATCGGATTTCAAATTTCCGTATTTTTGTTAATAAAACGTTCTCAGAGCTAAATTTTGAAATTTGTATTCAGTTAGGGTGTGCCCATGAGTATCCATGTCATAGAAATCGTCATTTGCAAATTCGGGAAAAAAGTGCATTTTGAAACCATGGGCTATAGTCCAGCAGAATTAAGCAAAAAAGCCTCGGTTTCAAATTTCTGTATTTTTGTCAACAATTGCTTCTCAGAGCTAAATTTTCAAATTTGTATTCAGTTAGGGATGCCCGTGGGTATCCATGTCATAGAAATCGTCATTTGCAAATTCGGGAAAAAAGTGCATTTTGAAACCATGGGCTATAGTCCAGCAGAATTAAGCAAAAAAGCCTCGGATCTCAAATTTCTGTATTTTTGTCAACAATTGCTTCTCAGGGCTAAATTTTCAAATATGTGTTCAGTTAGGGATGCCCGTGAGTATCCATGTCATAGAAATAGTCATTTGCAAATTCGGGAAAAAAGAGCCTCGGATTTCAAATTTCTGTATTTTTGTCAACAATTGCTTCTCAGAGCTAAATTTTCGAATTTGTATTCAGTTAGGGATGCCCGTGAGTATCCATGTCATAGAAATCGTCATTTGCAAATTCGGGAAAAAAGTGCATTTTGAAACCATGGGCTATAGTCCAGCAGAATTAAGCAAAAAAGCCACGGATTTCAAATTTCTGTATTTTTGTTAATAAAAGGTTCTCAGAGCTAAATTTTCCAATTTGTATTCAGTTAGGGATGCCCGTGAGTATCCATGTCATAGAAATCGTCATTTGCAAATTCGGGAAAAAAGTGCATTTTGAAACCATGGGCTATAGTCCAGCAGAATTAAGCAAAAAAGCCACGGATTTCAAATTTCTGTATTTTTGTTAATAAAAGGTTCTCAGAGCTAAATTTTCGAATTTGTATTCAGTAAGGGATGCCCGTGAGTATCCATGTCATAGAAATCGTCATTTGCAAATTCGGGAAAAAAGTGCATTTTGAAACCATGGGCTATAGTCCAGCAGAATTAAGCAAAAAAGCCACGGATTTCAAATTTCTGTATTTTTGTTAATAAAAGGTTCTCAGAGCTAAATTTTCGAATTTATATTCAGTTAGGGATGCCCGTGAGTATCCATGTCATAGAAATCGTCATTTGCAAATTCGGGAAAAAAGTGCATTTTGAAACCATGGGCTATAGTCCAGCAGAATTAAGCAAAAAAGCCACGGATTTCAAATTTCTGTATTTTTGTTAATAAAAGGTTCTCAGAGCTAAATTTTCGAATTTATATTCAGTTAGGGATGCCCGTGAGTATCCATGTCATAGAAATCGTCATTTGCAAATTCGGGAAAAAAGTGCATTTTGAAACCATGGGCTATAGTCCAGCAGAATTAAGCAAAAAAGCCACGGATTTCAAATTTCTGTATTTTTGTTAATAAAAGGTTCTCAGAGCTAAATTTTCGAATTTATATTCAGTTAGGGATGCCCGTGAGTATCCATGTCATAGAAATCGTCATTTGCAAATTCGGGAAAAAAGTGCATTCTGAAACCATGGGCTATAGTCCAGCAGAATTAAGCAAAAAAGCCACGGATTTCAAATTTCTGTATTTTTGTTAATAAAAGGTTCTCAGAGCTAAATTTTCGAATTTATATTCAGTTAGGGATGCCCGTGAGTATCCATGTCATAGAAATCGTCATTTGCAAATTCGGGAAAAAAGTGCATTTTGAAACCATGGGCCAGCAGAATTAAGCAAAAAAGCCACGGATTTCAAATTTCTGTATTTTTGTCAACAATTGCTTCTCAGAGCTAAATTTTCGAATTTGTATTCAGTTAGGGATGCCCGTGAGTATCCATGTCATAGAAATCGTCATTTGCAAATTCGGGAAAAAAGTGCATTTTGAAACCATGGGCTATAGTCCAGCAGAATTAAGCAAAAAAGCCTCGGATTTCAAATTTCTGTATTTTTGTTAATAAAACGTTCTCAAGGCTAAATTTTCAAATTTGTATTCAGCTAGGGATGCCCATGAGTATCCATGTCATAGAAATCGTCATTTGCAAATTCGGGAAAAAAGTGCATTTTGAAACCATGGGCTATAGTCCAGCAGAATTAAGCAAAAAAGCCTCGGATTTCAAATTTCTGTATTTTTGTTAATAAAACGTTCTCAAGGCTAAATTTTCAAATTTGTATTCAGCTAGGGATGCCCATGAGTATCCATGTCATAGAAATCGTCATTTGCAAATTCGGGAAAAAAGTGCATTTTGAAACCATGGGCTATAGTCCAGCAGAATTAAGCAAAAAAGCCTCGGATCTCAAATTTCTGTATTTTTGTCAACAATTGCTTCTCAGGGCTAAATTTTCAAATTTGTATTCAGCTAGGGATGCCCATGAGTATCCATGTCATAGAAATCGTCATTTGCAAATTCGGGAAAAAAGTGCATTATGAAACCATGGGCTATAGTCCAGCAGAATTAAGCAAAAAAGCCTCGGATTTCAAATTTCTGTATTTTTGTTAATAAAACGTTCTCAAGGCTAAATTTTCAAATTTGTATTCAGCTAGGGATGCCCATGAGTATCCATGTCATAGAAATCGTCATTTGCAAATTCGGGAAAAAAGAGCCTCGGATCTCAAATTTCTGTATTTTTGTCAACAATTGCTTCTCAGAGCTAAGTTTTCAAATTTGTATTCAGTTAGGGATGTCCGTGGGTATCCATGTCATAGAAATCGTCATTTGCAAATTCGGGAAAAAAGTGCATTTTGAAACCATGGGCTATAGTCCAGCAGAATTAAGCAAAAAAGCCTCGGATCTCAAATTTCTGTATTTTTGTCAACAATTGCTTCTCAGAGCTAAATTTTCAAATTTGTATTCAGTTAGGGATGCCCGTGAGTATCCATGTCATAGAAATCGTCATTTGCAAATTCGGGAAAAAAGTGCATTTTGAAACCATGGGCTATAGTCCAGCAGAATTAAGCAAAAAAGCCTCGGATTTCAAATTTCTGTATTTTTGTCAACAATTGCTTCTCAGGGCTAAATTTTCAAATATGTGTTCAGTTAGGGATGCCCGTGAGTATCCATGTCGTAGAAATCGTCATTTGCAAATTCGGGAAAAAAGTGCATTTTGAAACCATGGGCTATAGTCCAGCAGAATTAAGCAAAAAAGCCTCGGATTTCAAATTTCTGTATTTTTGTTAATAAAACGTTCTCAAGGCTAAATTTTCAAATTTGTATTCAGCTGGGGATGCCCATGAGTATCCATGTCATAGAAATCGTCATTTGCAAATTCGGGAAAAAAGTGCATTTTGAAACCATGGGCTATAGTCCAGCAGAATTAAGCAAAAAAGCCTCGGATTTCAAATTTCTGTATTTTTGTCAACAATTGCTTCTCAGGGCTAAATTTTCAAATATGTGTTCAGTTAGGGATGCCCGTGAGTATCCATGTCGTAGAAATCGTCATTTGCAAATTCGGGAAAAAAGTGCATTTTGAAACCATGGGCTATAGTCCAGCAGAATTAAGCAAAAAAGCCTCGGATTTCAAATTTCTGTATTTTTGTTAATAAAACGTTCTCAAGGCTAAATTTTCAAATTTGTATTCAGCTAGGGATGCCCATGAGTATCCATGTCATAGAAATCGTCATTTGCAAATTCGGGAAAAAAGTGCATTTTGAAACCATGGGCTATAGTCCAGCAGAATTAAGCAAAAAAGCCTCGGATTTCAAATTTCTGTATTTTTGTCAACAATTGATTCTCAGGGCTAAATTTTCAAATATCTGTTCAGCTAGGGATGCCCGTGAGTATCCATGTCATAGAAATCGTCATTTGCAAATTCGGGAAAAAAGTGCATTTTGAAACCATGGGCTATAGTCCAGCAGAATAAAGCAAAAAAGCCTCGGATTTCAAATTTCTGTATTTTTGTCAACAATTGCTTCTCAGGGCTAAATTTTCAAATATCTGTTCAGCTAGGGATGCCCGTGAGTATCCATGTCATAGAAATCGTCATTTGCAAATTCGGGAAAAAAGTGAATTTTGAAACCATGGGCTATAGTCCAGCAGAATTAAGCAAAAAAGCCTCGGATTTCAAATTTCTGTATTTTTGTCAACAATTGATTCTCAGGGCTAAATTTTCAAATATCTGTTCAGCTAGGGATGCCCGTGAGTATCCATGTCATAGAAATCGTCATTTGCAAATTCGGGAAAAAAGTGCATTTTGAAACCATGGGCTATAGTCCAGCAGAATAAAGCAAAAAAGCCTCGGATTTCAAATTTCTGTATTTTTGTCAACAATTGCTTCTCAGGGCTAAATTTTCAAATATCTGTTCAGCTAGGGATGCCCGTGAGTATCCATGTCATAGAAATCGTCATTTGCAAATTCGGGAAAAAAGTGCATTTTGAAACCATGGGCTATAGTCCAGCAGAATAAAGCAAAAAAGCCTCGGATTTCAAATTTCTGTATTTTTGTCAACAATTGCTTCTCAGGGCTAAATTTTCAAATATCTGTTCAGCTAGGGATGCCCGTGAGTATCCATGTCATAGAAATCGTCATTTGCAAATTCGGGAAAAAACTGCATTTTGAAACCATGGGCTATAGTCCAGCAGAATTAAGCAAAAAAGCCTCGGATTTCAAATTTCTGTATTTTTGTCAACAATTGCTTCTCAGGGCTAAATTTTCAAATATCTGTTCAGCTAGGGATGCCCGTGAGTATCCATGTCATAGAAATCGTCATTTGCAAATTCGGGAAAAAAGTGCATTTTGAAACCATGGGCTATAGTCCAGCAGAATTAAGCAAAAAAGCGTCGGATTTCAAATTTCTGTATTTTTGTCAACAATTGCTTCTCAGGGCTAAATTTTCAAATATCTGTTCAGCTAGGGATGCCCGTAAGTATCCATGTCATAGAAATCGTCATTTGCAAATTCGGGAAAAAAGTGCATTTTGAAACCATGGGCTATAGTCCAGCAGAATTAAGCAAAAAAGCCTCGGATTTCAAATTTCTGTATTTTTGTCAACAATTGCTTCTCAGGGCTAAATTTTCAAATATCTGTTCAGCTAGGGATGCCCGTGAGTATCCATGTCATAGAAATCGTCATTTGCAAATTCGGGAAAAAAGTGCATTTTGAAACCATGGGCTATAGTCCAGCAGAATTAAGCAAAAAAGCCTCGGATTTCAAATTTCTGTATTTTTGTCAACAATTGCTTCTCAGGGCTAAATTTTCAAATATCTGTTCAGCTAGGGATGCCCGTGAGTATCCATGTCATAGAAATCGTCATTTGCAAATTCGGGAAAAAAGTGCATTTTGAAACCATGGGCTATAGTCCAGCAGAATTAAGCAAAAAGGCCTCGGATTTCAAATTTCCGTATTTTTGTTAATAAAAGGTTCTCAGAGCTAAATTTTGAAATTTGTATTCAGTTAGGGATGTCCGTGAGTATCCATATCATAGAAATCGTCATTTGCAAATTCGGGAAAAAAGTGCATTTTGAAACCATGGGCTATAGTCCAGCAGAATTAAGCAAAAAAGCCTCGGATTTCAAATTTCTGTATTTTTGTCAACAATTGCTTCTCAGGGCTAAATTTTCAAATATCTGTTCAGCTAGGGATGCCCGTGAGTATCCATGTCATAGAAATCGTCATTTGCAAATTCGGGAAAAAAGTGCATTTTGAAACCATGGGCTATAGTCCAGCAGAATTAAGCAAAAAAGCCTCGGATTTCAAATTTCTGTATTTTTGTCAACAATTGCTTCTCAGGGCTAAATTTTGAAATTTGTATTCAGTTAGGGATGCCCGTGAGTATCCATATCATGGAAATCGTCATTTGCAAATTCGGGAAAAAAGTGCATTTTGAAACCATGGGCTACAGTCCAGCAGAATTAAGCAAAAAAGCCTCGGATTTCAAATTTCTGTATTTTTGTCAACAATTGATTCTCAGGGCTGAATTTTGAAATTTGTATTCAGTTAGGGATGCCCGTGAATATCCATATCATAGAAATCGTCATTTGCAAATTCGGGAAAAAACTGCATTTTGAAACCATGGGCTATAGTCCAGCAGAATTAAGCAAAAAAGCCTCGGATTTCAAATTTCTGTATTTTTGTTAATAAAAGGTTCTCAGGGCTAAATTTTCAAATTTGTATTCAGTTAAAGATACCCGTGAGTATCCATGTCATAGAAATCGTCACTTGCAAATTCGGGAAAAAAGTGCATTTTGAAACCATGGGCTATAGTCCAGCAGAATTAAGCAAAAAAGCCTCGGATTTCAAATTTCTGTATTTTTGTTAATAAAAGGTTCTCAGGGCTTAATTTTGAAATTTGTATTCAAATAGGGATACCCGTGAGTATCCATGTCATAGAAATCGTCATTTGCAAATTCGGGAAAAAATTGCATTTTGAAACCATGGGCTATAGTCCAGCAGAATTAAGCAAAAAAGCCTCGGATTAAAAAAATTCTGTATTTTTGTTAATTAAAGGTTCTCATAGCTAAATTTTGAAATTTGTATTTAAATAGGGATACCCGTGAGTATCCATATCATAGAAATCGTCATTTGCAAATTCGGGAAAAAATTGCATTTTGAAACCATGGGCTATATTCCAGCAGAATTAAGCAAAAAAGCCTCGGTTTTCAAATTTCTGTATTTTCGTTAATAAAAGGTTCTCAGGGCTTAATTTTCAAATTTGTATACAAATTGGGATGCCCGTCAGTATCCATGTCATAGAAATCGTCATTTGCAAATTCGGGAAAAAAGTGCATTTTGAAACCATGGGCTATAGTCCAGCAGAATTAAGCAAAAAAGCTTCGGATTTCAAATTTCGGTATTTTTGTCAACAATTGCTTCTTAGGGCTAAATTTGCAAATATGTATTCAGTTAGGGATGCCCGTGAGTATCCATGTCATAGAAATCGTCATTTGCAAATTCGGGAAAAAAGTGCATTTTGAAACCATGGGCTATAGTCCAGCAGAATTAAGCAAAAAAGCTTCGGATTTCAAATTTCTGTATTTTTGTCAACAATTGCTTCTCAGAGCTAAATTTCCAAATTTGGTTTCGGTTAGGGATGCCCGTGAGTATCCATGTCATAGAAATCGTCATTTGCAAATTCGGGAAAAAATTGCATTTTGAAACCATGGGCTATAGTCCAGCAGAATTAAGCAAAAAAGCCTCGGATTAAAAAAATTCTGTATTTTTGTTAATTAAAGGTTCTCATAGCTAAATTTTGAAATTTGTATTTAAATAGGGATACCCGTGAGTATCCATGTCATAGAAATCGTCATTTGCAAATTCGGGAAAAAATTGCATTTTGAAACCATGGGCTATATTCCAGCAGAATTAAGCAAAAAAGCCTCGGTTTTCAAATTTCTGTATTTTCGTTAATAAAAGGTTCTCAGGGCTTAATTTTCAAATTTGTATACAAATTGGGATGCCCGTCAGTATCCATGTCATAGAAATCGTCATTTGCAAATTCGGGAAAAAAGTGCATTTTGAAACCATGGGCTATAGTCCAGCAGAATTAAGCAAAAAAGCTTCGGATTTCAAATTTCGGTATTTTTGTCAACAATTGCTTCTTAGGGCTAAATTTGCAAATATGTATTCAGTTAGGGATGCCCGTGAGTATCCATATCATAGAAATCGTCATTTGCAAATTCGGGAAAAAAGTGCATTTTGAAACCATGGGCTATAGTCCAGCAGAATTAAGCAAAAAAGCCTCGGATTTCAAATTTCTGTATTTTTGTTAATAAAAGGTTCTCAGGGCTTAATTTTGAAATTTGTATTCAAATAGGGATACCCGTGAGTATCCATGTCATAGAAATCGTCATTTGCAAATTCGGGAAAAAATTGCATTTTGAAACCATGGGCTATAGTCCAGCAGAATTAAGCAAAAAAGCCTCGGATTAAAAAAATTCTGTATTTTTGTTAATTAAAGGTTCTCATAGCTAAATTTTGAAATTTGTATTTAAATAGGGATACCCGTGAGTATCCATGTCATAGAAATCGTCATTTGCAAATTCGGGAAAAAATTGCATTTTGAAACCATGGGCTATATTCCAGCAGAATTAAGCAAAAAAGCCTCGGTTTTCAAATTTCTGTATTTTCGTTAATAAAAGGTTCTCAGGGCTTAATTTTCAAATTTGTATACAAATTGGGATGCCCGTCAGTATCCATGTCATAGAAATCGTCATTTGCAAATTCGGGAAAAAAGTGCATTTTGAAACCATGGGCTATAGTCCAGCAGAATTAAGCAAAAAAGCTTCGGATTTCAAATTTCGGTATTTTTGTCAACAATTGCTTCTTAGGGCTAAATTTGCAAATATGTATTCAGTTAGGGATGCCCGTGAGTATCCATGTCATAGAAATCGTCATTTGCAAATTCGGGAAAAAAGTGCATTTTGAAACCATGGGCTATAGTCCAGCAGAATTAAGCAAAAAAGCTTCGGATTTCAAATTTCTGTATTTTTGTCAACAATTGCTTCTCAGAGCTAAATTTTCAAATTTGGTTTCGGTTAGGGATGCCCGTGAGTATCCATGTCATAGAAATCGTCATTTGCATATTCGGGAAAAAAGTGCATTTTGAAACCTTGGGCTATAGTCCAGCAGAATTAAGCAAAAAAGCTTCGGATTTCAAATTTCTGTATTTTTGTCAACAATTGCTTCTCAGAGCTAAATTTTCAAATTTGGTTTCGGTTAGGGATGCCCGTGAGTATCCATGTCATAGAAATCGTCATTTGCAAATTCGGGAAAAAAGTGCATTTTGAAACCATGGGCTATAGTCCAGCAGAATTAAGCAAAAAAGCTTCGGATTTCAAATTTCTGTATTTTTGTCAACAATTGCTTCTCAGAGCTAAATTTTCAAATTTGGTTTCGGTTAGGGATGCCCGTGAGTATCCATGTCATAGAAATCGTCATTTGCATATTCGGGAAAAAAGTGCATTTTGAAACCTTGGGCTATAGTCCAGCAGAATTAAGCAAAAAAGCTTCGGATTTCAAATTTCTGTATTTTTGTCAACAATTGCTTCTCAGAGCTAAATTTTCAAATTTGGTTTCGGTTAGGGATGCCCGTGAGTATCCATGTCATAGAAATCGTCATTTGCAAATTCGGGAAAAAAGTGCATTTTGAAACCATGGGCTATAGTCCAGCAGAATTAAGCAAAAAAGCCTCGGATTTCAAATTTCTGTATTTTTGTTAATAAAAGGTTCTCAGGGCTAAATTTTCAAATTTGGTTTCGGTTAGGGATGCCCGTGAGTATCCATGTCATAGAAATCGTCATTTGCAAATTCGGGAAAAAAGTGCATTTTGAAACCATGGGCTATAGTCCAGCAGAATTAAGCAAAAAAGCCTCGGAATTCAAATTTCTGTATTTTTGTCAACAATTGCGTCTCAGAGCTAAATTTTCAAACTTGTATTCAGTTAGGGATGCCCGTGAGTATCCATGTCATAGAAATCGTCATTTGCAAATTCGGGAAAAAAGTGCATTTTGAAACCATGGGCTATAGTCCAGCAGAATTAAGCAAAAAAGCCTCGGATTTCAAATATCTGTATTTTTGTTAATTAAAGATTCTCAGGGCGAAATTTTCAAATTTGTATTCAGTTAAAGATACCCGTGAGTATCCATATCCTAGAAATCGTCATTTGCAAATTCGGGAAAAAAGTGCATTTTGACACCATGGGCTATAGTCCAGCAGAATTAAGCAAAAAAGCCTCGGATTAAAAAAATTCTGTATTTTTGTTAATTAAAGGTTCTCAGGGCTAAATTTTCAAATTTGTATTCAGTAAGGGATGCCCGTGAGTATCCATGTCATAGAAATCGTCATTTGCAAATTCGGGAAAAAAGTGCATTTTGAAACCATGGGCTATAGTCCAGCAGAATTAAGCAAAAAAGCCTCGGAATTCAAATTTCTGTATTTTTGTTAATAAAAGGTTCTCAGGGCTAAATTTTCAAATATGTGTTCAGCTAGGGATGCCCGTGAGTATCCATCTCATAGAAATCGTCGTTTGCAAATTCGGGAAAAAAGTGCATTTTGAAACCATGGGCTATAGTCCAGCAGAATTAAGCAAAAAAGCCTCGGAATTCAAATTTCTGTATTTTTGTCGACAATTGCGTCTCAGAGCTAAATTTTCAAACTTGTATTCAGTTAGGGAAGCCCGTGACTATCCATGTCATAGAAATCGTCATTTGCAAATTCGGGAAAAAAGTGCATTTTGAAACCATGGGCTATAGTCCAGCAGAATTAAGCAAAAAAGCTTCGGATTTCAAATTTCTGTATTTTTGTCAACAATTGCTTCTCAGAGCTAAATTTTCAAATTTGGTTTCGGTTAGGGATGCCCGTGAGTATCCATGTCATAGAAATCGTCATTTGCAAATTCGGGAAAAAAGTGCATTTTGAAACCATGGGCTATAGTCCAGCAGAATTAAGCAAAAAAGCCTCGGAATTCAAATTTCTGTATTTTTGTCGACAATTGCGTCTCAGAGCTAAATTTTCAAACTTGTATTCAGTTAGGGAAGCCCGTGACTATCCATGTCATAGAAATCGTCATTTGCAAATTCGGGAAAAAAGTGCATTTTGAAACCATGGGCTATAGTCCAGCAGAATTAAGCAAAAAAGCCTCGGAATTCAAATTTCTGTATTTTTGTCAACAATTGCTTCTTAGGGCTAAATTTTCAAATATGTATTCAGTTAGGGATGCCCGTGAGTATCCATGTCATAGAAATCGTCATTTGCAAATTCGAGAAAAAAGTGCATTTTGAAACCATGGGCTATAGTCCAGCAGAATTAAGCAAAAAAGCTTCGGATTTCAAATTTCTGAATTTTTGTCAACAATTGCTTCTCAGAGCTAAATTTTCAAATTTGGTTTCGGTTAGGGATGCCCGTGAGTATCCATGTCATAGAAATCGTCATTTGCAAATTCGAGAAAAAAGTGCATTTTGAAACCATGGGCTATAGTCCAGCAGAATTAAGCAAAAAAGCTTCGGATTTCAAATTTCTGAATTTTTGTCAACAATTGCTTCTCAGAGCTAAATTTTCAAATTTGGTTTCGGTTAGGGATGCCCGTGAGTATCCATGTCATAGAAATCGTCATTTGCAAATTCGGGAAAAAAGTGCATTTTGAAACCATGGGCTATAGTCCAGCAGAATTAAGCAAAAAAGCCTCGGAATTCAAATTTCTGTATTTTTGTCGACAATTGCGTCTCAGAGCTAAATTTTCAAACTTGTATTCAGTTAGGGAAGCCCGTGACTATCCATGTCATAAAAATCGTCATTTGCAAATTCGGGAAAAAAGTGCATTTGAAACCATGGGCTATAGTCCAGCAGAATTAAGCAAAAAAGCTTCGGATTTCAACTTTCTGTATTTTTGTCAACAATTGCTTCTTAGGGCTAAATTTTCAAATATGTATTCAGTTAGGGATGCCCGTGAGTATCCATGTCATAGAAATCGTCATTTGCAAATTCGGGAAAAAAGTGCATTTTGAAACCATGGGCTATAGTCCAGCAGAATTAAGCAAAAAAGCTTCGGATTTCAAATTTCTGTATTTTTGTCAACAATTGCTTCTCAGAGCTAAATTTTCAAATTTGGTTTCGGTTAGGGATGCCCGTGAGTATCCATGTCATAGAAATCGTCATTTGCTAATTCGGGAAAAAAGTGCATTTTGAAACCATGGGCTATAGTCCAGCAGAATTAAGCAAAAAAGCCTCGGAATTCAAATTTCTGTATTTTTGTCGACAATTGCGTCTCAGAGCTAAATTTTCAAACTTGTATTCAGTTAGGGAAGCCCGTGACTATCCATGTCATAGAAATCGTCATTTGCAAATTCGGGAAAAAAGTGCATTTTGAAACCATGGGCTATAGTCCAGCAGAATTAAGCAAAAAAGCCTCGGAATTCAAATTTCTGTATTTTTGTCGACAATTGCGTCTCAGAGCTAAATTTTCAAACTTGTATTCAGTTAGGGATGCCCGTGAGTATCCATGTCATAGAAATCGTCATTTGCAAATTCGAGAAAAAAGTGCATTTTGAAACCATGGGCTATAGTCCAGCAGAATTAAGCAAAAAAGCTTCGGATTTCAAATTTCTGAATTTTTGTCAACAATTGCTTCTCAGAGCTAAATTTTCAAATTTGGTTTCGGTTAGGGATGCCCGTGAGTATCCATGTCATAGAAATCGTCATTTGCAAATTCGGGAAAAAAGTGCATTTTGAAACCATGGGCTATAGTCCAGCAGAATTAAGCAAAAAAGCCTCGGAATTCAAATTTCTGTATTTTTGTCGACAATTGCGTCTCAGAGCTAAATTTTCAAACTTGTATTCAGTTAGGGAAGCCCGTGACTATCCATGTCATAAAAATCGTCATTTGCAAATTCGGGAAAAAAGTGCATTTTGAAACCATGGGCTATAGTCCAGCAGAATTAAGCAAAAAAGCTTCGGATTTCAACTTTCTGTATTTTTGTCAACAATTGCTTCTTAGGGCTAAATTTTCAAATATGTATTCAGTTAGGGATGCCCGTGAGTATCCATGTCATAGAAATCGTCATTTGCAAATTCGGGAAAAAAGTGCATTTTGAAACCATGGGCTATAGTCCAGCAGAATTAAGCAAAAAAGCTTCGGATTTCAAATTTTTGTCAACATTGCTTCTCAGAGCTAAATTTTCAAATTTGGTTTCGGTTAGGGATGCCCGTGAGTATCCATGTCATAGAAATCGTCATTTGCAAATTCGGGAAAAAAGTGCATTTTGAAACCATGGGCTATAGTCCAGCAGAATTAAGCAAAAAAGCCTCGGATTTCAAATTTCTGTATTTTTGTCAACAATTGCTTCTTAGGGCTAATTTTCAAATATGTATTCAGTTAGGGATGCCCGTGAGTATCCATGTCATAGAATCGTCATTTGCAAATTCGGGAAAAAAGTGCATTTTGAAACCATGGGCTATAGTCCAGCAGAATTAAGCAAAAAAGCTTCGGATTTCAAATTTCTGTATTTTTGTCAACAATTGCTTCTTAGGGCTAAATTTTCAAATATGTGTTCAGCTAGGGATGCAAGTGAGTATCCATGTCATAGAAATCGTCGTTTGCAAATTCGGGAAAAAAGTGCATTTAGAAACCATGGGCTATAGTCCAGCAGAATTAAGCAAAAAAGCCTCGGATTTCAAATTTCTGTATTTTTGTCAACAATTGCTTCTTAGGGCTAAATTTTCAAATATGTGTTCAGCTAGGGATGCAAGTGAGTATCCATGTCATAGAAATCGTCATTTGCAAATTCGGGAAAAAAGTGCATTTTGAAACCATGGGCTATAGTCTAGCAGAATTAAGCAAAAAAGCTTCGGATTTCAAATTTCTGTATTTTTGTCAATAATTGCTTCTCATTGCTAAATTTTTATATTTGTATTCAGTTAGGGATGCCCGTGAGTATCCATGTCATAGAAATCGTCATTTGCAAATTCGGGAAAAAAGTGCATTTTGAAACCATGGGCTATAGTCCAGCAGAATTAAGCAAAAAAGCTTCGGATTTCATATTTCTGTATTTTTGTCACAATTGCTTCTCAGAGCTAAATTTTCAAATTTGGTTTCGGTAAGGGATGCCCGTGAGTATCCATGTCATAGAAATCGTCATTTGCAAATTCGGGAAAAAAGTGCATTTTGAAACCATGGGCTATAGTCCAACAGAATTAAGCAAAAAAGCCTCGGAATTCAAATTCTGTATTTTTGTCGACAATTGCGTCTCAGAGCTAAATTTTCAAACTTGTATTCAGTTAGGGAAGCCCGTGACTATCCATGTCATAGAAATCGTCATTTGCAAATTCGGGAAAAAAGTGCATTTTGAAACCATGGGCTATAGTCCAGCAGAATTAAGCAAAAAAGCCTCGGATTTCAAATTTCTGTATTTTTGTCAACAATTGCTTCTTAGGGCTAAATTTTCAAATATGTATTCAGTTAGGGATGCCCTGAGTATCCATGTCATAGAAATCGTCATTTGCAAATTCGGGAAAAAAGTGCATTTTGAAACCATGGGCTATAGTCCAGCAGAATTAAGCAAAAAAGCTTCGGATTTCAAATTTCTGTATTTTTGTCAATAATTGCTTCTCATTGCTAAATTTTTATATTTGTATTCAGTTAAGGATGCCCGTAAGTATCCATGTCATAGAAATCGTCATTTGCAATTCGGGAAAAAGTGCATTTTGAAACCATGGGCTATAGTCCAGCAGAATTAAGCAAAAAAGCTTCGGATTTCAAATTTCTGTATTTTGTCAATAATTGCTTCTTAGGGCTAAATTTTCAAATATGTATTCAGTAAGGGATGCCCGTGAGTATCCATGTCATAGAAATCGTCATTTGCAAATTCGGGGAAAAAAGTGCATTTTGAAACCATGGGCTATAGTCCAGCAGAATTAAGCAAAAAAGCTTCGGATTTCAAATTTCTGTATTTTGTTAATAAAAGGTTCTCAGAGCTAAATTTTCAAAATTGTATTCAATTAGGGATGCCCGTGAGTATCCATGTCATAGAAATCGTCATTGCAAATTCGGGAAAAAAGTGCATTTTGAAACCATGGGCTATAGTCCAGCAGAATTAAGCAAAAAAGCCTCGGATTTCAAATTTCTGTATTTTTGTTAATAAAAGGTTCTCAGAGCTAAATTTTCAAATTTGTGTTTAGTTCGTGATGTTTGTGACTGTCAATGTCATAGAAATCGTATGTTGCGAATTTGAGAAAAAGTGCATTTTGAAACCATGGGCTATAGTCCAGCAGAATTAAGCAAAAAAGCCTCGGATTTCAAATTTCTGTATTTTTGTTAATAAAAGGTTCTCAGAGCTAAATTTTCAAATTTGTATTCAGTTAGGGATGCCCGTGAGTATCCATGTCATAGAAATCGTCATTGCAAATTCGGGAAAAAAAGTGCATTTTGAAACCATGGGCTATAGTCCAGCAGAATTAAGCAAAAAAGCCTCGGAATTCAAATTTCTGTATTTTTGTCAACAATGCGTATCAGAGCTAAATTTTCAAATTTGTATTCGGTTAGGGATGCCCGTGAGTATCCATGTCATAGAAATCGTCATTTGCAAATTCGGGAAAAAAGTGCATTTTGAAACCATGGGCTATAGTCCAGCAGAATTAAGCAAAAAAGCCTCGGATTTCAAATTTCTGTATTTTTGTTATAAAAGGTTCTCAGAGCTAAATTTTCAAATTTGTATTCAATTAGGGATGCCCGTGAGTATCCATGTCATAGAATCGTCATTTGCAAATTCGGGAAAAAAGTGCATTTTTGAAACCATGGGCTATAGTCCAGCAGAATTAAGCAAAAAAGCCTCGGATTTAAAATTTCTGTATTTTTGTCAATAATTGCTTCTCATTGCTAAATTTTTATATTTGTATTCAGTTAGGGATGCCCGTGAGTATCCATGTCATAGAAATCGTCATTTGCAAATTCGGGAAAAAAGTGCATTTTGAAACCATGGCAGAATTAAGCAAAAAAGCTTCGGATTTCAAATTTCTGTATTTTTGTCAACAATTGCTTCTCAGGGCTAAATTTTCAAATTTGTATTTAGTTAGGAAGCCCGTGAGTATCCATGTCATAGAAATCGTCATTTGCAAATTCGGGAAAAAAAGTGCATTTTGAAACCATGGGCTATAGTCCAGCAGAATTAAGCAAAAAAGCCTCGGATTTCAAATTTCTGTATTTTTGTTAATAAAAGGTTCTCAGAGCTAAATTTTCAAATTTGTATTCAATTAGGGATGCCCGTGAGTATCCATGTCATAGAAATCGTCATTTGCAAATTCGGGAAAAAAGTGCATTTTGAAACCATGGGCTATAGTCCAGCAGAATTAAGCAAAAAAGCCTCGGATTTCAAATTTCTGTATTTTTGTCAACAATTGCTTCTCAGAGCTAAATTTTCAAATTTGGTTTCGGTTAGGGATGCCGTGAGTATCCATGTCATAGAAATCGTCATTTGAAAATTCGGAAAAAAAGTGCATTTTAAAAGTGCATTTTGAAACCATGGGCTATAGTCTAGCAGAATTAAGCAAAAAAGCTTCGGATTTCAAATTTCTGTATTTTTGTCAACAATTGCTTCTTAGGGCTAAATTTTCAAATATGTGTTCAGCTAGGGATGCCCGTGAGTATCCATGTCATAGAAATCGTCATTTGCAAAGTCGGGAAAAAAAGTGCATTTTGAAACCATGGGCAGAATTAAGCAAAAAAGCTTCGGATTTCAAATTTCTGTATTTTTGTCAACAATTGCTTCTCAGGGCTAAATTTTCAAATTTGTATTTAGTTAGGGAAGCCCGTGAGTATCCATGTCATAGAAATCGTCATTTGCAAATTCGGGAAAAAAGTGCATTTTGAAACCATGGGCAGAATTAAGCAAAAAAGCTTCGGATTTCAAATTTCTGTATTTTTGTCAACAATTGCTTCTCAGGGCTAAATTTTCAAATTTGTATTTAGTTAGGGAAGCCCGTGAGTATCCATGTCATAGAAATCGTCATTTGCAAATTCGGGAAAAAAGTGCATTTTGAAACCATGGGCTATAGTCCAGCAGAATTAAGCAAAAAAGCCTCGGATTTCAAATTTCTGTATTTTTGTCAACAATTGCTTCTTAGGGCTAAATTTTCAAATATGTGTTCAGCTAGGGATGCCCGTGAGTATCCATGTCATAGAAATCGTCATTTGCAAAGTCGGGAAAAAAAGTGCATTTTGAAACCATGGGCTATAGTCCAGCAGAATTAAGCAAAAAAGCCTCGGATTTCAAATTTCTGTATTTTTGTCAACAATTGCGTATCAGAGCTAAATTTTCAAATTTGTATTCGGTTAGGGATGCCCGTGAGTATCCATGTCATGGAAATCGTCATTTGCAAATTCGGGAAAAAGTGAATTTTGAAACCATGGGCTATAGTCCAGCAGAATTAAGCAAAAAAGCCTCGGATTTCAAATTTCTGTATTTTTGTCAACAATTGCTTCTCAGAGCTAAATTTTCAAATTTGGTTTCGGTTAGGGATGCCCGTGAGTATCCAT